>OU015500.1:52341032-52788532 GCA_907164885.2 Dolomedes plantarius | reverse complement strand
TCAAAATAATCGCCAAAGGTGTCTATACAATTTTTCCAACGTTTCTCCAAGTCATCGAAACACTGTTTATAAGCATTGGAACTAACCGTTTGCAAAATACGCGTTGCATTTCTTTTGATATCCGAGACTTTTTCAAATCGCTGTCCTTTCATGGATTTTGCATTTTTTTATTACAAAAGATTTATTCATCACGAATTTGTTTCTAAAAACCAAAGAATTAATCAGTATTTTTACAAGGAGGTGCTTTTTCGATAAAGAAACAGGATAAGGCGAGTTAGGAAGGAATTGTTTGATTCTGGGCAATGATTCTTTTACACGATAATGCTAGGCCTCATACAACAATTTCTGTACAACAATATCTTGTTAAGCATTCAATTACAGAGATAAATCACCCCCCTATTCCCCCGACTTATCGCCAGCTGATTTTTCCTTTTTCTGAAGCTTAAGATGGCCACGAAAGGACAGAGATTCGAAAACGTCTCGGAAATTAAATAAAATGTTACGCGTATTTTGCGAACGGTTAGTTCCAACGCCTATAAACAGTGTTTCGATGACTTCGAGAAACGTTGGAAAAATTGTATAGACTCCTTTGGTGATTATTTTGAAGGAGATAAATTTTTGAAGGTGAGTAATATTTTTCTTATTTATAAAAAATTATCCGGTTACTTTATGGCGCACCTTCTATATATATATATAAATATATATATATATATATATATATATATTATATATATATATATATATATATATATATATATATATATATATGTGTGGGGGGGGTGAGTGTGTCGGTGTGTATTTGTTTCTGAAACAACACTTTCTTTTTAAAATAACTCGTTTGAAATATTATACAAATAATTCTTTCTGGATCACTTTGTATTATCACTTTTTCCAGAAACACAAAGATTTATATTTCATGAAACTTGAAAAAAAATTATGAATAAATGGTGAAACTTTTGGCTTTCCCAGGAAAAAGTTTTGTGGATGGAACTGCCAGTTTTATTTACCTATTAGCATCCCCTTTATTCATATCAAATATTAAAATCTTTTATTTTTACTTAATTCTCGTTAATATTAAAGATAATACATTTATAAAGAATTTACATTTATAATATTACGTTTTTGTTTTAATGTTTGTCAGATTTATTTGTTAATTGTGATATATTAATCTTATATCTGAGTCCGCTTGCTAAGTTGCTAATTTTCTATTCTTTTTTCTAACAATTTTAATGAAATTTAAGATTTCTTATAGCCGTTTTATTACGTTTGTATTGTAAAATACTCAATAGATATTATTTTGTGTAAAGCGATAAATTTCGAATATTTTAGGATGGAATTCAAGAAATAGAGTTTTGGGGCATGTTATTTGAAACATAGCGTATGCGAGCAATATATGTCCTTTAAATGGAATTGCTTCACATCTTTGAATTCAACGTTGATGAATAGTAGTTATTATGAAATTATCATTAATATATCATAATATCTTTATAATCGTTATCTTAATGATATATATCATTAAGATAACTATCGTTATTCATTATTAAACTATCAATTAAGTCTCAAACGGTTATAATAGTTATCCATTATACACCGTATATTGCTAATTTAAACGCCTCATTTGATTGAATATGAAATTTTCATTATGACTGAGTTGAATATTTTCGAATGTAAACTTCTTAACGAAACAAAAATCTTTTTATCTCTCTCTCTTAAACATTCCCTTCCATATTTTCTGTGGCGGAATATTAATGTTCATTTCACTACACATTTCCTTTACTCTAAAATTTAAACCGAAAATTATGGTCGATAGGAAATCTATTTATCAAGAAATTGCCCATGAGAAGTTTTGGGGGTCACTATTGACAACTCAGCTGCTTCGTGACTTGCCCAGAGCTGTGGGAGTCGCTTGCTTCTGTGTTTTCTCAGGGAAAGACATCTAAAATCCATACAGCATTGGAGTAGCGGATTATCTGATTTGTCCTCTTTGCGGCCTGTCTAATATGTCTGGAGACCATCTAAAAGTTTTCCTTGATCTTAATAACATTGGAACGGATTGTGCTGCTAATTTTGATTGTTTTTTTTTTCTTGTTGTTGTTCTTGTTGTTGTCTCAAGACCCTATTGGGCACCTCTAATGACGAGTCAGCTGCTTCGTGACTTGCCCAGAGCTCTGGTAGTTGCTTGCTTCAGTGTTTTCTCAGGGAAAAACTTCCAAAATTTTATCTATACAGCACTGGAGTAGCGTATTATCTGATTTGTCCTCTTTACGGTCTGTCTAATATGTCTGGAGACCATCTTAAAGTTTGCCTTGATCTTAATAACGTTGGAGTGGATTGTGCTGCTAATTTTGATTGATTTTTTGCTGTTCTTGTTATGTTGTTCTTGTTATTCTCTCAAGACCCTATTGGGCAGCTAGACTTGGACTCAGATTAAAAACACCGAGATCTGCCGTTGGGGAAAGTAACCAAACTCTGATATCTTACTCCCAACAAGCTATTTTTATGCTCTTTCCATCTGGAATACCTGAATTTCAACTGTTTTAATCTTACTTTTATGATATTATTCACCTGCTAAACATCTTAACTATAATGCAATAAGGAAATTACATTTGTTCAACTTTTGTTTATTTATTCCGTTTTGTAATTTCCCCATATAGGCAGATTTCCAGATGTAAACCTACGCATAAAGATTGTTTATACCTTATGCATTTCATGCGCAAGCTGTTTATCTTTTTCTATTTTGGACAAAATTTAACAAAAAACTGAATGAGATTTCGAGAAATGATTGTTCAATTTAAAATAGCTCCAAAAATCTGCTTTTAATAGATATTCTGGAGATAAAATTCAGTCCTTCTGTAATCTTACAAATTCACCACAGTAATGAAAATAGATTTTAAATCTTAAAGCAAAAATAACGTTTAGGTGTAATTCAAGACATTTATAGATGAAATTTTATTTGAATCTCTTTAAGAATGAAAATATAATTGAAAAATTGTATACCATGACAAAATGATATTTTACATGCGTACAAATATACTTTGCTGAAAGTAATTCCGTTTTAGATTTATGTGTTCGCAGTTTAGGAACCTAAATACGACGATCAATATATGTTAACAATAGAATATTCAAAGACAATAACACTTCGTTCGGTATCGCCATTTAGAATACAACGGAAGACATTCTAGATAAAATTTGAAAAATGATCTTGGGCATATTGTGTGTGCAACAGCTATTGATAAAAGTTAAAATTTCGATACGTTTCGGAGAGGGCGATAAATTTTCATAAGGTGTCACAGGAGAATGCATATCAACGCAAGGTTAGAGAGATATATAAGGGGGAGAAAAGGAAAATATCCAAGCGAAGATAATTCTGCAAAAAAATACCGGGAAAGCGCTACTTCGATAGATACTTGAAACAATTTTCTTTCAATACATCAAAAATCAGCAAATATACGTAAGAAACCATAGTGGATTTTTTATTCTTATTAATATGGAAAATATTTTTGAGGAGGTTTTGTCATCTAATTAGTTCCCGGACCAAAATATGTAACGGATATGCGTCCCGCAAAAGACTACGGTCTGTTATTGTTATAGCTAGAGATGCTGTATTGAATAAAACGGATGATTGTTTGTTGTTTGTTTTTAATGTACTGGAATTGGATAGAAATACGGCTATGAGGGCAGAATGTGGTGATATTTGTGAGGTCAAAATTGCAATCAGTGAAAAAGAGAATTCAGATCGTTACAGTTTATGTTTTATGTAATAATAATATGAATGTTATCAGATTGTTTCGCTGCCTTACTCGTATTTGCTTATTTGTGCACCCAGTGTATCTGATGTGATTGAACAATTATTTAAAATGTGTGGGTATATTCTGATAATTTTCGATAAATATTTTAATTTGGATTTAAGAGAGAAGTTAAACTAAGTGATTTTGGTCTTCATGGAGAAGAGGTATGGATTGCAGTTCAAATCTAACCCCTGTCTATAAAGCACTCGTGGTGGTTCGTCTATCGATATGGTCTCTCAACATATTGGGAAGGCTTCAATATACTATAATAGCTATTTCAGTTAACTTGAGACTATTTTGAGCATACATGAAAATGATTGTAAATGATCATTGGAATTAATAAAAATGCATGTTTTAATTCAACTACTTATAAAACCCAGTTTGAATACCTGTTCATATCTTCTCAGTATGACAAGAACAGTTAAAGTGGGATGAGGGGTTCGATCAAAAGAAAGGATTTTTATTGGAAATTCTCCGCAAAAACATGCTCCATGCATGACGATTCTATATCTAAGAAAGAAGTGGTGTGCAATTTCTTATTTGCTGCTTAACATAATTTTTTCCAACATGTATATCAAGTCTACATTAAAATACATGTATACAAAATCAAAGTTCTATACATCTTCCAACCAGATTCTTGATAATGTATAGGTTTGACACTATAAAAATGCCTGCTGTCATATTGACGATTTCGGATATACTATTGAGCACTATGTCTGTATTTATGTCCTCGGGCTTCTGAAATTTTATGAATTTTGCTAATTTTATGCGAAATATGTACACACATTTACAAAATTATATTCGACAGTAAAGAGGGTTAGAAAATGTGTTCCATACCTCCTAAGACTGAAAGCCGTCCGTTTGATGGCAATATAGAAAACATGCAGAAAGCTTTCAAATAATACCGGAAAATGTTAGTTTATTTTCATATCTCCACCTTTTTGCAAGGAGAACACAGATTACTCTTCGGAAATATTAGTGTTGAAAATATGCACTGCACAAACCATGCATATAATTTTACGGATAAACCATACCAGGTTGTCAGCTCGGCATACCTGCATAAAAATATATCCAAATATGTGATAATTTATTATATACTGGTCTGAAATAGTTCAAAATTTAGAGTATTTAACCATTTTAAAAAATTATGTTTTATATTCTTGATTTTATTTCAACCGTCAAATTGACGGCGTTCAGTCTTGTTAGTAAGAAAAATTCCTATCTTTCTACTGTTGATAAGAGACAAACAATGTCGCTCTTGCAGTCAATTTCATTCGACTTGAGATGCAGCA
Source organism: Dolomedes plantarius (assembly GCA_907164885.2). Taxonomy (NCBI): domain Eukaryota; kingdom Metazoa; phylum Arthropoda; class Arachnida; order Araneae; family Dolomedidae; genus Dolomedes; species Dolomedes plantarius. The sequence goes on along the minus strand of OU015500.1, from coordinate 52,783,452 downwards.
GTACTAGTACTTATGATAATACAAATAATACAAGTAATACGAATCTGTGTTTATGTAACTATACAACTATCATCTTTCAAATCTAACAATACTATATGTTTCTATGTTTATCAACAAAGGTTTAAGCACCACTCTTCTCCTGCAAACTAAATCCTCGGTAAAATAACAGCTGAATCGAGGCGTTGTAGCGTTAAACACAGAAAAACATGTAGAAAAACCTTAGAAATATAGAAAAGCCTTTGTAATAAAAGAAAATGTAAAATACATACTTGTGCTGCCAATCGTATTAAAGTTTACTGCTGGAAAACTGTTAAGAAATGTCACATATAGGGTAGAAGGCATGGCGAGAATATAAGACAATCCATAAATGAAGAATAAATAAATAAATAAATTGAAAATGATACCTTACTAACTCTTGATAAATTGCTGGTGAAAACAGATAAAATTATATTTATACTTTTAACGATAAATCGTGGGCATTACGTGATCTTGTTATATCATCACTCTCAGATTATAATTAAATTCTCCCTTGCTTTAGCCGAACGACGGGATTATTATAATGTTAGAGAGACGCATGTGTTCATCTTGTAGATTCAGAAACCTCGTTTAAAAAAAATAAAGATTATTTAATGAGGAATTTTTAAAAACGTAAAGGATGAATGAGTATTTTAAAATATGTTTACGTGCATGTTAATGCAATAAGAACGTAGTTCCCTAGAGCATAAAATTTAGATGTCAAAAAATGAAAGAAAATTTAATCACGGTACCCGTGCTGGTAATATTAAAATTTGTATTTAATGAACTTTATTCAAAACCTTGCATTTTTAAGTATTTTTACTATGCAAAAAAACAGAGCAAAAACTTAGTAAAAAACACAGATATCATTTACACGTTTCATAATGGGCAGTTTAAAAAATTACAGTAAATTATTAGATAGAAAACATACAAGGTCATTTTATTTGTGGTTTTATTTTCTAGAGCTCGACTCCTTAACAATCCGGAGTAGAATGATGTAACTCCCTGCGGGATATATTAACAAGCCCCACGTAAACCATAAAGTTATACAAGAAACAATAAACTAGGTAAACTAATTCTGCAACCGTAATCAACTGTTGCATATTGTTTAGTTTTAAATGAGCGCATTTGTTGAACGTGGTTCATATGTAAATATGCTCTTGTAATGCATTTATTTTATGTTACATCTGAGTACATTAAGCAGAATAGTATGGGTATAACGATTTGAAGTAACAATCCTGGAAATGTGTCACAGAATGTTTAGGTGTTCTACCTTTAATAGTCAGTACAAGTGCTATAAATGTTTAGAGTCAGTAATAAAGACTGCATTTTATCATTTTCCAGTCATTATTTAGGCTTGGAGTTATATAGAGGCTCATTCTAGGGAGAAAAATACTGACAAAAAAGTTTGGTGCATGATACGGATACATTTAAGTGTCAGAAATATAATAATAAATAATTCATAATAAAATTTATAGTTCAATAAAAATTTATGGAGATATTAAAAAAATAAATAAATATGAATGTTTTTATATTGTGCAAAATGCAAAATTTCACATATTTTAAATTCTATTTACAGAAAAACATTCATTCATAAAAGAGGAAATATTATTTATAAGAAAAAGAAAAGTCATCAAGCTGTTTTTATACCATAAAATGTTATGATACGATGTTGATGAAAAATAAACTAAATTATATTTGGAGTTATTTCGGCAGAATAAAGTAAAACAACTCATAAATATTGCACGGAATTCGAAGCATGATTTATTACAGAAACTCTCATGCTGCGTAGCAAATCAGGAAAGAAAACCGTTTTTTCCCCGCTCGCGTCCTCATAAGAAATTCAGCGTCATTTCTCTTAAACTGAATTGTTGTAGTTAAACATTTATTCCTTCCGAATTTCTTTCCAAAGTGCAAATTTAAATGGTCTGAGCAGAACATTTTCGACATTTGAATAATGACGGCGAGCATTTCTGTTATCACTCTCCTATAAAACCCGCGGGAAATGCCAGAATCGCATTTACTGATTCGGCTTTGATATTTTCACTCTTATCAACATCTCGTGAAGCGGGTGTTAGCTCTAGTTCCGGAACATTTGATACGGGACGTTCTCTTTTTTTCTTTTCCTTGTTTCCGCGAACATTAAGTAGATAATTTTTTGAAAGTATAATATAGATTGCAATGAGATTGAATATCGAACGGAAAAAAAGTTCGATTTAGAATCCGGAGTATTGCATAATGTATTCTGCTAGATATTTTTGAAAAATCTTATTCCATACATTAAGAATTCAGAAAAAAGAAATGTATATATATATGTGTGTGTACCATTTACACACGACACAAAAATAGATGTTCAGAGCATGGCAATCAGAAATACATGCGTACTTATTTCTTTAATATAGTAATTCAACGTATTATTCATATTATAAATACAGGGGGATTTTTTTTTAACTGACACTACTCAGAGCCATCTGTATCGCGATCTATCAGCCGGAATTCCACCAAAATTGATAGAGGAACTAAGGAGGGCATAAGAAAGAGTTTCCATGAAAAAAAGTTAGTTTTAAATGTCACCGATAGGGGACGATTTGGCGCTGTTATTGACTGCGCTCCCAATAATTTGCATAAAAGACAAGTAAAAATCAGATTACACATTTATGACTATGCAGTCGACACCAGCGCCGGTATTTAGGGCTATAATGATAAGGGATGAAAAGTTGTAAGCAGGCAAATAAATACAAATAAAATTCCCCGCAACAGCACTTTATGCAGCAAATTCATTATCGATGACTTTTGGAATTTTTTTTCACGGAAACTATTTTCTATGTCGTACTTAGTCTCTCTATCAATTTTGGTGGAATTCCGGCTGATAGATAGCGCTACAGATGACTCTGAGTAGTGTCAGTTTAAAAAAAAATTTTTTGTAAATAAACAAACTTATAAGATTATTAATTTTTAAGTTAACGTTTGTTGTATACAATAACTAAAGCAATCTACATTAAAATTGATGATTTTACTTGTTTTTGTGATTAATAATAAACATAACTTAATGTGTGGAAGCAAATTTAGTGATCATAATATCAGCGAATATTTTCCATATTATTAACTGAAAGCCTTAAATTACTAATCAGAAATTAAATTTAATTCATAAAATTAGCTGGTTTTGTGAAAGAAACCCGTTTCGATGCTTGATTTAGTGAAAGATCATTTAACTAAATTAATCATTTTCGCACAAGAACTTCAGTAGCAAACGTTGTAAACGTTACTTTCCAAAGGTTCACCATTTAAGAAAGTTTACTCGACACTTTACCGATAATGATTTTCTTATTTACTGATTATTTCACAGATCTGACAACTAGTGTCTTCACGAGCTATGGCGGATATGTTATCTTGAATTATAAAGGTACACATTAGAAAATCCAGTGGACACGCGCTACCCTTGTTAAAAGGGCTCTTCACTTGCATGCCCATAATGAGGTTCAATGACGAGAGAGAGGAAAAGTATGAACTAGGTGGTCTATTCAACTGATAGATGGCATTCATATGTTGTTGCTAAATTAATTTTAGTTTGTACTATTTAGTATTTTTGATAACTCAGAAAGTGTATTTCAGTGTTGTTTTTGAAATGTAACCAATAGATTTGTGATCCTGTTTTTAACCTGGGCCAGTGATGTCAATGGGCGATATAAAACAGTGATGGCAGAAAGAGCTCTTCGGGTGAAGGAAATTAATTTAAACTTTATTAACACTGCAGGTCATAGCAGGGAGGCAAGTAGATCCCAACGTTCTATTTGAAAGTTAAAGAACTTCCCTGTGCTTTAAAATTTTACTGGTAGTGAATTCGTCACCAAATAAGTAGATCAACGTTTACTGGTCCTGCAAAATTAACACAGGTTGCATGAATTACTGGTCATTTCACTATGCCAGAATAATATTCAAAATAAGTGATGCAATCTTTGAGAACATTTTTAGCTGATGAATATTTATTTTACGCAAAATTTTTATTTCGAAGTCTTTTTACGGTCTCGGACTTGAATTAAAATCTTTGAATAAGTATAACTTCTTTTAGAAAATACTTCCCATATTAAACCTGCGTTGCCATGTCTGAAACAAATGTACGTTGCCAAATTAAGAGAAATAAAATTTTGAATATATTAGAAAACCAAATAATTTCATATTAAAATAAATTTCTAACTCATTATGGGCGAAAATAGGAGTCTTAACACATTCCAGTTTTATACCTTAGAGTATTTACGCATGTAGAAAATTTTTCAAGAACAATTTTTAGAAAACTGATACATTGCTTTTAGATACATGAATATACATACTTGCGGAAAGAGGAATGTTCTGTTTATTGTGCTATTTGTTTGTGTATTTTGCTTTAATTGTGTTCTACGCTAGGGAGTTATAAAATCAAACACGAACTTCTAGAAAATTTGAACTACTGTACTCATAAATAGTGTAAGTATGTCTTTATTTCACCGAAAACTGCAGAATATTTCATTTTATTTATTCATGGATGCTTCCATTTTAGTGATTTAGTGCAATATCCAGTAAATAATCTTATTAGTGTTCATTATTTTCCCGAAAATTTATATTTACAGAGTTCATTTCACAATATTTTCTTTATCCTACACAGATTCGTTAATTGATCTAGGCTTGTGTTAGTTTAGAAATGAGAAGTTGTATGGAAATACACTGGCATGCTAAACCTTAGGACAGTATGTTTTTTCTGCATTTTCTTCGCGATGGAGCTACCAGAATAAATTAAATTCAGACCAACGAGACCTCAATATATACCCTACTGTTGAATGTGGTGAATGAAATAACACACGTGCAAAAAATAATACTAACCTTAATTCGGAGAATTTATTATGAAACAGTTAGAAAGCATTATACATCATCGAACACTTTATTTGTAACAGATGGAATGAATCAAAGGGTGATGTTTAGTAGGGAATATGATGTCCTATGACTGCTATGGTTGCTCTATAGCGTCCAACCATGCTTAAAATGATGCTTTGGTCTATGACCTGTTGGGATAAGATTATCCACTCTTCTTTTCCGTTCATGGGCATTTTGAAGTGGACATATGAGTGCCGCAAGACGTCCTACCAGAGCGTCCCACACAGGTTCTATTGGATTCATTCCTGGGGACTTCGCAGACCAATCTATATTAGGGATATCCTCATTTTCCAACAGTTCATTCACACCACTTTCAGGATGATGTCTGGCAATATCTTACATAAAAAGGAACTGAGAACCAATGACACCTCGGATAAGAATTACGTGAGAAATGATTACATCAATGGTGTAGCGGCTTCGTGTTACTGAACCACGTGCGAAAATGTGGAGCCCACTTAGCATGATTCCTACCCAGATACTGGCACCTTCACCTACATACCGCTCTCTCTCGGTAATTTTTGGAGGATACCGTGTTCCCGCCTCTCTCTAGAATTGCTATGTAGACTGAAGCGACTCTCATCAGTTAAAAGTACAGTGCTTCATTGCTGAACACTCTAATCTTTGCGGTCCTTACACCATTTTAGACAGTATCTCCGATGTGCAGGCATTGGATGGATACAACGGTCTGGCCGTCGGGTGAATAGACTACTTTATGCACACGTCCAGCCACCGTGAACCATGACACTTGGCCATCTGCAATTTATTTGGAATATTGCCTGCCATCTGCCGCCTGTCTCTTGTGGTCTGTAGGATGATATTGGTCATCCCTTGGTGTCATTTTCTTTGATCAAGTTCGTACCATCACCGATCTTTCAAATAGCTGTCCCTTTTCCTTTGAAGGTATTTCACACACGTGAAACAATGCTATGGGCGATACACACACTTCATCTCGACTCTTCCCCCTACATCCTTTTTGAAATTTACGAAATATTCTACTACGCGTAAAATCAACTGATTGTATCCTACTAGACATTTGTGTTATCTGTAGCGCAACTAGAATTCACATTCATTTATTACAACGGCTAGCATACTAAAGTTCTATTTCGAAGCGTTTCACGGAAAAGGTGCTTTTACCAAGTTCAGCCCTGTCACGTGCAGTTGCAACTTGACTATCTGGAATTTTACATATATGTCATCTTTATAGTGATCAGGTATCCTTATGTAAATCGCTTCTAGCTTTTGCCTTTCAATTTTATTTTTTAAACAGAAAATTTTCTATCACACAAAAACATATATTCGTAGGGTAAGTATTTCGAATATGAGACAACTTTTTAATTTTCATATATAACTAGGAAAGTAAGTGAGGAATTATAATACCAACTTGATATACTTTTAATACTTATAATAATTTTACTACATATAACAATGACAGAAAATCGAAAATAACCTTATGATTTTCTTGTATGAAATTATAACACAAGTGTTCCATTTTTGGGGTCTGAAAAAAGTAGTTCTAATATGAGAACCCCATTCTACAACTCTAAAAATGAATTAGAAATACTGAAAAGTTTGTAAAAATAAAACTGTACACAATAATTAGATAACAGTTACCTATATACACCAATAGGTGAAAAAGAAAAGATACATAATAGAGGGATAATTTTTCTCGTTTACCTTTAATCACTGAACATCATAAATTTATTTTAATATCAATTCCAATATAGTTTATTTTTTAGAACTGCTTTATACCTTCGACTTATATTGCATATATGAAACTCAAAATATTTCTACATATTACTTATAATTCACAACTCAAATTTATCAAAATATTTTTATAATTTACACTTTATTTATCAAAATATGTTCACAATGACAGATTCTTTACAACAAATTTGGTTCCTTGTATACCACTCATTCACTGTGTACATTTTGCTTAAGATTCAAGGTGTGTTTCTATGTTTGCGTGTGTTTGTGTAGATTTTTGCACAATTGTGCTAAGTTAGGGTCAAAGGAATGCAGGTTCGCATGCATTCCCACAATCTTAACCAAAACTGAAATCTCTAAAAGAAATTTTACAGTGTATAAACAAATTGGTGCATATAGTGCACAGACTGAAACTCTAGGTTGGCAGGGGCTCAAAGGAAGTCTGTAGTCCATCACTGAATCCACAAAAGGAAAAGGCTTTAACACCCAAGCCAACCAAGAGGAAAAAGTAATCCGTTCACTGATGAATTCTAAATGGGTAAACAAGTGTCAACAAAGAACCGAAAGAAAGGGAAGGTATGGAGAGGCCTTCCCATGGTCCGTCTTTAGTCATTATTTTATTTATGTATTAAATTGATTCAACACCTTGAGTGACTGACACGTAGAAGAGGTGCAAAAAGTTAACAGTCAACTGGGATGACTTCCAAAAAATGTAAGTTGAGTGGTGATAGAACAGAGTCTTCAAGAAGGAGGGAAATTAAAAAGGTAAAATAATTAGAAATGTCATATTCGGTTGTTTACTCAGAAGATCCAGAAGTTCACATATAACAAATTTCTAGTAAAAAGTTTAATCAAGATAGTTTTTTTTTTATATAATTTAATTTAGTTTTAGACTACACACAAAGTTATAATCACCTTAACGTGAAGTCAATTGGTGTTATGCACCAAATAAATAATATCAAAAGAATTGGATCTCTGAGTTTTTGAAGTTTTGTCATTATTGGGAAAATACAACATACATTTCAGCACATTAAACAAACCAAAACATTGTAAAAATGGTAATAAAAATTTCAAGATAATCCAGAAAATGCAGGTGTAGCAAAAGTTCTTTCAACAGTTAATTAAATTTCAATTCGAACAATTGTTAAAATCCAATAGAAAATCAATACAAATCACATTATAGTTTTAATTTCACCTTATCATAATTTTTACTTTTCATCATCTTATCATCATTGACATTCACAATTTTTACAATTTTAATTTTACTTGTAAGTAGTACTAAAACTTTTCTTATCCCCCCTCCCCAAGAAACTGCTGCATAAACATAAGAAATTTTATTTCAATTTAATTTCATTTTTTGGATGAAAGTGACGTAATCCTGCTGAATATACAATATCGGTGTCTTTCCTGTACATTTATTTGGTCTGTTAATTTCAAAGTTTACGGTAGAAAGTTGACTTAAAATTTTATAAGGGCCTGAATAAGGGGATCTAGTTTTCTTGAATTTAGGTATTTAAATTCCTCGTACATTACTAAGTCTCCAATTTTAAAATTTGATTCTACAAAATGTTTATCATATCTTTGTTTATTAAATTTGTGGTGCTGAATAGTCTTTTGAACTGCAATTTTTCTTGCTTTCTCAACTGGTAGATAATTTAATGAACTTATTGGTGGCAAAGGTGAACCATATGGTTCCAAAAGATAATTTGGTGGAAACCCAGTCACAGAGTGGGGTTGCTTTTTATATTCAGAAGTTACTTGCTCGAAAATTTTTGCCCTGGGAATATTTTTCGAAGAAGAATTTACTTTACATCTCAATTTTGCTACTATGGTTTGATTACATCTTTCATTCTTTCCATTGCATTGAGGTCTATGGGCAGAAGTTAAAAGTTGTTTAATATTATGATGCTTCAAAAATTTCTCAAATCTAGAGGAAGTGAATGCAGCATTTCTATCACTGAGTATCTGTTTACGAACTTTAATATTGAAACTTTTCTTTAAACAATTAGTATATGCCTCACTTCTTACACTCTTGGAAGGAAATGTCCAAATATATCTGATTGCATGATCAATTACCAGATAAAGATATTTTTGTCGAGTTATAATAGTTAAAACCCCCAACACTATCGTTTGAAATTAAGTCGAATGGTTCTTCAGCAATAGGTACCTGCTCCATTAGTCCAAATTTCTTCTCAGTTGATTTTTTCTTTTTCTGACATGTTTCGCAACAACGAACAAAATTTTAAATATCTACAATTATATTTTGCCAATAGTTAATAGGGGAAATTCGCTTTAACCTTTTTTCACACCTGGGGGGCCAAATTTTTCATGTGCTGAGGTTATTATCTTTACTCTTAGTGAAGTCGGAAGTATAATTTTTACTAAGTTTTTCTTTTTCACACTTAAGACTCCATTATATATTTTATATTTTACATTATTTATATTACCATCTAATTGTCCTTGAATAATTTCATCTGTACTTAGGAAATAACAATATTGGGACACAAAGTGACTTAGAGGGTTTCTTGATAACATGTCTGCTTCATAGTTGTTTTTACCTTTAATGTGTATTAGCTCATAGTCATACATAGAGAGTTTCAAAGACAATCTAAACAATCGTACAGTTATTTTTTTTACATTTCTGAGCCATTGCAAGGCAGAGTGATCTGAATGAATTGTGAATTTTGTCCCATGCAAGTAACAGTGGCATTTATTAATGGTATCTATTATTGCTAAACATTAAAGTTATGGCATAGTTCCTTTAGTGTTTTTTAATTTTCTGGAATGAAAAGCGATTGGGTGTAATTGACCACGAGGGTGTTTTTGTTTTAATACAGCAACAACACATTCTTGACTGGCATCGACAAATATGGCAAGGATAATTCGGGTTAAATAAAGTTAAAATTGGTTTAGAAATTAACTCATCCTTCAGTCTATGATATGAATTTTGACATTCCTGGGACCAAACCAATTTTACATCTTTTTTGAGCAATTTATTTAGTGGAAGTCTTAATTTCGCATAATCCTGTATAAATTTTTGATAAATATTAATTGAGCCTAAAAATATTTGCAATTCATTTACATTTCTTGGTGGTAGTAGTTTTTTAATTGTTTCAATGTTAACATTATGGGGTGAGTATTTTCCTTGTGAAATTTCATATCCTAAAAATGTTATCCTTTTTTGCAAATTAACACTTAGATTTGTTTAATTTGATATTTTCTTTCTGTCAGATTTAAAAAATTTTCTTCAAATGTTTTATGTGTTCATTAAAAGTTTTTGAAAAGATTATTATGTCATCAAAGTAGTTCAAGGCATATTTTATTTGATATTTGTTTAGGATTTTTCTTATGGCTCTCTGAAATACACTAGGTGCATTTTTCCAACCAAACGGTAGTCTTCGCCAGTCGTAAAGGCTAAAATTTGTTGTGAATGCTAATTTTTCAGTGTCATGTTCGTGAATATCAATTTTCCAATAACCTGAAGTTAAGACTAGTGTCTAAAAAAATTTGCATGAGGTAGTTGATCTAGCATGTCATCAATACGTGGTATGGGTTCAAAATCAGTTTTTGTTATGACATTCAATTTTCGGTAATAAATTTTCATAATCTTGTTTTTCCTTCACCTTTCTTATTTTCCAAAGATACTGGGGCACTGTATGGAGAATATGAAGGCTTAATAAATCCTGCATTTAAAAGTTCGTCAATCTGTCGTTTTATTTCATCATTTTCTGTCTGGTATGCATGATATGGCCTTTGCGCTACTGGTAATTCTGAAGTAAAATGTATTTTTAGGGTTCTAATTTAATTTTACTAACATCGTACTTATTTTTTGAAAATATATGTCCGAAACCTTCTAAAATTTTATCTAATTGTGTCCGGTCCTCAGGCATTTGTTCTGGTGCTACAAAATTCAAAACATCACCGGGCTGTTTAAACAGAGTATTCAATGTATCATCGAGGATACCTCATGTCTCCCTACAATTTTTATAATTCCAATCTACATCGTTTACAATTTCAGAAACTTCATTTTTTCTTCAGATTGTCTCATATTTTGATTCATGTCATTATTCAGGATTTTACAGATATTCTAAAAAAAAGTTCTCATATTTGGGTTCACACAAATTTTATCAACAGTTATGTTATATTGCCCAAAAGAGTGATTATTTCTAAAATTATTTTCTCAATAAATTTTTTATTATTACAACATTTCTATCATTATAAACATTTCTACCATTATAAACATTTCTATTTAACTTTCTAAATTTACACATATTATTATTATAATACAATTTACCTTAATTCAGATTTTCACCATAATTTTTTTAAAATTTTTCTTTGCACATGGAATGCATAAGGATTTAAAAATTTATAATCATCACATAAATTTATCTCATTACAAAATTGGAACACTTTTAATGTTTGAAAATCAATTTCTAACTTAAATAATTAATATACTTTAAAAATAATAACAAATATGGTAATTCACTGTCTACAATTAATATTTCAATTTCCTTTTTTCCATTGACTATCTTCACTTTTGTCTCTTTACATGTCCATCCGTTTGTTTCAATATTACATTACTCTGTTCTTTTAATTTAATTTTTTAAAAGTTTACACATTGTAGTTGACAATAAAGTCACTGTGGACCCTGTGTCCAACAAGCACATAATTTGGGAATCACTCCCCTGAGCTTGTATCAGTAGTCAGCTGGAATCTCTATTTGGGTAATCTGCTCTTTGGTAACTGTTGTGGAAACTCCCTCTATTTTGATGCCGTTGGTCGCTTAATCGTTCCCGTCCCTTATGATATGGATTCCTTCAATGATGAAAATTCTCTCGTCTGTAAAATTTTGGCTCATTGTTGCTAGTCCACCTCCGTCTGTTTGCCGCATCACTCCATCGTCGCTGATTCGTTGACTCGTTAACACTCTGTTTTTTCTCACAGGGGAACTTAAATATTCCTCTTTTTTCATTTTTTCCTGAACTGGCTGTCGGCAGGTGTATCTTCTTTGCAATGTCTAGCCACTCTAACGGGTTTCAATTTTTTTGCATGGTGAGGAGCGTCTTCATCTGGGTGGTCAATCAAGATTGAGAATTTCGAGTAGCTCCGTATCTTTTTTTTGGAGCACACTGCCCGATTCTAATTTTTGCTTGTAAAGCATAAAGGGGTCTCCGTTTCCTTTTAACTTCAATTCCCGAAACTCCGTATGTATTTGCTCTTTGCTCTTTGAAAAAATTGATATCAAATGCTTCTTTATTAATCTTCCCTAATAACTATGTAGAAATGATCAAATCTTGAATTTCCTCACTGACATAACTCATCAAGTTTTCTTTTTTCCATTCGTCATTTAATTCCAATGCGTTGCATCTTTCTTCATATAAGTTGAACCAATGGAGAATATTTTTAATCCTGTTGTTGTCAAAAGTAGGGATTGGTAATTTAATTTCAGTCCTTATTCTCTCCACAAATTTTTTGCTACATCTAGTTTCTGTTTGAGTACTTTCTACACAAATTATTTTTTTTCTTTTCGTCTGTTTCATTCTGTTCTTTTTCGATTTCATTTTGATTTGTTTTCGCTCCATCATAAGCTTCAGTTTGTTGAACATAGCTATTATCCAGGTTCATTTGCTGTATGTTTAAACATTTTCCTGGAGTATATTTCACGATCGTCGATGTCGATTGTTTCTACGAACGCATATTTTTCACCTGAATTGAATCCTCGAATATTAAAAATCTTCGCGCCTTTGCGCTAATCCACAGTTCGGTCAGTTTTTCATTTCTCCCCGCAAAGTTAGTGAATTACGCGACTCTTGACAAGCGTTGAATCACGCTCGCTATTTTCATAGGATTTCGCAGTCTTTCGTATTCACGCAAGTCCATGGCGTTGTGGAAAGGAAATTTAATGCAGTAAGACATAGATCAATGTCCATTTTTCTGACGTTTATTACTTTGATTCAAGGTGAAACCACTGTCCAGTTAACACAGCGTCTAGCGCTCACGATTTCCAAAAAGCGGACCGTCTCACCGCATATCCAATGTCATTGAATTCTCATCCCCTGTCTAACTAACGTACTTCTTTGTTTTAAGCTTCTAGAATCCTGCGTGACGTTTGCACACAGATAATGCTTGGCCGGAGTTAGCTTGTCAATCAGCGCGATGCTATTAACAGTTTTATTATATAATATACCAGTATAGTCAATAAGTTCGGTAACTACCCTCCCCCCTCATGCCCGGTGTGTGCGGGAACCGAAATAACGATGAGGTTTGCAAGTCTCGTTATCTGGGTACGCGTGAGACGTCACATGACGCTTTGCACAACTGCTAATGCGCCGCAGCTCACCATTTGGCTGCAGACTGTCAGCCTATGATGTCGATGTCGAAAAATGTCCTTTTTGGAGCAACGTTCCAATATTAAATTCTGCTACAAATTAGGAGAAACCACTGCAGAAACGTTACGGTTACTGCAAAGAGCGTATCGAGAAGAATCTATGTGCAGATCGAAAGTTTTCAAACGGTACAGCTTGTTTAAAAATGGGAGAGACGCTGTTTCAGATGATCCGCGAAGTGGGTGGCCAGTGACCCCACAAACGGAGGCGAGCATCCAACTGGTAGGAGCAGTGGTTGTTTGGTTGGCGGAAGTTTATTGGCGCAAGGTCCAGAAAGTACAAGATGCGCCAAACACAAGGTAACATCGTCAACAAATGGTATGTACAGGTTCTTCGTCGTCTCCGGGAGGCAATGCGTGGTAAACGTCCACACGTATGGAAATCCAACATGTGGATGTTGTTGCATGACAATGTCCCGGTGCACCGATCCCTGATGTTGCAAGATGCCCTTGCTAAACACGGCACCACAGTTCTGTCACATACCCCGTATTCCCCAGATCTCGCTCCTTGCGATTTCTACCTGTTCCCGAAGCTGAAAGATCGCATGAAGGGCAAGCGGTTTGCAAATTCCGAAGAAGTGAGGGCAACAGTGACAACCGCTTTACGACAGCTCTCACGCAACGGTTTCCATGACTGTTTTCAGAAGCTGTATCAACGCTGGCAGAAGTGTATAGTTGCGGAAGGACATTATTTTGAAGGTGATTGTGTCCAGAAGACTTTGTAAGTGTATTCGTTGTTGTAGTAAATGAAGTCACCGAATTTATTGACTGTACGATTATATATATATATATATATATATATATATATATATATATACACTGGTCTCGATCGATCGTTTTCGAAATCATCGTTTTCCCGTATGTGTCGTTTATTTCACTCAATCCCGACAATCATTTTGCTTTGTTATGCTCTTGGATCTATCGTTTTCCAGCATTTATCGTTCAGTTCAGTCGGTCCCTTTAAAAACGATAGATAGAGATTCCACTGTACATATATATATATATAATATATATATATATATATATATATATATATATATATATATATATAATAAATTAATTTATCCCTCTTTGAGATTTAGTAACTTTTTTGGTAATGTATAAAATGTGTGAATTTGAGGGTATTTTTTAGGTAGTTTGCTTAGTTATCGGTCATACAAAAAAAACGGTCAAGAAAAAAAATTGTGAAGATTGCAAAACGTGACACCCAACACAAGTCCAAAAGGACGTCGCACACGAGCTCAACACCCCAATGCATTATTTGAAAGGCTTTTAGCTCTATTCATCTCATAATGAAGGAGCAACTTTAGAAGAAATCAAAGCAACGATGTTGTTCTGTCTCTTAATTACTGGCTTTTAACTTATTTTGGCTAATTCAGATAGTATGTGGCCGTATAAGCACGCGCCAAATCATACATTGTTGGCACGCACTTATTCAACACCGAGCTGAAAATTACATATCGTTTCATAATGACGATCAGTTGGTGGTTTACACTTTTAAAGAGAGGAGAAAGGAATGCTATTAAGCATTATTTCTCTAAAATTTCGAAAATCTAAGGCATTTCTATCAATTGTGGGTGAATGTAAGTAATTAAATATCTTGGCAAATTTGTGCCGCAATAATATACATACATGTATTTTTTATTTATTTATTTATATAATGTATTTTAGAAGATTTTAATTAGTTAGGTATTTATCAAGATGAAATTCCTTTATTTAAAGATCATTATTGTTTGCTTTTTAAGAAGATGTATCTTAATTGAATAGAGGGAGGGTTTGATAAATACCTATATTTTTTCAGTGTGTAGATGTAATTGAAATGAAAATTCCCTTTTGTAAACTATTAATGTTTTTTTTAGAGGAATTGTATAATTAAAGAAATGTATAATGCAGACATATATAACGAGAATGGTAAAGGGTTTTTCAAAATTCTAACTGCAAATTTTAGGTAGAAAAACTAGCATTTTTTGCTTACATATATAGTGGCCCAGAGGTAAAGTATAGAGATAAGCCTAACAAGGGTATACACAAGAGAAAGTATAGAAATTTTGAGAAATGACAAACACAAGGGAATTTATACAAGTTTTGAAAAATTAAAGAGGATAAAAGATGGCACAAGCATATGAGTAAAGAAAAAAAAAGCAACTGAAGAGACTTTGTAAGAACTCAAAAGGGTTTAGGTTGCGTTATTTATTTATTTATACGCATTTTCGAATAATTTTTCTTTTCAAACATGTTTTTATGGAAAATTATCAAAAATTCAAAAATCGTAAAAAAAAAACCAAATTTGTTTTAAAAAATTAAATTAAATAGCGTTTTGTATACACCTGCTGAAAAAATAGCCTTTATTAGTGTCTTTCACTTCTTTAAATAGAAATTGTTTCAAAATAATTTCTAAGATCTACAAATATTTTATCTGTGCAACTTTCAACCAATTTAAAGATTAAATCAGTCATTTTCCGGAGTAATTTTTGATTCCCGGAAAATAATGTCCCAAATTTTCCTCTAAATCAAAAATTCTGATGAAGGTTCAGAAAAGATAGAACAGGTGAATGCTGCAAACGTGTCATTCGGGTATGATGGGAAGAAATTTAAATAAGTACTCTTCAAGATACCATTCACAGATGCTGAAGTACAGATGTAATGTGGACATTGCATACACAGAAGAACAAGAATACGTAATTGACACAGTAATAACCATTGAAAAAAGCTGTTTTTGTTGTTTCATTTTAAAACCTTTTGAGGAACAAAATGAAAATGAAATTTACTTGTATGTCGACCCCTAAATTGAATTATACACTACTGGTCAAAAGTATTGCAAGTTTGAGAAATCTAAAATTTTTTCAAGAATAAGCCCCAAAAAATAATATTTTTTCAATGCAACTGATATATTTTAGTGTCAATATAATTAGTTTAAAGACAATATGATTAAGTTATTAAAAAAAAATAACTATTTAATTTTTTAAAAAACACCATACAAAAAATGTACAGGTTATCAAAAATCGGCATCCATTATGGTTCCCCGGAAAATAATGAAATAAATAAACAATTTCAAGTTCTTCTAAGCAGAAAAGATAATGAATGAGTGCAATTGAACCGAAAATCATTTAATATGTTGTTGGGCCGTCTCGGGCTTTGATCACAACAGCCACTCTTTTAGACATGGAATCCATAAGGTTTTGCAACACTTCTGTCGGTATTTCGTGGTGCCAAATTTTAATTATTGTTTCCTGAATATCTCCTTTCGTTCTGGGATGAGTTTGAGATATTTTCCTTCCAATTATACTCCTTAAATTCTCAACAAAATTTAAATCTGGGGAGTTTCCTGGCCATGGGATTAATACCATGTTTTGTAAATTCAGCCTTAACCTAATATAAGGAATGTTTAGAATAAGAGTTCAGAATTGAACACTAATGAAATTTAATTTAATTTCAAAGTTTTTCTTGCCGCTTTCGTTGTAATGCAGGGTGCTAGGTCTGAAATACCCATTTCTGCCTTGGAAACATGTCATGAGCACTAGGAATGACATGCAGCCCCACATCCTTGGACTTTCTGTGTGTTTTGCTGTACGAACCAGGCAGTCTGGACTCATGCAAAACATAGTCTTGCAAATCCTTGTGGATTCCATGCCTTAAAGAGTGGTTGTTTTGATCAATGCCAGAGGCGGCCCAACAACATATTAAATACTTTTCGGTTCAATTGCACTTATTTATTATCTTTTCTGATCAGAAGAACTTGATATTGTTTATTTATTTCATTTTATTCCGGGGAACCAAATGGGTGTCGATTTCTGATAACCTGTACATTTTTTGTATGCTATATTTTATAAAATTAAATAATTATTTTTGTTCAATAACTTATTCATATCTTGTATTTAAACTAATTTAACACATTGACATTAAAAAATAACAGTTGCATTGTAAAAATGTTAGATTTTTCAAACTATACTTTTGGACAGCAGTGTAAATCTAATGAGGCTTCTATAACTATTTTTTTTTCGAGCAACTAATCGAATGTTCTTGGGATGTAGGTCTGCAGAACTGGGATCTTTATTTCTAGTGGAACCTATGTTTGTTCATATATCTTGTGAGAATCCTTTAATATATTATTCCTCAAAATTTTGCAATGAATGTTCTGTAGACTTCGACTTCTGCTTTCCAGGATTATGGAATCCTTTCAAAGTAATTATCTCATTAATTTTCTTATTCTTGCTGGAAATAAAATGAAATCGTTTTCATAGAAACTATTTCATTAATTTTCTTGCTCTGGTTGGATCTAAATATAAAATTCTTTCAACGGATCTATTCCATTCAGGAGCAATAATAGCATATTTATTATATTTAGAGTTTAACAGTAATATAACTATTTCGTATGAAATGAAGTTTTATGAAAATATTCTCATTAAAAGAAGCTGACTATTGTATTATTCTGCAAAAGGTGAACGGGATAAAAGATAGAAAGAAGGACTGCTTCTAACAAAACGTTGAATTCAAAACGTTGATTACAAAACGTTGAATTCAAAAGATAAGTTTATTTTTCGGATTACACATCTTAATGACACGTGTCATATGCACTTCTGAGAGTGTAGCGAAATATATGTACATGCTCACGGTACCGGGAATATTTTTTGCCACGTTTTGTATTACTGTATAAGATGTTTTTTTCACATTTGAAACTGTCACGATTTATTATGTATAAAACTCTCAGTTTAGCCTTAATACACTGCTGGCCACCCAAATTGCAACACCAAGAAAGACAAGAGATATCACAACAAAATTTATTTTGTAGATAACATGTTGACCAAGTATCAAATGATTCAATTTATAGACTCTGTGAAGTGTGGTTCCTGCCAAAATCAGTAGCCAGAGTAGCTGCCATTGTTGGAGATCACCGCTGCCACACGCCTCGGCATTGATTCAAAGAGACTTTGGATGAGTTCTTGGGGTACAGCAGACCAAGCAGCTTCCACACGTAGCCAAAGTTGATCTGCTGTGGCAGCTGGGGATGGAATCTGGGTCAATCGTAGAGCAACCATGGACCACATGTTTTCTATCGGTGAAAGATACGGAGAGCGAGGCGGCCAGGGAAGCAATTCAATCTGGCGATTGACGAAGAACCGTTGGACAATGCGTGCCACGTGTGGTCGCGCATTATCCTGTTGAAATGGCTGTGGGCAAGCCCTGAAGGCAAGGAAGGACAACTGGCTCCAACACCTCGGAGGTGTAGCGCTGGCTGCTTAAAGTACCGGCAATGCGTACTAGAGGTGTGCGAGAGTGATATCCAATACCATCCCATACCATAATACCCGGTGCATGACCAGTGTGGCGGTGCATAACGCAGCTGTTCAGCATCCTCTCTTCACGGTGTCTCCAGACTCGAATGCGACCATCTTGGTGTTGCAGACAGAAGTGTGACTCGTCAGTAAAGACAATTTCGTTCCATTCTGCCGTCCACATCCTTCTGTCATCACACCATTGGCGGCGGAGACGTCTGTGGTTCTGCGTCAAGGGTAGACAAGCAATGGACGTCTTGCGGACAGACCATCTGCTGTAAACGGCGTCGAATGGAACGCGCAGACACTGGATGATGCTTTTCAGACTGCATGTGCTGTGCTATGGTTCGTGATGTGACTGAGCAATCCGTCACTGCCATGCGCACAATTTGCCTGTCATCACGTGAAGTGGTGTTCTGAGGTGGATGCGATCGAACACGCCAGTCCGTCGTACCCTCCTGCATCCAACGATTACATATCCGCATTACAGTTGTTTGGTTTCGTCCAACACGACTACCGATTTCCCTGAAAGATAATCCACAATCTCGGTAGGCCACTATCCTTCCTCTGTAGAACTCGGATACTTGATCAAAGATGATCGCTGTTTTTGACGAGGCATAATTGATCGTTTTTTTGAAAAAAAACACAAGAAAAACACAATTGTCGAACTTGAAATCATCGAAATCTCCAAGCCTTAAGTAGCGCTTTGAAGTGGCGCCACAGGCGCGCGTGATGTGCGTCTGCGCTGAAATTCTAATCATTTGCATACCTCACCTCCGCTAATGCATGTTGTAAATTTCCTGTTATTTTCATGTTTCCTTCAGGGTATTGCATTTACAGTGGCCAGCAGTGCATGTTGAAGATACTGTGAAAAACTTATTTCAGCATGTTTTTTAGTATTGCGTTATATGCTGATTAAGTGGTTATTTTTATTTTTTTTGTACACAATGAGAGTGTCAGGGTATAATTCTCAGTTTTGCCTTAATACGCTGAAGGCATGGGGAAAAATTTATGCCAGCATGTTTGTAGTATTATGTAACATAGTGATAAAACTTTTATTTGCACTTTTCAATCTGTCAAAAAATAGTATGTATGTAATTCTCATTCTTCCTTAATATGCACCTGGTACCGGGGGAAATATTTCAGTGTTTTTTTAGTACTTCATAACATGCTGATAAATATATTAGACATTTGAAATATAACAAATGTCAAAAACTATATTATCAGGATGTGTCACGAAATACTATGTGCATAACTCTCAATTTAGCCTTAATGTACTCGAAGTACGGTGGAAAAAATTTTCAGTATATTTTTTAGCATTGCGTTAATACTGAAAAAATTATTAACAAAAATAAATATTCTAACATTATTTCCTAACATTTTTAACTTGAATGACACGGACATGATATTTGTTTTATTTGAAAACATTTTTTTGGTGAATTTTTTGTATGTTGCGAAAAATATAAACGAAACAATGGTCGTAACAATCAAAAAATTTGCTTGACGTCCAGGGTAAAAACAATTCATTGTTGATTGTCTGGAGAATAAAATAATATCACATCACACAGAGAATCTTTTTTCTTTTTTACTTTATGAGAATATTGGCATGTATAAAATGGATCCATTTTAATTTGCAATCATAATTTTTCCGGCAGTGGAAAATAAGAGTCTCTTATAAAGAATGATGAAAGTCAGATTGCCGAAGAGTATGTCAATAAACTCGATAAAATTCAATTAAGTATCCCAGAAATGAAAGGCCATTTCTATTTTTTTTAATTTCGAGAGAGGCATTCACTCATATGGTATTGCTATGATTGCTCTTATTAAATACAGAGATGCTTCGCTCAAATGATTTAATTTCGATACAAATTTCATTTTCTTTTCTAGAAAAATAATGATTTTATTTTCGTTTGAAGAAATTAATTTTAATTCCGTTCAAATAAGTTATTCCCGAAACAATCATAAGAAATATTCGAAGCTGTAGAGTAGAAACATTTTGGATTTTTAATATATAGATTCCAAATCTAGGTGATATCTGTTTCTAAAAAGCTTCAATATTTTATTTGAAAAATTTTGTGAAATACAAAGAAAAATACTTTTAATGCAATGAAATCGCTTTTACGTATATAAAAATTGTAGATTTGAACAGGCATTAACAGAAATAGGATGAAATCGTACATTTCATATCTTATTATTATGAGTTTAAAGTAATAATAATTTAGCAGGAAATATTATGTCGTAAAGAAAAATTGAATGTGTTTCAAAAGGTTTTCACCAGTGTACACCAGTCTGTTTGTATGTTTATTAATTTACTTTAAAATAAGAATATACTAATATCATCTATAAGTGGAATGTACGAGTTGTAATTTCATTTATGCGGGAAATTATTTCTGTAGATATATAGTATATATACATTCATTTGTTCTAATAAACAATATTCTTTATTTCACTCACCTTCATGGTAGAGGTAAAAGAGTTATTACTTTGACATGATGGACATTTATAATAATATAAATACAAACTTAAGTATATATATAATTCTGTATAGAAATTACTTATATTTTAATAAAATTTTATTAAGATATCTTAATAGGAAAAAATTTGAAACAACCGACAGTTAAACCACATATTGATATACATTGTGGAATTTTATTGACCATTAAACCGGACGATGATCGAGAGCCTAGGGTGCTGTTTTTGGTACGAGAATTTATAGTTTCGAGTCTAAATGTTGGAATGATTTTTGTAGCCGTTCGAAATCGGCTTTAAGCAGTGGGTCAGGATCTATTTAGATAAACAAAAATAAATAGTCGAATCTATTTACCATTAACATTAATTTATTAAGGAAACTGTTCACGTGTTGTTAAATAAAAATTAAAGCCCGTGTGTTGTAGTTTGTAAATTTAATTGAGTTAGTGTTAACTGGATGTAATTTTATTTTTATATTATAACCACGGTCATATCAATAAGAAGATAGCAGAACAGGTCTGAGCCAAAATATGGAAGACAATAATTTTTCTTGGTTTGGCAAAGTTGAGCAAGTTAGAAGTCATCACTTGAATTTAATTAGTGTGTAAAGGGTTTTATTATGTACAATAATATTTCCTCTATAAAATATAAGATGTTTTTGTATATATATATATATATATATATATATATATATATGGAAATTGATTTATGAAATCATGGTTTTTAACAAGAACTTCTTTAATATTCATTAAAGAATGAATGAATTTTCATACATTATACATGTCATGAATAACAAATGAATTACAAAAATAAAATTTCATGCATAATAATAAACAAAAGCATAAGGTCAAAAATTAGATTTCCGTAACATACAGACTTGGAAATTGATTTATGAAATATCACATTTCATTCACATTAATAGATAGTAAAGCCGCCTTTGTTCATCAAAGTTGATTTATTCTAGATGGCATTGCTAAAACAAGATTTTGAATGTACTTTTGTTCAATTAGTTTGCAGTTTTGACAGATTGTAGCTTTCAATTCTACAAGTGATGTGTACTGCATCCAATCTGCATAAACCTTTCGAAGAAGCTGTCCCCAAATGCTTTCGATGGGGTTCAGATCAGGACTATTAGGTGGAAGATCTAAAAGATCAATATTCTGTTCGTCAGACCAATATTCATTGCATTTGAAGTGTGAATACTTGCACTGTCGTGCATGGAGATGTAATCTAAACTATAATATTGCTATGCAAATGGAAGAAAGGATTTTTTTAACTGAGCTGTAAACAAATGAATTCTGGTGACCATTTAAAAATACAATTTCACTTCTGCCATCATAAGCAAATCGCTGCGCAAATCATCAAACTTCCGCCACCAAATTTCTACTGAATGTAGATTTTGGATCTTTTCGGAGGTCCCCCTAGTAATACTTCAAACCATCGGGGTCATCCAAATTAATTTTCTCTTTATCGGAGAAAATGACCTTCTTCCAACTGTCACCCATTGCCATGTATTTCTCGAAATAATGAAAACGCATCTGCTTGTGACGCAGAAGTATCTTTCCAGACTTCAGCTTCGACCATCTCAAGCTCCATGAAGAATGTAAAATTTGCCTAACTCTTCTAGAAGTAACAGGAATCTGCACAAATCTGCTTTGAACTGTGGTCGGTTTTTGATAGAAGTTGAAGAGTCCCCCTTTTCTACATCTAAGTTAAACCTGGATTACCTTTTTGTTAAAATTTTTGCCATAATTTGCTGAATCTTTTTTATAGTTATATATCACACCAATGATCTTTAAATTAATTTACTAATTTCCGGAACAAATATTCCACATTCTAGATATGCTATAATATCAAAATGAGCGATTATCATTTTTGGCTCTTTCGTCCACAAGCAAGACCTTTCGTTTACCCATCGTGAAAAGTATGACTGAAACGTGTTGCTTCCAAAAAAAAACACATTTATGTCTACTGCGCATATCGCGTTACTTTGTTTTATGCAAATTTTTGTCACATTACTTCAGAATAGCCAATGAAATGTGATTTTCATAAATCAATTTCCATGTTTATATGCTACGAAAATTTATTTTTTAAATTATGTTTTTGTATATTATTATGTATGGCATTTTATTTTTGTAAAACATTTGTTATACATAGCATGTATAATGTACAAAATTTCATTCATTGTTAATGAATATTAAAGAAGTTTTTGTTGAAAAATTATGTTTTCATAAATCAATTTCCACACATATATATATATATATATATATTATTATATATATAAGGAATACCAAAACAAAAATAGAAGAGGAAGTTCTTGATAATAACACCAAATCCCTAATCTACAATCATATGAAAGCCTTAGTGGCTACCTTTTAGCCCCAGCAGTTTCTTATTTTGGGTAGAGATATGCCTTCCAGAAAAAGTAGAATTCGCTAAAAGTAGCACTGTTTATGTCGTAGACCTCGGAAGATACATTTTCTTTATAAATGGCTAGAGGTGATCAATTAAGAATAATGCATTCCGTATTTGATAACTTTACTGAAGTGGAAATGTTTCAAAATGATTTTATGTTCCAGAAAAAAACCGATTAATGTACTGGTAACATTTTTTTTCCGCTTAGATAGGTAATTCTTCTTCATTTCAAAATTTATAAAAATAAATAAATAGACCGAAAAAATAGTGCTTCCGTGAGATGTATTTTTTTCTGCGATAAAGCTTGGAAAACGTACAATTGGGGAAACAAAAAAAAAAAAAAAAATATATATATATTATATATTAATATATATATAAAATATAAAATATATATATATATATATATATATATATATATATATATATATATATTATATTATCATATATATTATACATACTATATATAATATATATATATCTATATAATATATATTATATATATAATATATAATATATATATATATATTTGTGTGGTGTTAGTTAGTTATGTGAAAGACCGAAATCTGGAGAGTGTCGACATTCTCCGATGAATGGCAACATTCTTCGGAGTCATTAGTCGCGTGGTTAGTCACTTGGTGTATGTCTGAAATATTTGCTAAATATCCTTATTTCTCACTTAAACCGGCGAATGTTGACATTCACTGTGTAATGATGTTTAATGTTAAATAAAAATTTTTGTTACGATTTTAAATCATACTTTATATTAAAACATATTATGATATACACCAAAATAGTAGAAAGCTTAAGAAAGAGCATGTAAATAAACTTTTGAACTTAAAACGAATAGTACATTCTAACTGAAAAAAGAAAATAACACTAATAATAAACCCAAGTATGTGATTGACGTTATCCAATCTTATTTATTGAAACACTTAAACTGTTATGACACTTTGAATTGCACTAGAGTCCCTTGCCTTTATAACTGCATTTAGTCGTGGAATACTCTTTTTGCAATGACAGCGTCTATAGCCTTGTCCTCCACTTCTCGAACTAGTTGCTGCTGCTTCTCTCAGCGACATTTCTTAAGAAGAATTTTCATCTATGGAAAGTAATTTTCCTTTACAAATTATGAACTGATTACAGGCATAAAGCAGCTTGATGGTACCATTTTTGTTTGCTAATTTATAAAAGTCTGAGTCTTCTATTCCAACAACAACCGCCAACATGTTTCGGGCAATTTTACGACCACGATCGACTGCAGGGTCTTATATTCGTTCGGTATAAAAAATTTGAGCAGGTGGAAATTTTATTTTTGAGGTTCGTAAAATTTTCGTTTCTTGCAGTAGAAGATTCTCTTTCGCGGCCGCTCATTTTATAGACATGAACTCGTGATGTTCAGTCAGGGCTTGATATGAAGACTTATAGGTTGCAGCTCCTCTTCAATATTTTCATTTGGAATATGGTTTCCGATATGGCCAGTGCTCAAATTTTTCTTCAAAAGTATTAACAATTTCTTAAAGCTGTTCTTCGGTTTCAATATTTGCAATTTGTTTGCCAGGCAAAGATGACGATGCAATGTCGCATTTTGGTTTAACGCCAAGCAGGGCTTCATAAGGAATTTGAAGTATTTCTTGGTAGTAGTAGTGTTCTTGGTAAATTGAACAAAGGGCAAATAATCTCACCATTTATTTGTATCGTTATCGTTCATCCATGCATTTAACATATCCTATATATTCTGACTGGCCCTTTCAACTGAACCTTGTGTTTGAATATGCCGAGGCTTTCCATGAACTATCTTAACATCTTTCCACATAGCGCATAGTTCGGATATCACTTGATTACCGAGTTCCCTACCATTATCTGAATGCAATATAGCTTGGGCACCAAATATTAAAAATATTTGAAGAAGGTGATACGCTACTTCTTCAGCTGTCTTAGTTTTTAAAGGTCGTAGCTGGACAAACTTCGTTAAATGATCTTGATACACCATTATGAACTTATATTCGCCATCCCTGTGTGACTGCAGGTCTATCAGATCGACTTCGCATCTTGAGTTTAACTCCGAACTAACCATTGGTTTACCAAAAATACATTTTACATGTGCACTACATTTCATTTAACATTGTTTACATAAATTTAAATACACTGCCTGTCTTCTCGGCTTCTCGTTTCGACCTCTACCAAACCATATGCGTGCTTGTCGACATATATCGTTGATGGTCCGAATGTAGAAGATATATAACCAAATATTCGGTGTATGGATCTGTGTATGGATCTGTCATGTAATGCTTCCGAAGCGACCACTTCATAAATATATCAGCCTATGACATCCATTTTGTTTTGAGTTAGGCTTAACAAGTTGAAAGTAAAGTTCAAAAAGATTATTTGCTATCTAAACCCAAATAATTTTAATTAAAACAACGTAATATCGACACAAATTAACTTTATCTCGATATTTAGACGGCTGTAATACAAGTATTCATTTTATATACTCATAACTTGAAAATGTAAACAAAAGTGAGTCATTCATTCACCGTGATTCATTCAGCGTTGTAATTTTAAGAAAAAATGAATCAGAGAATATTCTTCGTAATAAAACAGTTTTTCATTGTATTATTATTTTAACATATTA
This sequence comes from Dolomedes plantarius, assembly GCA_907164885.2. Classification (NCBI taxonomy): domain Eukaryota; kingdom Metazoa; phylum Arthropoda; class Arachnida; order Araneae; family Dolomedidae; genus Dolomedes; species Dolomedes plantarius. Next base: position 52,757,654 of record OU015500.1, on the reverse strand, counting down.
TATAATATATATATATATATATTATATATATATATATATTATATAATATTAGCCATATAATATATATATTATAACAAGATATTACAATAATGTCAAATTTAGTATTTTCGAAAAGTTGCAAACTCGATGCATGCGTAGTGATATGTTCAAAACTGTGTACGGTAGAAATGGATATTTCTAAATTGCCAACACAAGTGGCTTTCATGTGCTCACAAGTGGCTTTCGTGTGATTTTTCGTAAAGCATTCTATTCGATGATAGTGTTTTAATTTCTGCTTAATATTTACTTTTAATAGTACTTTTATAACGGTTTGCATTCTATTCCATTTCTTATTTAAACGGTGGTGTGACGTAACATATCGGCCAGATTTTTTTTCTTTTAAATTTCGTAATGTCTGAATGATTATATTTCAATGTAAATTTCAAGATAAATAACTGATTTTAACATTTTACTTGTGCTTCATTGAATATGATTTGCTTAAAATTATTCTTTTGTTCATACCGATTTTCAGTTAAGCATTCGATTTCGATTAGCATTGTCGTTAAGCATTACGATGATACTGTTTCTAATTTCTGTTTATTATTGTATTTTTGTACGTGAGTAATTTTTATGATTTTTTATCTGATTTCTTTAATTTATATATTTATTTTTACTTAATATATGTATACATAGAATATTTATACATGTATATAGCGCATTACATGTACAAATAATATATTTATTTAAATTGAAATAGATTGAATTAGATTGTTAAATTTGAATTTATTCTTATATTGAAATAGACTGCAAAATTTTTTGCACGTGAGTAAATTGTATGATTTTTTAATCTGATTTTCTTTAGTTTGAATATGTTATTTTGCTTAATATATTTATACATAGCATATTTATAGCATATTAGTTAGATTGTATTCATACCATATTAGTTAGATTGTGCAAGTCGGATTGAAAAATCAGAGGTAAGCTTGCTTTTTCTCCAAGAAGAAAGACATTTTTTTTAATTATAAACTCGGATTATTACAAAATTTTTCATTATAACATCGGATTGAAAACAGCCAATATTCTGTAAAAATTTCTATTTTAACAAGGTAAAGACATTTTTTATTAGAACTGTTCAATAATTTACCGTCAGGTTTTGACGGGTACTATCTAGTATATATATATATATATATATATATATATATAATATATATATTATATATAATATTAATAATATATAATGTGTGTGTTGTGACGGGGAAATTGGTTTAAAAAATAAATGTGTGGTGTATTTGGAAATATTTATTAATATTATCAATTATTAATGTTAATTTATATATAAAATATCTCAATACGTTACGTATAATCAAAATTTCCCCTTTTCGTATCGTCGTAGCACATTGATTAATTCGTTGTGACAATACACCCTCAGTCTGAGTTTATTTAACAAATTGCTTTATTGAACATTAAAAAATCACACACATATACACTGAAGTGTCACTGAATTAGGGATAGCAAAGCCTATGCAAATTGTGTAGCGATGCGCATTATGTATGCGCAAGTGAGTGCGCTGTGGTAACTGCATATAGCGCGTACTGTGGTGTTCTGAATTAGTTCTTGGAATTGCCAGTATGGGTAAACTGCCTGATTTAGACGCCTTCGATCGCGGACAAATCGTAGGTGCGCGACGCATGGGCCATTCAATTTCCGAAATCGTCAGACAGCTAGGATTTTCAAGGTCGACAGTGTCAAGAATACATGGATGGTGGAAAAAAAATATCGATCGGGCAAACTGCAAAGGACAATTAGCCTTGACAGTGCGTGGTGAGAGACGGCTCAGGCGTATTGTACGTAGCCAGCAAAGCCAAACATTAGCTCAAATTACCACCCAGTTTAATGACGGTGCCAGTAGTACAGTCAGTAAAAGGACTGTGCAACGCTCGCTTCACCGTATGGGTTTCGGGAGCCGCCGACCTACGAGAGTACCATTGCTCTATACTCGCCATCGGGCTGCACGTCTTGCCTGGGCAAGAGAGCACACAGACTGGAGTGTAGAGGACTGGAAACGAGTAGCATGATGAGTCTCGATTCCGACTTAACGCCGACGGGAGGCTGAGAATATGGCGTCAGGGTCATGAAGCCATGGATACTGCATGCCGGGCTGGAACTGTATAAGGGCATGGTGGCTCAATCATGGTCTGGGGTGTTTTTTCGTGGCACAGTTTGGGATCTTTGGTGCGTGTACCAACCTCCCTCAATGCAATTCGGTACGTAGAGTTGCTGGGTGATCACCTCCATTCGTTTATGCTGTTCTATTATCCGCACGGTAATGGAGTTTTCCAGCAAGACAACTGTATCTCTCACAAGTCCCGGTTGGCTACTGGCTGGTTGGATGAGCATTCCTCTGACTTCTCTGTCATGAATTGGCCACCTAGAAGCCCAGACTTAAATCCTATTGAGCATCTTTGGGATGTTTTGGAACAAGGCGTGAAAGGCCATCACACCACCAAAAAACCTTACTGAATTATGGACAGCTTTAGCCAATATTTGGCAAGCCATTCCCGTGGAACTTTTCCAGAAACTTGTTGAATCTATCCCTCGTCGTGTGGGCCGCGTTATCAAGGCCAGAGGAGGCGCAACTCGTTACTAGGTAGGTATCCCTAATTCAGTGGCACTTCAGTGTATATATACACTCATAATCAAGTTAATCATCCCACTTTAAATATATTTTGCACATTCAATTAATTACTAATTATTCTTCCACCGCATATATTTAACATAATTGATAATTGTCATCATTCTACTACATAGCGCTCACTATCGTTCTATATACTCAATCAATATTTAGCATTACTTCAATCTCTATTAATATCCGAGTTATCATTAATTACTTAGGACAAGGCAGCTTGGCTTACGACAAATTGGGCAAAAACAGACATTTCCTCCGTTTGATGTTTCGTCGGGCATTGTCGCAAATCATTCATCTGGCAGTAGTATCGTAGGCTTTGACCTCTCACGGGTGGGATCTCAGGGCTTAAGGTGAGTTCTGGGGCATCGTCTCTGGTTGACGCTTCGCTCTCCTCATCGATCTCTTCTACTTTAAATGGCACTATCACCTCTCTCCTCAACTCTCATCATGTTCAATACTTTTCTATATTCACAATTTCATGTCAACAGCCATCCTTCGCTACGCCGAACTCTCCGACTAACTTCGCTTATATTCGGCTCATGTAGTAACACCAGCCTTATTCACGTCATTCCATATCTATCAACGGTCAATTAATTTCTACCTATATGAGAGCAGACTCCTCCTCTCTTCTTTTACTTAATATTTCTTCCCTTATTTAATTTTTCGTTCCGCCCACTTTGGAATCTCATTGGTGTCTCCATTCCCTTTTCCCTACATGCCATCATTCCCTCGGGTTTTTAATTATAAATTATTTGGTGACCATTCCTAGTTAGGAGCGTAGCTATCCTCGTGACCCCTGTTTCATAGTTCCCATGGATCTGGACCCTTTACAACCTGGCCCAGGGCTGGAATCTCCTGTGTGTGGCCCATTTTATTATGGCCATAAACTTTCTACCTTCTTCTACTTTGGCCTTAACCCTATGACATACGTGTGTGTGTCATATCCCTATGACATTGTCATATCCCTATGACATGTGTGTGTGTGGGTGTGTGTGTGGGTGTGTGCGTGCGGGTGTGTATAACTTTTATCTGCGTTTTTACCTTTAAAAAATAATAAAATATTTTATTACGAAAATTTTACTTGTTTATTTTCTATGTTCAATATTAAAATGACTAAATAAAGTTGTTTAGAATAAAAATGAAGAAAAGATAGCGCGAGCTATTTTACGGAAAATAATGAATTGAAACTTTCTTTTTAAAAAACACTAATAATCTGAACACATGAAAATGAGTATTTAGGAGAAGTACTATACAATGCTCAATTAATAATTTTCAATAAATTAATGTTTTTTTATAAAAAATCTTCAAAAATCTACTTCCGCGAATTTGAACATGCATCAAATTTGTCACTAAGTAAATTCATTAATTATTTCTCCATCGCCAAACGTCAATAATGAATTTTATTTAATTTTTTAGGATAGTTTTGCCAACTTCAAACATGCAGAAAAAACAAGTGATAACAAGAGCACCTTAGCGCCAAAAATAGCGAAAATTATTTAAGAAATTGTATGAATTAAAATTTCTCTTTCCATTGGCAAATTTTCAAAACTTTGTTTACAGAAGTCACCGAATAAATTTTGAAATTCCTTTAACAGTGAGACAGGAAAATTTATTAACGCGAGAGTCTAGAAAATATTTACAATTTAATTAAATAACAGATGATTCTTCATAATGTACTAAATTGCTAGGAAAATAATTTAGATTCTATATTCAGATATCTCTTGCAATGATATAATTCATTAATTCTGTACTTTGGTCAGATCATCCGCATTACTGTAAATTCATTAATATATTATTAATTTCTTTAACTTTGGATTTATATAATTGGTTATTCTCTAAGAGTAAACCTCTTTCGCGCTGTTGCAAAAAGAAAAAAAATGACAAATATTTTCTTAGTGTCAGGAGATTTATACTTTACAGAAATTTTCGTGAGTTTGAAGAGTTAAAGGATCATAAATTTACAAGAAGTATCAAAAATGATTTTTTTTTAAATTCAAGCATAAAGCAAATGTTTATTATTCTTTAATAGGCAAATATATATGCAAAAATAATTTAAAATAGCCCATTGCAGCTACTTTAATTAAAAGTTCTTTGAATTATAAACATATCTCCTATTTATCCAACTTGATTCTCTTTATGAATATATTAGATAAGTGGAAATGTGTGAAATAATAAATGCCAAAAAATATGAAATTAAGTGCGACGAAAATGCTATATAGCCTTATAAATATTCCTCTTCCCTTTAGATTTTAATTTTTCGGTGCTATAGGACTTTTTTATCATGTATTAACATCTTATGTAGAAGTTTAAATATTTAACAAAATGATAAATAATAAAACTAATTTTCCCATGAGGCAATATTTGTCTGCGAGGTTTTTCTACATTATACCTTACATGACATTTTTCTCCCTGTTTACAACGTGGTTTAAAGTTATTCAAAAGAAATTCCAAGTCTTTATGAAATGAAGCGTTTTTCACGTTTGAAACCTCCAAGATAGTAATTTAATGGGAATTACGAATGGTCTAGAAGTTTTTGACGTCATGATGCGCCCAAATATCTAACATGTATTGAGGATGATACATGAATAAGTTTTCCCTATATCATTCACCTGCTAAAAGAGACTGTCTTCTGAAGATGTAGAAATCCATCTTACCATGTGTATGGGATCAAATTTATGAATTTCGCACTATTTCACTGTACATTTATTTGGTTATGTTTGTCTTGAACTACAGCGAAAGAACTAAGTGGTGTTTATATATATATATATATATATATATATATATATTTACTTATTTATACAGAGAGAGAGAGAGGGGTGGTTTATGTATTTGATTTTACAGATAAATAACTACGTAGTAAAATAAATAGTACGTAGGTAGTTGTATAGAGACGTCAGTACATATCTAGACGTATAGACTGCAGACCTAAGCTTTTGGTTTAAACTTTGATACCTAAATTTATGGTGATTATTCATCATTGTGTCATGAACATTTTGTATTGTTAAGGTAAAGATTTGCTTTTAAGTAAATGTAGATTTTTTTTAAAAATTCTGATCGTCAATTCGGATTGTTTTGTAACTATTATTGAAATATACTAAAATTCCTTGTGGTTCTTCAAGAAAAAGAAAAGAAAAAAAAATCAAGCTGCTTAAAGTGCAAGATACATGATGTGTACTTAATGTTTTGCATATTCTTACACAGTGGAAACTAATCTTCATTAAATCTATTTTATGTTCACAGTAAAGTAGGGCGCACTTAGTTACAAATGTTTTAGCAGTGGTCCCTCAAGATTCTTTTTCAACGTTCGGGTGCCACAAAAACGCCTTTTCCACAGAAATGTGAGAGAATGAAGGTTATTTTTCCTTTTTGAAGGAGATGGTTTACTCATGTAATTATTCTGGTTTTCTAAGCAAGCTTTTAGTTCTCTACTTCAAACATAGATCCGATACGACAAGTATGATTATAATTTTATGCATATAAACTCTTTCCATGCGTAAAGATTCAGTGTTTTTTGGAAAGAAAAAATCATGAAACTTTTGGAGAAAATTTTTGAAAAACAGAGGTATTTAATCCCGATTTACAGTCATTATGATAATAATCCTTTTTGTATGAATTGTTGATCTTTTGTACTAAAATCGCCCAAACATTTGTAATATAACATTATTTTAAGAACTGAAAATTAACAAAAACGCATGAAATTATTTACTTTCAGGAATAAAATATTCTATGTTGAACGCAATACATGCAACAAGTGCATTAAAATATTTTTTATGAACTTTTTGAAGCGATCTAAATATGTGATACTATGGTCTGCATGGATTACATTGTACTTGCATTGAATTTAGAGTAAAATTCTGAAACAAGGTATTTCAGGCCTAAATTACATGGTCGAATTGTCAATTTCTATTCGATAGGATTTGTTAATATTCCATATATATACAGAGGTTGTTCATACATTTTTAGACGATGTATATTGCATTCACAAAACAAATTACATAAAATTCTGTATTTTAATGTTCTATTTGACATCCTTTATTCTGAACTATCTTTCGACACCGCAATTTCCAGGATAATAATGCCTTTTGAAGTGTCAGAAGAGGTATTTCTATCCCATTCCTCCTGAACAGCTTCCAGAGTCCTGTAAGGGTTTTTGGACGATGTTTGGATATGCAGATTTTAAAAGTCAGAAAGCACAAAAATCCATAGGTGATACATCGGGAGATTTAGTAGGGATATCAGTGAAGGGTATGGCCTTGATACCAGTTTTTGTTCCATTTTCTTTTAGGAAAATTTACGGTGGATTTTGATGTGTGACTGCTAGCTTTGTCCTGATGGAGTCTCACAGATTGATGGCACTGTGGGTAAAGCGATGGTATTTCATTCAGAAAAAATTGGCGATAAAATATGTTCCTGATAGTATTTGGAGTTAATCTTGACATTTTTTTCCACTCTCTTTATTTTTTAACTTGCCATTATAAGAAAAACCAGCAACAATCATGAATCCCTTAGAAAACCTTCTTTCGAATCTTTGAACCATGTACTTAAATTTTTTTCTCCCCTTTATGATAATAAATGGATTTTTTTTTGTTGCAATCATTTAAATACACCCATGATTCATCTATTGTGACAATTGTTTTCCATTTTTCTTTGGATAAGTGTTTCTCATATAGAATTCTGCAGCGGTGTCCTGCGTTCAGCGATATGATTTGGAAGAAGACGATGCACATTGCGATTTTTCGCTTTCTTAAGATTTAAATCAACCGTTTATTATTTTGTTTACAGTGGACACCGAGCATTTTAATGATTTTGCAACTGTCCTTTGACTAGGGGGATTTTCTTTTAACATTAAACAACGTTCCTTTGCAATAGTCGAAGATGTCCGTTTTTTTCCTGGATACTTGTTTGGAATTTTTGTCCACTTGAGACTCCAATTTGACGTTTTTTTCCTTTGTGACGATATTACCTATCGACGCTTTAGATATCACAAAACTATGACTCTCACATCGTTTTTGGATAACGGAGTATGCATATTTCTCTTCGGAAAGAGCATAAATGTAGCCTTCGAACCACTGCTTTGTTAAAAACGCCATTTTGAATAAAAAGAAAACTTTCAAGCTGCAGACGATAATTTTGACTTTTAAAAACGTAGGTACAATCGCAATATTTCTTTTACAGAAAAGATTTTTATTACCGCTTACCAAAATCGTCTAAAAAATGGGGTGCGAACAGCCTCGTGTATATATATATATTATATATATATATATATATATATAGTAACATTAATAGTTTTATCTAATTTTGTAAAAAATATGCCGATCTTGAAAATAGAGTGATAACTTCACATTAAGATATTTACTCCTAATTAAGTGCATGATCAGTAAAATTAGCAAAAATCATTTGCTTCAAAACTGTAATAGAATTCATCACAGAAAAAAAACTGATATTTATCTTGATGAATTCGTATGCACAAACATAAACTAGTATGTCTACCATTAAAAGAACTAGTCCATATCATTGCATACAATTTTGATATATGCAAGCTTTAATTATCTGCTGAATAGCAGCAAGTAGTAAAGATAAAAAATTATCCCAGAATCGTAACTTGCAAATAATATTGCATACATGTATTCTATAAAAAAAGGTCAGATATAACTGTTTTAACACAAGAAAAAATAAAATTTGTAACAGAGGAATCTTTTTAAAGAATTTGTAAACAGAGTACATGCAAAAATCTTGTCAGCGTATATAACAATATGAAATTAAAAACTAAGGGTAAAAATATCGTAAAAGAAAATCTCGTAAGAATGTTCACAAGTATATTCTTATACATGTATTCTCATTTTGTAAGAAATTTTATTAAAATTAAACAGCATATTCATTACAGTGAGTGGAAGAATTTTTGACACAGAAGTCTCTTATTAAACTAATTTTTCAAACAAAGTTACAATGCTGATGCTTTAAAATCGTGTTGCGGTTAGCGTGTGAGATAAAATAAACAATAAAAATTGCTACATTGTCTAGTTATTTACAGATGTATTTTTTTTCCTTTTGTATTCCATACATTGATGAACTAAAAAAAGATATAGCGTGAAAAATAATTTTTTTTTTAAGTGAGTCTTAAATTGAAGCAAAAAATAAAATTAACCATCACATGACGACTGTTATACCATGTAGGATGTAGTACGTTTTGTTGTTTTAAGAAAAGTGACACGAAACTTTTTCGTACCAAAAGTAGCAAGTTATGCTGTCATATTTTTAGCCTTCTGTTGAATAATTTAGCGAAATGTTTGTACAAACATTTAAATAATGGTAAGAAATAAATTACCCATAAACGGTAGTTTTTTATTTCAGTCTGTAGATTGACCATTCATGTCATGAAAATAATGAAATATTTCATTTCATTTGAAACGTTTTGAACCACAGTTAAAAGATTAGAAACACCTATTCATAATTTAATTTGATGGCAGTATTGCATGTTTACCTTCTATTACTTGAATGGGGCTATTTTCTAAATTATGGAATAATTGTGTGTTCCTCCTTCCTCTTAAAACATTCACATATCTCTATATACCACAAAGGCGGTGAATAATATAAAGAAAAGAAAGTATGTATATAAATATGCACATGTATATGTATATATATATGTGTATATATATGTATATATATATATAGATATATATATATATATAATATATATAATATATATTATATATAGATATATATATATATATATATATATATATATATATATGTATATATATATAACTCTATATCTATATATATATATATATATTCATATATATTTGTAATATATTTAAATATAAAGGTAACTTTTTTCTTATTTCATTGTTTGCATACAGAGCTCATTAGCATTAAAAAATATTCAAGAAACACACCCATGAAAACTGGTGCGTAAAAACAAATAATATATTTTTCATTACTATATCGCGGCCACAGTTTTAAAAAACTTATTTGTTTAATCTTTTTGGCATGAAAATTCCACGAGCCTAATTTATTTATTGCATTTCCTTTACATATGATTTGACAAAAAAATAAAAGTTCAAAACTTTCTGCTAGTCATTTCCTCGATGATATGTTGATAAATTTAGTCTTCCTGCGTAATAACTTTTTTTTAAAAAACTGGATATGGGATTGAAACCTCACTCGTCAAAAGATTAGGATTCACTCTTAAATAGCTTTCTAGTTAGTACATGGAAAGCTTGATAAGGGCTTGAAAGATTTCACCATAAAAGACATCCGAGCTACAAACCTTCTATGCAGCAAACTGGTTTACAGTGCTGACAAACATCAACCTAGCTATCCCCTATTCTCTACTGCTGGGAAAACTTTGTGATTATCCGCTCGAAGAATCATCACTGTTTTTCGAAGCAAGTACATGTTATTTTTCTCTTTATGACTTAGCCATATGAGATCCAGATCACACATGACGATGGGTATATAAGTTCTTGCGTCTCCAGGGTATTTGTCCAATGCCTACAGTAATATCACTATATACAAACCCCCTTTTCCCAACTCTATAATTCTCTTAAGGCATCTTCTTAAAAACTCTGATAACTTTTCATTATTGTTCTTACGTTGGCTCGTTTCAGGAAAAAAATCGTGTTTGTAACTGTCCATAGCAGAGCAATATCGATACACTAAATTCCCGACACACTGTTGTGATTTGCTGTTTGAGAAAATTAATAACTCCCAGGTCTCATTGCAGTCTGCAATGAGTTTAAATCATGTTTGAATCATTTTAATCATTTGCATTTATTATAAGAAACTATCTGTCATGTCAATCTAACAAATCTTTCTTTGTGTTGCTATTTCCAATGATAACAGCTTATAAACAGTAGTAATGAAATATATAACAATATTGTTGTTGGAGACTTATTTGTGAATTTGAGTGGAATGAAAAAAATATTTCCATTCTTAAAATAGAATTTTTTTTCGTTTAGTTGTTTTTTTAAACGTTTACAGTCTTAGAAAACTATAATTAATGCTGGTTTTAAAATGAATATATAATTTTGTGTTATTATTAGAATTTATGAAATTGCTCTAGGTACTGTCTACAAAACTCAGATTTTCCATTTTTAAAACGCTTTAGATAAAAGAAATCGACAATTATAATATGTTTGGTCATTATATGAGTGTTATTTTCCTTATTTTGGAAAACTCGGTAACAAATTATTATAATGAGTCCTTGTTCATCTTTTCAGTAATGAACATAGCTTCAACTAATTACTCAAACTGCTATTCTTTTTAAAATACTTAATAAAAGGAAACGTGTAATAAAAAATGTTTTGCTTTGCTTGAGTTAAATAACAAACAGAATATTAGTGATTGCTTTAAGTTGAGTGGTTTAAACTTAGCAATTACCTTGTGTTTACGGCCTATTTAACTGCATTTTCCCCAATATATATTGATCTCAACTGATAAAATTTGAAATCGAAGGAAATAAAATATTTTGTAAAAGTAAGGAAAGAGCGATAAAAAAAAGTTGTGGTTCCCTGGTTATCGATAAATCGATTACAAACGTGGAGTAAACCTTTTGATGTTACTCCGCGTTGAAATAATCAAGGCAAAACTTCATTCTACTTGTCAGTATGAAGAAAGTATCATTCACTATAAATCACCGAAGTTTGATAACATCGATTTTGATTCATTTGTTGTGCTTAGTTTATCTCGGAATATTTGTTTCTAAAATTTTCATTTCTGATTTCAAAACAGTGTGTCTCAATGTTTCAGAAAACTTCCCTTTACTTAATTTATTATCCTGTTACACTTGATAAAATCAATGATATTTTAATATATATGAATTCCAATATATCAATACTTTATAAACTAGAATTACCGAAGCTTTAAATGGATTCACGAAATATAAAATTATAAAGATCAGCATTTGTTGGATAACACTTATTTCGAAATGTAAGATATATAATTTTTAATTACATCAGATTCGAATAAACCGCGTTAATGCCTGTGGTAACAACATAAATTACATGTTTTTTAGGGTTACTTTATTCTCAAAAAAATTATTTATAATAATACAGAATGACTCTAGGAGCATTTAGATTTTCTACGAAATAAATAATATTAAATTTATATATTCTGATTTACGTAGTTTTTTCGCTAATCATTTTCCTCTGAAATGTACACAATCATTTTTTTAACTAATAGATGCATTATTTGGTTCTTATTATACATAGACACTTTAAATCAGAATCGCTTATGCCATTATTTGTACAATAATTTCATACATATTATTATGCGTATTATTTACAATCATCAGATTAATTTTGTTATATTAAAATTCATTAATATCTATAGTAAAGTCTAAAGGAATTTTATAAAATTTCCTATTGCTTACTTTGGCTAGACTATTATTCCATAATTTTTGTACTATAAAATCAAGTATTCATAGATAACATAGATCTCTTAAATTTAGCTATATTAGTTAACACTAGAACCGCGGGGACTTTCGATATACCTAGAACCGCGGAGCGGGTCATTTTGACCTAGATTGTAAACTTATAAAATAGCACAAACGCTTAATTTATTTTACTAAAACATTTTATTTGTTAAATAAGAATCAATTTTTCCTCAGAATTACATTAAATAATTTATATAAATCAAGAGAAATTAACTAATTTTTACAAAATCGTATTATTTAAAATTTATGTCTTTGAGTATAATAACAGGTCTCTTTAAAACAATATGGCATAAATTTCCTAATTTCAATCGAAAAACAGAGTATTTCTTTTTAATATGTTTAGACAATTTCAAAAAATTTAAAATTAAAATTTTTATCAGTTACTAAAAATTTTATCAGTACTTAGTTTTACAGATTATAAAATCCAATTTATTGTATGCATTTTGTACAAAACTGATTAATAAGTTTTGTACATTTTCCCAGATGGGTGCTTTACATTTGAACAGATATCTAGAGTTTTAGTTTCACATTTCGAAATGTGGCATCGGACTCGTTTACGCTTAATTTTTGGTTGTCCGTCGTTTTCAATGGTTGCTTCAGATGCTCCTTTTTGACACCTTTTTATGTCGGAAGAGAACAAAACTTTTCTCGCAAGTCTTCAACCAAGTCTTGAATGAATTCTCGTCTACTAATAGATTTTCCAGTTACAGCTTTATATAAAACCCAGCCATTGATTTGCAGCAAGGTCCAAAATATTACAAAAAAACCTGCACCGGCCACCTACGTAAAGCAGACCTGACTGTAAATTTCCTTGCCATTTGTTCAATCACGTCCACACCGTATTAGTTGCGTTGGTAGAAAACGATTGTATCAGGTACTTTTTTTGGGTTATCTGCAATTTCTAAGTTTGAAATGGAGACTACTTAGCAACAAAACGGTTTTATCTTGTTTTACCTAATAAACAGTTAGACTCATGTCTTTATGATTAGTACCGTAGTCGAATACAATGTGGATTTTAAAATTTTTACAGAGACTAGTATTTTTCTTCTTGAGCATTTTACAGTTCCTACAAGGCTGGTGTTTTGGATTCAAATGCCCTCTGCAAGCTTCAGTGTTGTTAAAAAGGTTGATGAGCTTCATCTTCAGCACATTTCTTTATGTGTTTCAATATCCATTCATCTATAAAAAGTCTCCAAGCACTTGAAGGACTGTTGTCGATAACATTGCGTTTAGCATGTGGTGTTGGGACCCGCTACTTCTTTCAAAATATTACACTTTGATTTTCTTCCTCTATCGTTGTTCCTAATTGAGCGACATTCCAAATTGTCGCATCTTTGCCATCTTCATTATTTCCAACTTTGAATGTTATTGTCGATTTCTTTTCAAATTTCTTTGCGTGTGTGTATCTTTTCTTGGAATGTTTGATTTCTATTTTTTATCAGATAAATTATCATCAGTATGCGATGAGAAGGACCAGGGATTGTTAGAGCATTGCAGAGTCATCTTCACTTAATTTTCTTCATCCGAATCCAAATTTTATTCATTAGCAGGCAGGTATTCATCCTCACTACTCAAAATCGAATCTTGAGAAACCTTTTCCAAACCTTCTAAATCCTTTTCATATAATTGTTTTAAATATTCTAAAGCTTCCTGAACAGCAAGATTACGGCGTCGTGACATAGTTTTATACATATACTAATTACAGAATAAAAGCAGCTTCAAAAAGTCTAAATATTCGCAGTAATTCTTTATTGCATTCGAACGTAGTTCGTGCTTCAAACCTAATATAATGACCTTGACTGAAAAAACCTTCACTATTCCCCCCTTCTGTACAGTCCATTTAAGGAATTCTAGGGTGGGGTAGAAGTATTTTACAGTTGCAGTTCGAAAAATTGCATCTGTTTTTCGTTATTTGTGCATTAACATTTCTTACGGGTCAAATTGACCCGCTCCGCGGTTCTAGGTATAAGTGTTAATAACCGGAAAAATATTTATGTTACGAATTTTTAAATTTGGTAAACTGTTGTTCACCTTAAAATATTAAAAGTCATAAAAGGAATTGTTTTTTCAATCGATACTTTTCGCGTGGTGATAAATTAAACATCGTTTTGGGTCAAATTGACCCGCTCCGCGGTTCTAGTGTTAAACTATCAATTAGTTAATTTATATATAAATATCTATATCTAATGCATGATTTCATAATCTGTGGTTCATGGACGTCTTCAGGGTCCTTGAATCAATTTCAGGTGGTTGGCCGACTTTCTGGAGGTTTCTAGTTAAGGAACTCAAAAAAAAAAATGTCCAGGCAAAACACAAATTTCGAGTATTTATTTGGAAATAAAATGGGTGCATGAAAAATTTAAAAATTAATTTAAAACACGTATTATCCTTTGAATTTAAATTCAATCAGATCTACGGCTGTGCAGTATTAATTCGGTAAATAATTCGTTATTAAAGTCTAATTACAATATTACAGGGCTCGTGGTATCCTATCGGTAGCGCTTCTGATTTACGTTCTGAGGTTGTTGGGGTGGAAACATGTGAAATCTTATACACATGAATAAAATGAAAATCCAATAAAAAATATATAAAATTATAATAAACTCCTCAGAATTCAGATAGATTTAGCCTTTTTTCATTTGGGCAAAAAAAGAAGCTGAAATTACAGGTTTAGCTGAAATTTCCAATAGAACCATGATATGACTCTAGCGTTGCCTCTTAAAAATGAAGTGTTCATTGAGGGCTGCAAACCATTCAACTCCTCTCCACATTAAACTCCTATAAACATCCTCTACATATTAAATTCCTTTTCTCTCCATAATAAACTCCTCAGAATTTGGTAGATTCAGCCTTTCATCATAGTATCACTAAAACCTGAAACATCCTCTCCAGAAATAATAAATTTATTAATTACAATATTAAACTCCGCAAATGTATGAATTACATAAGTTTTTTAACCAACATGTGAATAATTCGTAAATGAAAAAGCATATGAAAATAAAGATAATAAGACTTCCGGAATCGAAATTAATTACCCTTAATTTTTAATTAATAAAAAACCAACATAATATGAATAAAAAACGATAGTTGTTTAAAAGCATATGAAAATAAAGCTATTATAAAGATAATAATAAAAAAAAAGCATATGAAATAATAGTTCGCGTATGAAGTTAACTTTATGATATAAAAGATAGTAATAATAATATAAACCGCGTGCATAAAATATTTAGCTTTTGAAGCGAAATAAATTAATTTTTTAGAAAAAACTACTTTAATCGAGAAATTAAATACATTGCACAAAATTTTGATTTTACCAACTTTCTACCCTACAATTTAAACCCTACTTCTTTGAAGTTGGTGTTGAAAACATCCTCTTTGAAAAATTTACACCCTACTTCTTTTAAATAGGGTGTAAATATAAAGTTTTAACAGCGAATTGAATGTCAGTTAAAAATTATTGTTGTTTAAAATCATATGAAAATTAGGCTATTATAAAGATAAAAAAAAGCATAGGAAAATAATGCGTGCGCATGAAGTTAACGTTACGATATAAAGATAGTAATAATAATATGTATATATAAAACAGTTCCGTAACTAACTGACTGACTGACTGATTGACTAACTGACTGACATACAACGTACAGACCAAACCGCGGGAAATAAAAGGGCTGAAATTTTGCATGCCGATTCTTCTTATAGTGTAGGAGTGCACTTAGAAAGATTTTTGAAAAATTCTTAGATTTTTTTAAAATTAAATTTTTGAGTTGTTTTAGTAACTTTTTTTTAAGTTTCATTTAAAATAAAAATAATTTGAGGGTTATAAAATTCATATGACGAAAAAGATCATAAAAATTCCTTTTAATATGAAATCTTTTTCGAATCTTTACCTCCATTTTATGATTTTTGGTGAATATTTAAAGATTAATTTTTAGAATTTAACCTTTTACATGCCACACTATTGTCAAGGAATAAAGTACCATATTTTGCTGCGTAACTTTGGTCGATAACTTCCAGGAAGTCGGTCTAACAGGTGTACTCCACTCATTCCTTTATTATATAATTTTATAATGTAAGGTTAAGGAAAATCAACTTTTATTTTAGCTCGGACATATCCTTTTGCTCTTCCTAATGGTTCGTGAGTGATAAAATTTGATGTAATAGTTACAACAAAACTATCGTTCCAATGGCACATATAAACTTCTCCATCGCATCGGTAATCAAACTCTCCACGTTGAAATTTCGATATTTCTTTTGCTGTTTTAAGAGAACATTGTCCCGTTCTGGAATCTCGCACTGTGCCGATTGCCTTAAAGCCTTTGTTAGATAAATCTGTCAGCAGACTGTACGATGTAAAAAAAGTTATCGAAAAATATTTTGCGTTTCTCTGGATTGTCAATAAAAGATAATAGTTCGGAGTCAACTTTTGATCCAAGTGCCAAATTTTCATTTTTCGAACTTTTTCTACCGTAGATAGACATAGCATAAGGATAACCATTTGCTGAGCAGATCATCCAAACTTTGAAACCAAAGCGAATTGGCTTTCCACGTATAAACACCTTAGCCGAACGATGCCCATAACACGGAACCATGGATTCATCGATACTCATATTTTCATGAAAAACGAAAATTTTTTGACGAAAATTTTTTCCAACCTCTTTATAAAAGGGAGAAATTTTTCCTAATTTATCGCCTGGTTCCAATTTACTATTATCAACAATGTGGAAATACTTTTTTAACATCCGAAATTTATTTCTGGGCATTGTATTGTTAACAATTAGGATATGCAAATCTTCCTGAGAGCTCCAATATGTATTTTCATCAGGTACTGAGTGGTAGCCACTAAACAACAGTAATCCAAGAAACTGCCGAATATCATTTGCGTCGACGCCTAAAGAGTCTCCTTTTGTAGGGCGTACAGCTTTGTAAGTTCGGCTGAATTTTCTAAGTAATCAGACGGCAGAATCACTGATCACATATGATATCACTGCTTTTGTATATCGTTACATGCCAATGTTCCTTTTTTGGAACATTGCATTTTTACGCAGTCTTGAGGAAATATTTCTTGTTATTATTTTAATTTATTTTATTAACTCGTTAAACTTGTCCTTTGCAAGTACGATGGGGAAATTTTTGGGTGGATTTGAATTTTAGGAATTTTATAGAATTTTTTTTCTTACGTACTGTAAAAATTGTGAAAAAAGCTGATTTTTAGAAATTTTTCTACGCTAAAATATTCATATTTGAAAAAAAAAAGTCAAAAAATCAATCATGCCTTCTATAATATACGGTATTTTTTTCAAACTGACAGATATCACAGTTTATTTTTAAAAAAATATTAAAGATGGTGTTCCGAAAAAGGAACATTGGCATGTAAAAGGTTAATTTATTAAACGCTGATCACGTGATTTCTTTTTCTGTTACTTTAAATAAATTTATCTTCACATAACAACGAAATAGGCAAAAAATACTTTTTTTCTTGCTAATTGCGGCAGACGATTGGACATTATTGAAAAAAATATTAAAATAATGTAAAAGATATGTTCCTCAAACTGTACTACTTTAACTTTACTATATTCTTTAGTATGTTCTATGAGATTTAATTTGAATATTTTCTTCTACATTATTTTGTCTATAAAAATATCCCTTACGATTTTTTATTAATATATTTTTTTTTTTTTTTACATCAATCGTATACATTGATCGTCGTATTTATTATATATATATATATATATATATTGACATTAATTGCATACACTGACATTGTATTTAATTTGAATGTACCGTTCGTTTAGGAACACCTCCTAAACGAACGTTTAGGAAGTGTTGGTTTATGGAATACTAAAAGTTTAAAATAGTGGCGCCATCTATTGAATATCTGTGAATCGAGAATCGCATCCGTCAAAAATTGTTCGTTATCCTAATTGTTAGCAATACAATGCCCAGAAATAAATTATTGATGAATGTTTGTTAACCAAAATCAATTTTAAAACTAAACACAGTATAAATAACATAGAAAAGATTTAGCCTTTGTCATTGGAGCAAAAAATCCTGGAAAGTGAAACATAAAATAAATAAATTTATAACAAACCTACCAAAATCCATTAAAAAACTAAACACAGTATAAATAACATAGAAAAAAAAAGCATATGAAATGTTATACACATTAATAATATGAAAACCAATTAAAAATATATAAATGTATAATAAACTCCTCAGATTTCAGCTATATTCGGTCTTTCATCATAAAAAAGCTGAAAAAAAAATAATAATTAAAAAAAATAATAAAATAAAATAAAAATAATAATTTAAAAAATAATAAAATAAAATAAAGATAATAATTAAAAAATAATAAAATAAAAGCTGAAATAAAAATGCCTTCATAAAAAGCTGAAAATACAGGTTTAGCAAAATGTGCACGATCCCAGACTCGAACCCGAGTCTTACGGTGTACCAAATGAACAGTTTTAATGAACGCGCCACGATTATATACAACAGTGTTGAGTAAAGTAAGAAATATACGCAATGAGTTTTTTGGAAAGTTGCTATGGGTTTGTGAATATACATACATTTATGGAGTAAGAGGAGTTTTAAATGAGAAATAAGTTAGCAGGATAGAAGCTTAGTCTTTAACTCTTCAATACACAGAAAGACATAAGCTAGGGGGGGTTGCAGTAGCGATTAAAAAAGATCGTGACACTTAGCGTGGTTGATTCGAATTTTCCATCGCGTGTGAGAGTGTCAATATGCCGTTGGATCCGATTTATTTTAGAGTGTAAAATCTGACTTGAAAGATTATTATTTTCATTTATTATTCTGGTTTAATATATAACTTGAAACTTTTTGATTTTATTTATTTTTATCTTTTTGCTCGCTGTTTGCCAGCTAACCCTATCGTGGACGCCATATTCAGAGGGGTGATTCCACAAAGTGTAACAGCTTACAAATTGTTGGTTTTTTATTAATTAAAAATCAACGGTAATTAATTTCGATTTTTGAAGTTCTTCAGACCCTCGGCTGTTTTTAAAGACGCCTGTATGTAAAATTTCACGGTCGTTGCTCCTAAACTGTGGATTTCTATACAATTACAGAGATACAAACATTCATTTTTATATATTAGATATATATATATATATATATATATATATATATACACTCAAGAGCCAAAACATTATGACCACCCCTACATTTTGCAATGAATTCGCCTGGATGACGTGGAAGACACGTGATCAGGTGGAAGTTGTATTTAACTGCTGCTGGGGAGTCTGAAGAATCATTCTTTCACTTATTTCTGTGTGCGATGGGAAAGGATGCTGATCTAAGCGACTTTGATAGAGGGCAGATTGTAATGGCTCGAAGGCTCGGAACAAGTGTTTCCGAAACTGCACGACTCGTGGGTTGTTCGCGACCTACAGTTGTTAGTACTTATGCAAAGTGGATGAGTGACGGTGAAACCAGCAGTAGACGACATGGTGTTGGACGTCCACACGCTATCAAAGAAAAAGGCCGTCGGAGATTGTCTCTCATGGTGAAGCAAATCCGGAGCCAGACAGTGGCTCAGATGACAGCCTAATACAATGCAGGACCAAGTAGAATAGTATCGCAGCACACTGTTCAGCGGATACTGTTGGATATGGGGCTACGCAGCAAACGTTCCACTCATGTGCCTTTGCTGACCAAGCGTCATCGTCAACTGTGCCTGCGCTGGGCCCGGGAACATCGCGACTGGTCCATGGATCAGTGGGAGAGAGTTACCTGGTCAGATGAATCACGGTTTGTCATTCATCACGCCGATGGCCGTGTCAGGATACACCGTCTTCCAGGCGAACTGTTGCTCCCTCAATGTACAATAGGTCATACACAGGCCGGTGGTAGCGGTATTGTGCTTTGGGGGACGTTCTCTTGGACATCTCTGGGACCCGTGGTTGTGGTAGAGCAGACCATGAATGCTACAGGGTATCTGAACATCATTGCGGACCAGTTGCACCCTTACATGGCCTCTGTTTTTCCAGCTGGAAATGGAATGTTCCAACAGGACAACGCCCCGTGTCACAAGGCTAAAATTGTGTTGGAGTGGTTCCAGGAACATGATGCTGAATTCCAGTTAATGTCCTGTAGCCTAACTCACCGGATCTCAATGCGATAGAACACATTTGGGATGTCATGGAACGGCAGCTCAGAGTTCAAAGACCACCAATTCGCAATATCTCGGATTTGCATGGCCGTTGCTTAAACATCTGGTACAATCTGTCTCCGGCCATCTACCAACGACTTGTGGCATCCATGCCAAGGCGGGTTGAAGCTGTGTTGCGCGCCAAAGGTGGGCCAACTCGTTATTGACAGGTGGTCATAATGTTTTGGTTCTTGAGTGTATATATATATATATATATATATATATATATATATATATATATATATATATATATATATATATATATATATATATATATATATATTGATTTATTTATAATAAATACGACGATCAATGTATGCAATTGATGTAAAAAATATATATATGTATATGTATATTTATAAAAAAAAGGAAGGGATATTTTTATAGACAAAATAATGTAGAAGAAAATATTCAAATTAAATCTAATAGGACATACTAAAGAATATAGTACAGTTAATATAGTACAGTATGAGGAACTTAATTTATTTTACTGTATTTTAATGTTTTTTTGAATAATGTCCAATCGTCTGCCGCATTAGGAAGGAAAAAAAAATTTAGTCTTATTTCGCACGTGACGATAGATTAATTTAAAGAGCTAGAAAAAGAAATCACGTGATCATTATTTAATAAATTTAATTTTAAAAAATACTCTTTAAATATTCACCAAAAATCAGAAAATGAAGGTAAAGATTCGAAAAGGATTTTATTTTAAAGGAATTTTTATAATCTTTCTCGTAACATAAATTTCATAACCCTCTAATTATTATTTTAAATGCAAACGTAAAAAAAGTTACTAAAACATCTTAAAAATTTAATTTTAAAAAATCTAAGAATTTTTCAAAAATCCTTCTCAGTGCACCCCTACACTATTAGAAGAATGGCCATGGAAAATTTCAGCCCTTTAGGTCCAGCGGTTTGGTCTGTGCGTTGTATGTTGGTGAGTCAGTCAGTTACGGAACTGTTTTATATATGTATAGATAAACCTTAAATCCACACTCAATTAACATAATCATCTAAATTTCCATGTTCATCAAAGGTGTTCAGACTTTGATTGAAACGACTTTTCATTTCTTTGAAAGATAAAGCAAAAGTGGCGCAATGTGATCTCGATAAATTTTCCCGCTCTCGGAAAATCCACGAAGGTCCTCGTATAATGCCTGAAATTATTATATGACGCGTTATTATATGATTATATTAATTTATTACGCGTTATTATATTAATTTCTTTCTCGTAATATTTTGATATCTTTTGTAATACTTTGTATATTACTTGATACATATCGTTCCCAATCTAGACTAGGAATGTTCTAGAATATAATTAGATTTTTTAAATCTATTTGTTGCTTTATTACATATTAAAGTTTTATTTTTATTTTTATTTTATTTTAACGATTCGTTATATGATAATCTATTATCAGAAGTAGGGGTCCACAGCTTTCATCAGATTGTCAAAGTGGTGCAAGACAGAAAAATAGTTAAGAACCAGCGATCTAGAGCAACAGTACCATAAAAACATATGCAGTGAGAACGTAAGTACGACATTTTTGTGTGAATAACAACAATAAATATTTCATTCTCATAAAAAACCTTCCTCTAAAATGCTCCTTATATACCTTTTTTGTTGTTGTTATTCTAGATAGATACTTAAAATCAATAAAGTTTAAAGTATGTGTTCGGACAATTATTTCATATATTTCCATATAACTTGAAAAAAATTAATTTTGCTGCAGTGTAAATATTATCATAATATATTTTAAAGCGACAAAGAAAAGTTTCCATATAAGGTAAATTTGTTTCAGTTCCACACCTTTTTCTTTTCTATAAAGATGATTACATATTCTTATAACGTAGAGAAATATTTAGTATTCTATAGGCAATGGGTAGTTAAACGAAAACTACAATTTTTAAAATCCTTCCCACATAAATACGAGTATCTTCCAACCAATCACTAATGCGGGTCAGTTAAAGAAGTTCAAGGCGTTTGTAACCCGCACAAATTGGGTACTAATTTTGAGAAAGAAGTATGAATAATTAATGGTTGTTAATGTCTTAATTTTTCAAACTTTAATGTGTTTTCATATCATCCAGCAGTAATTTAAATATAATTATCATTAAATATAATTATCTGCTTGTTTAATTACAAGCACATATTTTGCTTCTTTTAGTTTAAAATAGTCCATTACACTAAATTATGTATAACAACGCCGTGAATATTTTAAGGTTCTGTGATTTATAGAGATAACATGCCTTTTTCAAGGCATGAGCATTTTTGATTTAATTTTTTCCTTCCCAGAGCAAGAGTCATAATGCAATATTTTTGGGATTAGTTGGTTTATATCTGTATGATTTTATGTTGTAGGAAGAAACTTATAACATGAATTTATATAACCATAAGTGACATCATAAAAGTACAAATTCCTAACTAAGTGTAGAAAAACATTGAAAATACACGCCTGCCCGCACACACACACACATAGAAATACATACAAATGTATATATATATATATATATATATATATATAAGTTTAAAATGCAACCTCCAGGATACACAAGAATACATAATCTGACTGGAATTTTCGTTAAGGGAGCCCTTTTTTTCTAAATATTATTTGTAATTTATTTAGGATATCATTATTATTTAGGAAATATTATAGAATCTCCAACTTCCAATTATGTGATTAAATTCCATTTATCTGATTAAATAAAGCTCTATGTTAGAATATTTTTTTATCTGCAGTATATGTAAGTAGAGTTATTTGTAAATATTCTGCACTGATTTGTTCGTCTTTATGTATAAATATTTAGTTTTGCATTTTGAAGTCCAATAATTGCTGCGGTCGACGAATTAAATACAAAAAGAATTTCTAGATAAAGTAATAAATTCTCTAAATCTATAACCAGTCTGAAAGTCATTAGTGGGCACATTTTAGTAAGACTTGTTTCTCTTTTAAGTTCAGATGGTCTTTCCTATAAAAGAGAAATATCTCAAAGTAACACTTTTAATGCTACAGATCTAGGGAGACATATTTCTATTGATTATTGGATGGAGTTAATCGAATTTAGAGAAGGTTATGGTGTATGTGGTAGGATTAAAGTAGAGTAACGACAATTTATTGCAATACTTTTTTGCCAGAAATGAAGCAATGTAGACATTAATTAATTATGCTGCTATGCCACCTAAATCGTATTGGGGATATTGTCATAAGCTTTCACTGCGTGGGATTTCGTTCGGATCCCGAATAAGACTTCAACCTTCCCTGTACTGTCCTTTTATATAGTGCAAGGTCCTGTTCATATAGAATTCGTCATCGTCAGCGTACAATTTTTTAACCAATCATAGACCGATAATTTCCCATTTAACCAATCAGCGCTAACGGAATATTTAAATATGATGCTGACGGATTCTATGTGAATAGGCCTCAACCCTGATTCATCTAGTGCAATGATTCTCAACCGGTGGTACGCGTCAGGGGTACAAGGTTATCTACAAAAAGTACACACAATTATATAGATACATGCTAGAATTTAATTGTGACAAAAGTTTGGGAAAGGATTTAAAGCTGATAACTATCAGTAAAGCAGCAAGCAAACACGTCGCTCGTTACTACTGTACTTGTTACTGGAGTAAATGGGAAAAGTATTGTGCAAGTAAGCAATACAGATAGGGAGAGCAGCGCTGGCTTCCGGCACACTGCGGCAACAAAGAAACACCTCCACCGCGCTGTCGGCCACAGTGCATTCATTTCCCTCTTTCGTCATTCTCTCTGTGTCTGTTTAGTCATTATTAAAACTGCTCAGTCCCAGTAACTTTCCAGTTTCCAATCTTACTTTGTGCGTGGACCTATTAGAGTCGTAATAGTTAAAGGTCTTATACTTTTAAAAGTGTTTATATATTTAGCGATAAATGTTTATAGTTATTAATTTATGACGATGGATAAATAAATGGCTTGCTTTTGAAAAGAAAAGTAGTTGTGATGAAGACCAGCACTCTGTGGCTTTGTACTAAAATGTCTTAACAATAATTAAAAACTTTGTAATAAAATGTCAATTAAAATAAAATTTCTTGCTTTTAATTTAAATTTCCTATTCGTGATTAATCTTTAACAGTTTAACAGTTAAACTTTAACTAATATAACACATTTTAATAAATCTAAAGTGTTTTTGGTTAGGGGTAAGGATAGTTAATGATACACAATAAGGGGTACGTGGGATGAAAAAGGTTGAGAATCCATGATATAGTGCAGTGGTTCCCAACCTTGGGTACGCGTACCAGTACCGGCACACGAATGATTTTACAATTTGAAACAAAATTCTATAGAAAATCTGTATATATATATATATATATATATATATATATATATATATATATATATATATATATATATATATATATATATATATATATATATATATATATATATATATATATATATATATATATATACGGTTTTCTCGAGACAAAGTTTAAAAAATGTTTCAGTAATTTGTCTATATGAACTAACCTTCCAGCTTTTGGAAAACGAGTGAAAATGATTTATTTCTGACTACTAAAATATTCTGGTGAATTAAAGTGTTCCCAAATTAGGAAAATACTTCTTCACATCCTATTCAGATTCCCTTTATAAGCAGAATACGATCAGTATAAAGTTATTTGATGATGTATGATCTATGTAATAACATTTACCGATCTGAATACATCTGCATAAAATCGAATATTTCTCATAGTGGTTACAAAGGATGCAACGATATTTCAATTATACTCCTCTAGTGGTAACTTTGAATTACGTCGTTGCTTTTATTCACCTCTTATAGTGATACGACTCAATTATTCTGACTTTCACTTAAACAGCGCTTTAGAGCGACACATTCTAAAAGTTTTCGGTGAACCACAAGATTAATTTTGTAATGATTACATAATACTGATCCTCGTAATGTCATGTATTCAATATTTGATGTAACGATATTTTGAATGTCTGCATTAATGTCTAGAAAATGTTCATTTCGACAGTGTATCTGATATTTGAGTTAGACATTTATATCGATATAAGACGTCAGTAAAACATATCAAAAATGTGTCTTATAACTTTTCATTTATTCTTTTTTTTATCTTAAGTATTCATCAGTGACATAATTAATGTATTTAATTTAATAAAATATCATTTTGAAAGTATGCATTAAAGTATAGAAAATGTTGTTTGGACAATGTATCTTATATTTGAGCTAATTATATTGATATAAGACGTTAATAAAAAATATCAAAAATGTGTCTTATAAGTTTTTATTTATTCATTCCTTTTTTTCTTAAGTACTCATCATTGACACAAATAATAGATTTAATTTTGAATGTCAGCATTAAGATATAGAAAATGTTTAGTTGGACAGAGTATCTGATATTTGAGTTAACTATTTATATTGATATAATGATATAAGACGTCAAGAAAAATGTCAAAAATGTGTCTTATAACTTTATATATATATATATATATATATATATATATATATATATATATATTGTAAAATTAAATGATTATGAATAAAATTAAGTGTAAGGTTTATTTCAAACCTAACAATGAGCGCAATTATTCAGCTATTGACCAATGTTTCCCTCAGCATTTGAGAATAATTATAAAAATCAAATACATTCATAAAGGTTCAGAATTGTGACAAATATTCCCCATCTGTCAGTTTTATTGAAATTAATTTAATATAGAATGAGAGTTTACAATTCTGAGCAGAGATTTTTCAGCGAAGAATCATAGGTTTTATATTCTTTTATTGATGGAGGAGGGAATGGCCAGATTATCTAAACTTTCAAAGGATCATGTATCTATTCTCCTCATTGTATGTAACACCTCCTATTGAGTTTCAGCCTTGATTGACGTGTTTTTAAAGGTTTGATGATTGTAGGAAAACATAAATTTATTCTTTGTTTTCGGGATCCGAATGATTTTCCTAAAATTTATTGAGAAAATTTTAGCTCACTCCTCATCATAATACTGATGAAAACTGATTGCTGAAAGCTGTACATTGATTCCAAACCTTCCAAAGAGACATACGTCAGCCATGATACATATGCGACCTACTTCTGATATCTAAAGTATCTGAATTATCTAAAGTATCTAAATTATCTAAATCTGTGGGATAAAACGGAAACCAACAGTGGCCTAAAGGGATTCAAAGAAAGCTGTAGCTCTACGATTCGTCTGTTAAACACAGTTCATTCCCTCTCATATTACAGGTTGAAACTTTTACGAAAACTGTTACCATTCAAAACCATAACAAAATTACCATACATTCGAGCGAGATCATGATATGTCTAATTTTTTTTTCATTTGAGGCAGGGGGAACTGAGTTATTTTTCCACCTGGGGTGAATTGAGAGTAACAACAATATATTGCCTTTTTTGATACTAGGGATAATATACCCTCATATTTTCTAAGAAAAAATTCTCTCGCTCTTTGTCATATTTGGACTGGGAAGTTCAACGACTGTAAGATTTTAAACCTTTCAAAGAAGATATATCCCACAGGATACCAAGGTCCTCCCTCTATTTTTCAATTAAACTGAATTTTTTTTTCAATTTGGGGATTATTAGGAGTCCTGCTATTTGTGTCTATTATGTGTTACAGGTACATCCGACCCTATGTTATCGCGAGCCAATTGTAGCCCACTCTTAAGGATGTAACGGCTAAAAACCTCAACAACTGGGAAATTCAATCCATACATTTGAAAGCATGATACATCAGGCAATGTAACAATCTGCCTCAAAAAATAAGAGAGTAAAACTGCTTACGGCAGAAAGATATCGAACATTTCCTTAATACTTTATACACTTTTTACAGTACGAAAACAAATCTTTATTAAACTGACTTTAGCTTTCAAACTAAACCGACTCGCACTTTGTTACATTTGTTCTTAAGATGTCAAATTTATTCTTGAAGAATCTTTTTGTTTCGTACAAAGCTTCAAATGATTAAAACAGAATTTTCCAACCCATTTTGTTAACTTATTTTGCTTTTTACACATGGAGTTAAATATGAAATTTTGTGTTTCTTATTAAGTGTTTACTTATGATTGGAAAATAAGAAACTTGGAGTAATATTTCTTAAAAAATAAAATGAAATAGCAAAAGTAATTTTTATTTTTCCAAATGCTTTTATTCTTAACACACAAAGGGAGTATTTTACTATACAACGGACTAATAAATAAGTCTAAATAAATCAATATTAATATTTAACTTAAAAAAACCAGCCTCGCAATTTTAACTATACACAAAATTTCAGTGATTAAGTTCATTATTTTTCCATTCCCTGAGAAGCGTCGTTTCTCAGAAAGCTTTGTTATGTTGCTTCTTTTAGTGAAAATGACGGCAAACATGATACAGGCAGAAAAGCAAGTGATAACAATAGCACCTTATTGCCGCAGAATATAGGAAGCTATTTAAGTAACTGTTTGAAGTAATGAAAAAGTTGCAACATTTGTCGATTTCCCTTGGCAAATTTTCAAATATTAGTGTAAATAAGACAGTGGATAATTTTTTATATTAATTTAGTGGGGAAACATAGAAGTTTATTTGAGAGTCTAGAAAATATTTAAAATTTAATTACTTTACACACGATTCTTCATAATATTATAAATTACTAGAAAAATTATTTTGACTCTAAAGATATTCAAATGACCCGTGCAATTTTATTACTTGTTATTTCTGTAGTTGTGTGTATTTCATTTTGTAGATAAATTCCTACGCAAAAAAAACAGATGCATAGAGACGTATACATACATCTAGATATCTAAACTGTACATAAAGTCTAAACTTATAGTGATTTTCCCTGTTTCTTTCTTGAAACCTTTGTTATTTTTTACTGAAAACGTCAGGATTAAAATTTCAATGAAGTTTTCTTTTCGTAAAGCTCTTCTATGAATTACCACAGAAACATCAAAGATTACTCGCGACCGAGTAGGAGAAAATAAAGTGTCACACTGCTTTACAAATGTTCGTCATTATTTACTTAATGCTTTCAAGTAGTTCTTACGGTATTAAAATTATTCTTTAGTAAATGAACTTTTGCATTCAAAATAAAGCAAGTCCCCTTTTGTTACAAATTTTTTTGCAGCGGTTCCTCTAGATTCCTTTTCAAATTTCAGGCCCACAAAAACGCTTTTGTCCAGAACCGTTGAGTAAGTAGATTTTTCACTTTGAAACAGAAGCATTACTTGTTTATTTATCTGTGGTAGCTTTTAATTCTTTACTTCAAACGTAAGTCCGATGCGAAAGCAGGGTCTTAAAAAAAGAAGGAAACCTCTATCATTTGCAAGTTGTAAACACTATGTATATATGGGCTTTATTTCTGATGTTATACATTTCTTCAATTTTTAAATTTTATGCGTTAAGGAGTTTCATATGTAAAATTTTTTGGCTCTCTGGAAAGAAAAAAATCCTGAAACTTCTAGAAAAGATTTTAAACTCATTTGACATCGATTATGATTGTA
Source organism: Dolomedes plantarius (assembly GCA_907164885.2). Lineage (NCBI taxonomy): Eukaryota > Metazoa > Arthropoda > Arachnida > Araneae > Dolomedidae > Dolomedes > Dolomedes plantarius. The sequence goes on along the minus strand of OU015500.1, from coordinate 52,728,893 downwards.
CACTCTTTGCCCAAAATAAATGTCGTACCAAGAAGTAGTTATTCGAATGGGACGAAAATCGATAGATGTGATGTACATGAACAAAAAAATAAACGAGTACAATATGTGAAAAATTGGAGGATTTATTCAAGAGCTTCAAAAAGTGAAATTGCCAATAACGCGTTGGTCCAACTCTGGACCTTGTGCAAGCAGTTATTCGGCGTCGCATTCATTGATAGAGGTGGAGAATGTCTTCCTGTGAGATATCATACCAAATTCTGTCCAATTGCCACATTATATCGTCAAAATCAAGAGATTGAAGGAGGGCCCTGTGCATAACGCTCCAAACGTGCTCAATTGTGGAGAGATCCGGTGACCTTACTGGCCAAGGTAGCGTTGGGCAAGCACAAAGACAAGCAGTAGAAATTCGGGCATTATCCTGCTGAAATGTAAGCCCAGGAGAATGAACGTGATATGAAGGGCAACACAACGGGGCATAGAATTATCGTCGAACTTCCGCTGTTATGTAAGGGTTCCGTGGATGACACCCAAAAGGGTCCAGTTATGAAATGAAAGGACCTCACTCCATCAGACCATCACTCCTGGTTGTCAGCCTGTATGGTGGAAGACTGTCAGGTTGGTATCCCACCGCTATCTCGGGCGTCTGCAGAAACGAATTCGCTGGTCATCGGGGCTCAATTCGAAGCGGTACTCATCACTGAAGACAATTCTACTTCAGTCAGTAACATTTCGGGTCGAATATGCCCGACAGCACTGCAAACGGGCTGGTCGGTGTACAGAAATCAATGGTAGCCATAGCAAGGGGCGCCGTGAGCTCATCACCATTTCTCTGAGTAGATTATGAATGGTCCTTGCGGTGACTGAAGCACCAGTTACGCGTACGTTCGATGATAATGATGAATCTGTGGCTGTGAGGACCACTCTGACGAATGTTCGGTCCTCACGTTCTGTCGTTTCTCTAGGCCGACCGCTTCCTTCTTGACACTGTCTTCGGCCAAGGTTCACCCATTCCTGACCACATCGTCTGGTAGTGGCATCACTCCTATTCAAATGTCGAGAAATTCGCCGATTAGACCAACCGGCTTCTTTGAGCCCAACTACACGTCCTCTCTCAAATGCTGACATCTGAGCATATTGTTCGCGCACCTGTATGCGAGGCATAGTTGCTGTCTACCTGAGTACACGGAATGAAATTCGTAAATAATTAATGACCTGAAATCGAAATTTCTCTTCTTTAATATCCTGCCAGCTCTCAGTTAAGATGCGCTGCAGCGTCACATGTTCATTCGTTGGCCCGAAAAACTATACATTTTGCATTTTCCGTCGAAACCTGTATGCATATCAGTTTGTGTCCGATTTCCATTACCCCTTCTTGGTGCGTTTTTTTTTTGTTATTTTTCGTCTAAAAGTGTATTTTTCACTGTTGAAGAGATTTATTCATCCCTTAATACTAAAAGCCCCAAATGTTTGAAATATAAAAGATTTTCGGGACTGAAATTTACCAAATAGGCATTAATATATTCTTTTCAAGAAAGAAAAATTACGCATTACATTAAAATGTGTTTTTTATGAAATTGTTGAAGATATTTCAAAATTTGACAGCATGGTCTGCTGGAAAACAGTATTATATTTTAAATGAATACAACATATTTTTATCTAGTTAAGAGTCAAACTCTGATCTGGTTACCTCAGTCCATATTGCAGGTGGAAGTCATACAATCTACTCAAAAGGAATCTATTAAATTCCCATTATAGAATGCGCACTGCAAATCTTGAACGTGTCGTTCTATTCGGACTTACTCATATAGTTGCCTCATGTAAGGTAAACCTCAGTTTACCTTACATGTCTTTAATGTATGCATAAAATATAGCATGCATAAAATATTTCCTCCCACCACACACCTAATTTAAATATGTTCATTCAAACGCAATAGGGTTAGAGTATTTTGTGTTTAATATACACTAACATTTTATGTATTATCCATTTTACTATAAAAATATGTCCATCTGGAAAATCAAGTAATAAATATACATGAAGATAATCACTCCTAATTAAATGCACTATCGGTAAAAATAACACAACACATTTTTTTTGCTAAGAACTACTGAACTTATCACAAGATAATAAGTATTATTTATCTCCAATTCTTATATACAGACATGAACATCTGTCTGTCATTAAACATATCGGTTCGTTACATTTAAAGAAAATGGGATATTAACATGATTTAATTATATGCTGAATAGCCGCAAGTAGCTTGGATAAAAAAAATAGTCCAGAATCTTGGTTTCTTTAATTATTATTGCATACACGTCTTCACAAAAATAAAACACACATTTAAATAAGTGCTTAAACACTTTATAAAATGAGTTACATGGGAATCTTGTTTCAGAATACATAAATAAATGGCATGCAGAAAACTGGTTAGAGAATATAACAATAAGAAAATACAAAATAGAGCTAAAAATATCGTAAAATTAAAAACTCCAAAGAAAGTTTATTGGTTTATTCTTATCTATATATATACAATTATTTAAAAACAATTTATTAAATTTTTAGAAAGCATTTTCTTTACAGTGTGGGGAAGAATTTATCACACATGATCCTCTGACAGAATTAAATTTTCAGACTGACATACATTGTTGATATTTTAAAATTGTGTTCAGGTTAGCCTGAGAGATAAGTTAATAACAGAAATTGCTTTATTGTATAATTTTTTACAAAGGCATTATTTTTCCCTTTATTATTCCATACATTAATAACGAAATGAAAATTTTGGCGGTGTTGAATTGTATATTTGAAACTAAAAAAGTAATATTACCTTGGAAGATATAAATAATCTTATTATATATATATATATATATATATATATATATATATATATATATATATATATATATACACTGCTGGCCATTAAAATTCCATCGAGTCGGACTGGGTTTGGAGGACAGATACGGGCAAGTCATTCCATGCTGCTTCAAGACTATGCCACACTTCATCAATCGTAGAGCTAGAGTGCGGTGGCGGCCCAGTCTCTCAGAAACCCATGACCAGATTTTTTCAATGGGTGAGAGTTCTGGAAACGGGCTGTCCAAAGCAACAGTCGAATACCCTTTGTATCGAGGTAGGTGAAGACACGACGGGGAACATGCGTTCTTGCGTAATCTTGTTAAAAGATGACGTCTGTGATGCCTCGAAGATAGGGCACAGCCACCGGCCTTAAGACCTGAGAAATGTAACGCTGGCTGTTCAGATAACTGACGACGCGAACAAGAGGTGTTCGTGTCGTGTACCTAATGGTTGCCCATACCATCACACCAGGTGCAGGGCTCGTATGACGATATCGAATGCAAGGAGGTCACGTGCCTCCTTATTGCCTCCAGGCAAGTATACGTCGATGATGCTGCTGCGAGCAGAATTGGGACAAGTCTGAAAAGATAACATGGTGCCAGTCCTGTATTCAGTTTTGTCGTTGTGGGCACCACTGTCGCCGCCCGTCTCTATGCTGCAGTGTCAAGGAAAGCCGTAATAAAGGTCGCCGTGCAGTCAGTCCGTGCTACTCCACACGTAGTTGTACTGTCAACTTGCGGATACTTGTCGTGCTGCAAAGAAGTCCATTTCCTTATTCAAGTTCCGTAATGTGGCTGTACGATCCCACAGGGCCGACCTTACAGTATGTCTTTGTTCTCTCGGGCGTTAGTGGCGGGAGGCCGTTTAGATACTTCATGGTGTTTAATATGACCCTCCTGAACTCATAGATTCAATATTCGCATGATAGCTGTTGGATTAAGGCCAATGTGAATATCAATATCGCGTAACGATAAACAACCTCCTCGATAGGTTTCGATCCTGCCGCTATCGAATTCCGAAACATGCTGGCAGCCGCTTGTCCTCTTATATGAGGTATCTCACGATCTTCTAACAAACAACTAACTTTCAAATGCTATTTCCGAATGAGAGATCCACTGTGTAACTTTCCTTTTATATACTGATTGAGATATCATTTCTCCCTCCTGCGTCGTTCGATTGCGTTTAAATGATAATCATTTGCATATCCCAGCATCTTCTTCGTTTCATATGAATTTGATGTTTGTATCATCCGTCCTTCATGGTGTTTAAATTTTTACGGAGTTAATTTTTGAGGACGATCACGAGCAGAAAATAATTTCAATTTGCGTCAAGGAATACGGATTCGATACTTACCCCGTTTTAATAGACTTTAAGCAATGAGTGGTTAAACTGTCCATCTGAACTTACTGGGTATTTACAAGATAAACTTATGTACGATATTGGAAATTCGGTTCAAAGGAATTAGACTAGGAAAACCTACTAGCTTCTGGTGTCAAAATTAAGCGGGTTGCGTCTATTATTTTCAAGTGAATAAAGGAGTCAGACCAGGAGACTCATTAACATGTATTCTTTAATATTGTCCTTGAAAAAATAAACTGCGAGACTCTGGAATCAAACATGAGGTGCAATATTTAACAAACCTATCTAAATACTTAACTAAGCAGATGATATATACCTAGTTGCAGGAAATTTCAATAAATAGGAAAAAGCCTTTATTGCTACCAAATCAGAAAAAAATTGGTATAAAAATAAACGCAAATTAATATGCATATATTACCATGCTAAATGAATGGTAATATATGCATATTAATTTTCACATAAAAAAAACTTTACTTCCATCTCTGATTGAATTTAGTGACGACAGGTTAGAACAGGACAAAATTTTACGTGCGTCGGATCAGAGATAATAATGACGATGACCTCAGCACTGGAATAGAAAATTGCTTTTCGGCCACCAATCAGTGTCATAAAGGCCTTCAAATTTTGCTTAGATCAAATATTCTAAAAATAAAAACACATATCATGCTTTACAAAATTACAATACGAGCATTTTTTACTTATGCATTAGAAACTTGGACGTTAATCAAAGAGAAAAAAATTGCATATCCCAAGAAATAATTTGTTGGTGTCAAAAAAAACGAAACTTCGAGGGAAAGATACAGTAATAAAATATACAGGAATTTTAAAGATCAAGACGTAATAATGCATTTAGAAATCAACATATTGAAGTTCCCTGGCCGTATCTTCAGGATGAATAGTAAAACAATACCGTAAAAAGTTCTTGACCTCCAAACTATTGACTCAAGGCCTAGGTTGAGATGCGTGGATAGCATTGATGATGATTTTACGACAGTCAGGATAAAAAAAATGGCGATGATTGGCCAAGAGGAGGACGACCTGCGAGAATTCTCAAAGGAAGGCTATCGCCCACCACGGGCTGAAGTGAATGTAGACGATGATGATGATTGTTATTTTGTTTGTTTGTTTGTTAATTCTCTCCTATCACATGAATATCCAGGAAGTTTCCCTTATTTATTCCATTTCATTTCTTCTCGATTTTATAAAATCCAAAAGAAATTAATTCTAGCAGCTGTAAAATGCCAGCTTAGTAGTTTCTTCAGGGAGATTTTGATAACTTTAATTTGAATATCTGAGAATTATATCTCTATGTATAGGAGATTTATTTAAATTATAATATTTTGTATTGTGATATAATATAGATACAATTTAACATTTCTAGAAAGAGAAAAACTTAGTTGATATTATCCAGATATTGGTTTACTTTGCACTCAGTTTTTTACTTTTCTCATTTTTATGTTATGGTATTCTACATCTATAGACACATTAATATATGTATTTTTATAATCATAAAAAGGAATCTTTACACAATGCTATGAATTCAAGTATTTTCAACTTATCTTTAACAGACAAAAGCGTGACATAATAAAACAGAATAATCATACAAAATCAAACAAATTGAATAATCATACAGAAAAAAATAAGAAAAACTTATTTTCTTTGGTAATATCACACTTTTAATACTCGACAAATGTGTTATGAAATATCACTTTCTGACTAAAAATATGTCTTAAAAACATTTTCTTTACTTTTGGCTTCTGTTGCAAAAAGAAAGAAAATATGACAAATATTATCTTAATGCAAGGAGCTTAATACTTAAAAGAAATATTTGTGCGTATTAAAAGTAAAAGGATCATAAGAATGTACAAGAAGTATCAAAAATGAATAATTTTTTGGTAAATTCAAGCATAAAATAAATGTTTATTATTCCTTAGTAGGCAAAGAAATATGCAAAAATAATTTAAAAACAGCCTATTCCAGCTTTTTTTATTTAAAATATTTTGAATAACAGACAGATATCTTCTGATTTACTCAACTTGAATCTATTATGAATGTATTACATAAGTGGAAAAGAGCGAAAAAACAAATGTTCAACTTAGTAAATATTATTTCAAAAATGAACGTAATTTAAATATTGCTTTACAAAGTGCCAAGTAATATGGCATTAAATACTAAAAAAAGTTATATAGCCTTATAAATATTCGCCTTTCATTTACATTTTAATTTTCGGTGTTAAAGGACTGGCTTTTCCATCATGTACTAACGTCTTACATAAAAGTTTAAAATTTTAACAAAATTATAAATAATATAAAACTAATTTTTACACAAACTAATTTTCTACATTATACCTTACTAGCCATTTTCTTTCTCCCTGTTTACAACGTGGTTTACAGTTATTCCAAAGAAACGAGAGAAAAATCTTATGAAATAAAGCCTTTCTCACGTATAAAACCTCTAAGATAGTAATATAATGTGAATTACGAATGGTCTAGAAGTTTTTGACGTCATGATGGGCCCCAATATCTAACATGTTTTGAGGATGATACATGAATGAGTTTTCCCTATATCATTCATCTACTGAAGGAAACTGTCTTCTAAAGATGCAGAAATCCATCTTACCTTGTGTGCGGGATCAAACTTGTGAATTTCGCACTATTTCACTGTAAATTTGGTTATGTTTGATTAAGAGTTATAGCGTAAAACTAAGTGGTGAGTATAAACGAGTATATGTATATATATATATATATATATATATATATATATATATATATATATATATATATATATATATATATATATATATATATATATATATATATATATATAAGGAAAAACGCAAAACTAAAATATAGGGGGGTTCTTGTTTGGGTAAAAGGGGAATTGTCAATCGAAAATTATTAACTCACGAAAGTTCGGCATAAAAAGAAGAAGGGTTGTTAATAGTAAAAACTATCAATAGGGGTCGCCACTGGACGGGTATCTTTCAGAAGAGAGATATTTTTCAGGAGAAGCAAGTTACGTAAGGAGATTATATAAGGGAAATTTGGAGAACATTCGATTGAAGAGTCAGTAAAAGATTGGGCGGGAGTTTATCAAAAATATCTAGTTAGTCAGCACTTAGGTTTGAGAGAGGTAACACGTACGTCTTCATGAGAGATTTCGAATGGGGTGGTTTGCTGAATTTTGTCGGAGCTCTGGATAACTCATGATGGAATAAAAGCCAGTCAACGGAGCTATGTCTTGTATCTTTATTTCGGTGCACGATTGCATTTCTTTAATTAATAATCCATAACAACGAACTCTGCCATCAGCCGGTAGGATTCGAATCTACGCAGGGGAAACCCCAATGTATTTCAAGTCCATATATATCTTGTTGCTTGATTAATTACAAGATATATATATTTTGTCGTTGATTTATAATAATTGAAACCCCCCAACAGTATCAACTGAAATTAAGTCAAATGGTTCTTTCGCCACAGGCACTTGCTCCATCAGTCCAAAATTTTCTGAGTTGATTTTTTATTCTTTTGACAAGTTTTACAACAACGAACAAAATTTGCTATATCTACGATTATGTCTTGCCAATAGTAAATTGGGGAAATTAACTTTAACATATTTTTTACACCTGGGTGACCAAATTTTTCATGTGCTGAATTAATCCAAAATAAACAAAATAATGACCAAAGGCAGGCTGTGGGAAGACCGCTTCTTGTCCTCATTTTCCTTCAGGTTTCTGTTGACTCATGTTTTCCCCATTGGAATTCATGAGTGAACGGATTACCTTTTTCCTCTTGGTTGGCTGAGTGTTAAATCCTTTCCTTTTTCTGTAGTCAGTGAGTGACTACTGATCTCTTTTGAGCCTTACCCAACCTAGAGTTTCAGTGTCGTGCCCTATACGCACCAATTTTTCACTCTAAATTTTGTTTAGAGTTGTCAGTTGTGGTTAAGATGGTGGGAAAATGTTGAACCTGCTCTCCTCTGACCCAACAAAGCATTTTTTCACTCAACTATACAAACACACACAAACAAAAGCATACACCTTGAATTAAACAGAATGTACACAGATGAAGGAGTGGTACACAAGTACCAGAAGTGAATTGTATTACATAATGAATCTGTCTTTATGGAAATTTAATGTTGTAAATTGTAATTGAAAATTATGTCTAAATGAAAATTGCAAATTAAATTATGAAGATGTGTTGAATTTCATGTAAGTAAATTTTAAAATGTTGGAAAAGTTCTATAAGATAAATGAAATTAATGAAGCTTAAAAATATGATGTGTTATAAATTGGATCCTATGAAAAAAGTCGAATTTGTTATGGTGTCAAATATTAATGTTTTTTTCTATGAGTCATTAGAGTCACAAGATAGCTAAACAAGATGGAGACCTCCTTGGATACGTGGCGCCACAATATATATTTTTCAGTACCTTTATGTTATTTCCTTGTTTTTAATGATATTTTATTACTATTTTTTAATTTATATGTGAAATGTTTTCTGGAACGGTCCAAATGACTGGAGTAAGAATGTTATTGAAGAAGAACTAAAAAATTTTGTAATTAGTCAAAGAACTATAGAACTCCAAGGTAGCCAATACTAGGCATGGACTTGATAAAATTCAAGCATGTGAATATTTGTGTGACTTTAATTATGGCAGTCCAATTCTTACTACTTAAAATTGTTGTGGAAAATTGATTAAAAAAAATAAAAGAAGGTACTATTGTTAACTAATGAATACTTAATTTTCACGTGTCAAGGTAATAATAATGTATATTTAGTGATTTAATTTTGTTTTGATAAGTGCTTTAAATTATTTTTGACTTTATAAAAAATGTTGTGAACTTTATTTTAATGATTAATAATGTGATATTAGTTTCTGTCTCAACTGGAGACAGCTGTAAGTTGCATTTTTCATCTAAAGCTCCTTCAAGGTTGTGTACAACAATAATTTAATTTAGAGATAGTTAGGAAACCAAGTTAGGAATAGTTTTCATTTACGTTTTTATTTAATTTTGTCGATTAGGGACTGCCGCCCTATTCAGCATCCTTTTCAAGTAACAATCAGTTGAGTTTGAATTTAATTTTAGTTTTCTCTTCTGGAGATTTGCCGCAGTGAACTGGCCATTCTTTGTGTGCACGCCTTCAGAGGACGGGGAGTGGGAAAGTTGTAAGGAAAAAACGTAAAACTAAAATATAGGGGGACTTTTGTTTGGGAAAAAGGGGAATTGGCAATCAAAAATTATTAACTCAAGAAAGTTCGGCATAAAAAGAAGAAGGGTTGTTAACAGTAAAAACTATCAATAGGGGTCGCCACTGGACGGGTATTTTTAGAAGAGAGATATTTTTCAGGAGAAGCAAGTTACGTAAGGAGATATATATATATATATATATATATATATATATATATATATATACTAGCTGAATACCCGTGCTTCGCTACGGGGTACATTTTAGGAAAATTACAATGAAAAAGTAATGAAATTGCTTTTTAGAGGATTTCCTTATAAACAATATATTTTTTTCCTTCATTGGGCGGAACTAATATTACCAGGCTCGTCCGCTCACTTACGCGGGAGCAAGCTACGTAAAACTGACCGTGGGAGAAACAATTTTCTCCTAAATGTACGCCAGCATATTTTAAAGTTTGGCCTTGGGACTTATTTATCGTCACGGCGAAGCATATTTTGAGAGGAAATTACTGTTTTACATATAGATTTAATTTAATATCCATAAAACATACTAATTTGAACTAAATTTTAAAAAATTTCCATCTCAATTAGTCTAGTGGATAAATTTTATCTTTTTCTGTATTTTAATATTTTCTTTGTTAATTAATTTCGTTGTCATGCACATGACGCAAAATTAATTTAAAGTATCACAAAAAGAAAAGAAATCTCGTGATCAGCATTTAATAAATTAAATTCAAAACTTTCCAAACGATTACTGTTTTGGAAGCTAATGTTCTGCTAATTTGCAGTAAAGTCTAAAATCATTTGAAAACCACACACCAGTGTTCCACTCACACGCAACACTATAAACTCCTAAAAGAATACAAGAATAAAGCGTTTAAAAATTTTAAATCTATTAATTTAAATAATTAAACACACACAAATGTATAAATTACACAAAAGTTTACTTAAATTCTTTAATCTGTCTACATCTCCAGTATAGAAATATTTTCGGGGCATTTACAGAACATGGTATATTTCACTTTTGAAAACACGCATTAAATGAACATCATCTCAATGAGAAATTTCTGAAATGAGCATGGCAATGAAGATCGTGTGTTTACAAACAACAGCAGTAACCGAAATGTGTTAAAATATAAATTTTAAGAGTATTATGGTAGTGATTTGTGTATCTAAATAAAAACTTTCCAAACGATTAGTGTTTTGGAAGTTAATGTTCTGCTAATTTCCAGTAAAAGCTAAAATCATTTGAAAACCACACACCAGTATAAAATATAAATGAGGTATAAATCAGCTATCGATTCTAATGAATGAATCATTTATCAGGACATGAAAAAATTACTGCATGTAAAAGAAATTAAACTTACCTCCATTAATTTCAACACTTATTGACCCGTGGCTTGTCCAATCATGTGAAATATAATTCTTGACAATATATCTTGTTAACATAAACTTTTTTTTGTGTTTTTTTAATTTAAAAAAGTTATGTTCTCAAAATATGACAATTAAGAAAAAGTTATCATCGAGAAAAAATAAATCATGCTACTTAAGAAAGTCATACCAAAATTTTCTATAAAGTAAATGGGCAACTATAATTGATGTACAAAATAATGCATATGTAATACATTGCTAACATGTTTTAACAACAAAAATTTCCACAATCAAAAGCTAAAAGTAGATTAAAATCTTACCTTTAGGATTTTGTGCAGAATGATATGTGTTTTAGCTAAATTTCATTAAAAATTATTTCAAATTGATCAATTTATAAAAAAGGTGTGCTATTTACAGCTAAGTTTTTGTTTCTTTTTTTTTATTTTTAAGTGCTATTTTAGCATAAAAGACCAAAAAAACCTTTACAAATTTATTTTTTTTCAAAGCTAAACACAATCATAATTAACAGTTGATTTTAAACACCCCTGCTAAACATTGTTAAGTTTCGAAGTATTACAATGATAATAAAAAATATTCCAGAGTTTCAGACAGAAGCATAAAAAGAAAGAATATGCGAAAAAGTAACTAAATTAAACAAAAATTGACAGAATACAGAAAAAGTGAAGACCGGCAAAAGTAAATAAATCGTTTCCTTGTGCGCATGCGCAGTTCTTATGAATGATTGATTCCAACGCCTAGAGTACCGCGTTCGAAGAATCGCGTATAAAATTTGTGTTGAAGCATCGTTCTTTAAAATTCAATTAAAAATCGAAATTTTAAGATAGAGACTTGAAATGAGATTTATATGAATGAGAAAGCTTTCATCTTCCAGATGATGAAAATATTTTTTTGTAAGATAAAAACTCGAAGAGCATCGACCGTAGATCCTCAAATTCCGTAAATTTCTCGAAAAAGTGGGTTTAATATTTTGATGAAAATATTAATCTGTTTTAAATTATTTTTATACAAATGAGGTCTTGTTTGAAGGAGAAAAGTCTGTAGTGTTAGATTGTGAAAAGATCAAAATTCTACGATCATTTTTTTGCCGAGATATCGTAATCTGAAGTAAAAAAAAAATATAAAATATCCCACAAACCATAAAATAAAAAATTTTCTAGAATATAATTTAAAATTCGGGTCTCGAGCTGCACTTTCCCATAGTCTGAACTACCCGTGTGCAAAATTTCCCGGCTGTAAGTTTCACAGATTCGCCTGGGGTTCGCCCACACACGCAAACATTCGCTTTTATTAATAAGATGCAATGCTTATTACTGTAATGTTAAAGATGGGAATACGCTTCAAAGTTTAATTGTTTACTTAGAATACCTTTTTAGATGCCACAACAGAAATTGCTCGTTTTACCTTCAATGAAACTTCCGAAATGTGTTCTGTAAGAGAGAAAAAGCTGGAGGTATTCCTAATTACAGATGACGTTTCCCGGGATTTTAAGAATGTTTGTTAACTAAAATCAATTTAAAAATTAACTCAATAGAAATAGCAGAAAAAATTGACATTTTCTATGTTATTTATACTGTGACATAACACATGACACGGGCTTCGCCCGTCTAGCCGGTCGGTTTAGGGACCCGCTCCCTTCAGCAATCATTGTCAGAGAATGGAAACACTAAAAAAAACGAATCAAGGTATCTAAATTTTGTGGCTACGTATCCCACGTCTTGCAAACAGTAGCAGCCAGAAAAAAATGCTCCTCCCGCCGGCGAGAAATTTCGTTCCGTCCAATCCTCCACGTATGGGAGAAAAATTCTTTCTTCGAGACTTTCCCCCTCTCCGCTTATGGGTGAAGAAATGGTCTTTCTTCCAAACCGCATTTGAAGGAGCGGTAGGAAATTTCTGTTGACGTATCGTTCTTTAAAATTCAATTTAAAATCGAAATTTTAAGATAGAGACTTGAAATGAGGTTTATATGAATGAGAAAGCTTTCATCTTCCAGATGATGTCAATATTTTCTTTGTAAGATAAAAACACGAAGAGCATCGACCGTAGATGCTCAAAAGTCGTAAATTTCTCGAAAAAGTGGGTTTAATATTTTGATGAAAATATTAGTTTGTTTAAAATTATTTTTAAACAAATGAGGTCTTGTTTGAAGGAGAAATGTCTGTAGTCTTAGATCGTAAAAAGATCAAAATTCTACGACCATTTTTTGCCGAGATATCGTAATCTGAAGTTAAAAAAACATAAAATATCCCACAAAACATAATTGAATGACTTGTTCGTTGTTTACAATCCAAGGGGAGAATCTGGCGCTACCGCATTTGAAGAACCACACAGGAAATTTGTGTTGGACTATCGTTCTTTAAAATTCAATTAAAAATCGAAATTTTAAGATAGAGACTTGAAATGAGGTCAAAATTCTACGATCATTTTTTGCCGAGATATCTTAATCTGAAATTAAAAAAACATAAAATATCCCACAAAACATAAAATAAAAATTTTTCTAGAATAAAATTTAAAGTTCGGGCTTCGACGTGCACCTTCCCATAGTCTGCACTACCCGTGTGCCAAATTTCACGCCTGTAAGTGTCACAGATTCGCCTGGGGGCCGTCCCCCCCACACACACGCACGTAAACATTCGCTTTTATTAATAAGATATATATACATATGCCTGCAATGTGTAAATATTTCGTTTGAATATGTAGCTGAGATACTAATCATTCTCATTTGCCATGATAAACTATCTGTCAAGTCAATCTTACAGATCTTTCACGGAGTTGTCACTTCACTGAATAGCAACGTATGATAATTATCAAGCAAATGTATAACAAATTTGTTAGAGACTTGTTTATGAATCTAAGTGTATTCATACCTTTTATTTCCTAACCTAAAATAGGGTGGGTGGTCTTGATGCTTAAATTGATATTTAGAACATTTACTGCCTTTGAAAACTATAATTCTCTGGTAGACGTTGGAAAAATAAAATTATCCAGTATAATTACTCTTTATGAAACTTCTGTACTCTAGGTACTGTTTGCAAAGCTCAGATTTAATTTTTTTCAACACTTTACAGAAAACAGCGCAAAATAATAATATGGTTGGTCATTTCATGAGTGTGCTTTCTCATTACTTTGCGAATCTCGGTAACAAATTATCTTAATGATCCCCTGTTCATCTTTCCAATATAGAACATAGCTTCAACTAATTACTCAAACTGTTATTCTTTGTAAAAATACTTAAAGAAAATGAAACATGTAACAAGCATTTTTCTGTCTTTTGTTTTTAGCCAATCCAAGACTGAGTATTGATCATTGGTTTGATTTGATCGGTTTAAATTTAGCAATTAGCCTGCATCTACGGCCTACAATATTGTATTTTTTCAATATATATTGATCTCAACTACTATAATTGACAACGAAAGATAGAAAATATTTTTGTAAAAGTAAGGAAAGAGCAATCAAAAACGATGTGATTCCCTAGTTATCGATAAATCGATCACAAAACGTGGGGCACCCGTTTGATGTTACTTCGAGTTGAAATTAATTAAGGTAAAACTTCATTCTACTTGTCAGCATAAAGAAAGTATTCATTATAAATTACCAGTGTTTGATAAAATTGATTTATATTCCTTTGTTGTGCATAGTTTATATCGAAATATTTGTTTCTAAAATTTTCATTTCTGTTTTCAAAACAGTGTGTCACAATGTTTCAGAAAATTTCCTTTTAAGTAAACTTATTTCACTTTTATACTTCATGAAATGAATGGTAATTAAATAAATATATATGAATTCCAATATTTCAATACTTTACGAAATAGAATTTCCTAATATTCAAATGCGATTCGTGGAATACAATATTATAAAGATGTAATATACATTGGATAACACTCATTTTCAATTGCAAGAGTTACATATTTCAGTTACATTAGAAATTCATTAAACCATATTAAATCCTGTGGTAACAACGATAAGATATTTTTTGTAAGTAATAAATATTAAAAAATGAAATAATAGGACTGAATTACTCTAAGACTATTTTGATACATTAATAAAAATTTTCATCGAAAAAGTGAAATAAACATGTATTTTAAGTAACATTGTTTTATTTCAAACATTTTCCTCTAAAACTTACAAAATCATTTATTTAAACTAATGGAAACATTGTTTTTTCTATTAATGTAGACACTTTAAAGCATAATTGCTAAAAGAATTTCTACACGCATTTCATACATATTGTTTTGTATCTTAGAATCTTATGATGAATTACACTAAATTGAAAAATCATTAATGTCTATATTGCAATCTAAAAATAATTTTAAAAAATCGTCCTTCTAACTGCATAAATTTTTTTTTTCTAGAAGAATACTCTTAATCAATAATTTGGTTTCTTTGTTACTATCAATAAGGTTAAGCTGAAAAGTAATTATTTCATAAATATTTTCATGCATCTTTTAAGAATTAATTATGTTACAGTGTAAAGATTATCATAAAACGTTGTGAAAGGCAAATGAAAATTTTCATTTGAGAGATGTCTGTTTCAGTTCCACATGCTTGTCTTTTTGTCTAATGCGCATCTTTAGCAATAAAATTACATATCCTTTAAACGATGGGATTTTTTTAGTATTCCTTATGCATGGATATATAAATTAAAACAACCATTTTTAAAAACCTTTTCCTATATGTCTCATACATAATCACTTATTCGAAGCAGCCGAAGAAATCCAAGCCTCTAATAGTCTCCGAAAATTGGATACTAATTTTGAGAAAGAAATACAAATAATTAATGCTTGTTTATACCTTAGTTTTACAAATATTAATGTGTTTTCATATAGCAGATCATTTAAATATAATTATCATTAAATAAAATTATCTGCTTGTTTAATTATAAGCTCACATTTTACATGTTTCGGTATAAAATACTCTGAAGAAGTAAATTACGCATAATATCGCATGAATATCTTAACGTTCTGGGATATATGGAGAAAATTTACTTTTCCAGCACATGAGTATGTGTGATTTAATTTTTCTTTCTGAAGAAGGGTCTTTCTGTAACATTATTGGGTTAAGTTTATTTACATCTGTGTGAGTTTAAGATTCAGAATGGAACTTACAACATGAATATATATCTCCATAAGTGACTTTACAAAAGTACAAAATCCTAACTAGTAATGATTAGGTAGAAAAGTATTTATTTGAAAATACGTACACACACACACACCCCATCATTTCAGTCTTTGAGCATTTTTTTCGGTCTTTTAGCCGCCATTTATATGAATTAATCAAGCACTTAAAACTGTGCGGAAGTGTATGAGGCTGGTAGAAAAAGAGGAGCTAAATCGTAATATTGGACTGTTGGACAACTAGAATGTTTAAATGGAGTTACAAAAAACTGGCGAATTTTTTCTCTGAAGATTTGATCTGGTTTATGCAAGTCAAGCGTTACCTGCATTATACACAATAATAGCGTACCTTTTCTTTATTCCTGATATGTAACGAGACCGGGATTTTTGTTAATAGAGAATTTTTTTTCTAAGTATGGTTTGTAATTTATTTAAGGCATCATGTTTATTTCGGACATGTACTAGAAACTAAAACTTCACGTGCGTCGATAAAGCTATACCTTAGAATATCTTTTGAGTGGAGTTATACAATATGCATTATTCTACGCTGTTTCATTTTGTTTAATGTCGTAGGCAAATTGGAAAATCGGGCTTACTGCAAAGTGAGCCACCATTTTGGCAATGCACCCTGTTAATTGGAAAATTATCGTCACCTTTCTAATTATCCTGATATTTCTTAGGCTTATTGTAATAGTTAGAAAATTCGCAAGAGTTTGCTCAAACAGCGTGTTTTTTCCAGGCTTATTGCAATAAGCCTTACCTTTTGCCGGCATATTGAACAGAACCGCTTGCATAGTCATCAAAAGCAAGATCATAGAAAAACCATCAAAAGTATGGCCATAGTAAAGCCATCAGAAGTGTGTCAAAAGCGTGACCAAAAGTACGGTGCCATAGATGGCGCTAAGAGTCCACTTCCTTCTTCAGCGCTGCTCAGTAACAGTTGAATAGTCTCAACGAGTGTGCATTTTCGAGCATGTATGAGCAAAAAATCTCAACAACACTTTAACATTGTTGTACGACCAATCACTACAAAAAAATTGTATTTTGTCATGGAACGAAATTTTGTCTTCGTCCTTTGAAACAAAACGTGCTGCTGAAGTTGCGTTGGAGTTGCTGAGGATATTTTTAGACTTTGGTGCACCTCACATCTTGCAGAGAGACAACGGACGCGAATTGACCGCCAACGTGGTCAAGGAACTTTTGGCTATGTGGCCTGGATGTAAAATAGTACATGGAAGAACACGTCATTCACAATCACGTGGGGAGCGTGGGACGCTGCATTCAGGATATTGAAAATATGTTACGTCCTTGCATGGACGACAATTGAAGTACAGTTTGGGTAATAGGCTTCTGTTTGTTCCGTGGCACACTAACTTATCAAAACACAGAGTTATAGGATGAAGTTCGCTCACCGCACATTTTGGAACAGACGAAAAATTAGGATTAGGATCAACAAATATTCTGCCCACAACATTAGAAATTATTGACAGTGAAGAATATTTGAAACATTTTAAAGAGGGTTGCAAGGAACTGGAATCGGTGAAAAGAAGAAGGAGAAAAACAAGTTGTCAACTTAGTACAACATATGTGTTCTATTTGTTCCCACAATTTGAATGAAGCATCTTCTGTATCGTTATCATCATGTGCTATGAAGATTCGTATAACTTGTGAAAGCGTTTCCTCATCTCTGAGGTGAAAAATTTGGTTTATCACTGTGACATTTGCAAAAGAAAAAATAGTAACGGAACGTCAAAAAGCGCAGAAGGTCAGAAGAGAGCAGAGGAAAAAATGTTGAAATTAGTTGAAAAAACAAAATGAGTAAAGTCTCCAACTGTAACCGACAAAAAACGGTTGCAGTTGGAGACTTTATTCTGTTGAATGTCCCAAAAGTAGACCTTGGCCATTTAATGTGTCCGAATTTAATTGGGAAATTTCTTAACATGGAAAATAAGATTTACCAGATAGGAACGGAAAGTGGTATCATTAAAACTTGGTTTGCTAGATGTAACTTCCAGATTTATGGTCCACAAATCCTTGAAAACGTCCCAAAAAATATATATATCTATTGGTGGAGCTGTAGCGAATGAATCGAAATTCAGAGGCCAGGGGTATAACGAATGCAAATACCAAACAAAAAAGTGCGCGTGTAAGAAGGCAAATCAACTGCGTTCATCGAAAAGTCATAAAATTTCACCAGGTGGAAATAAATAAAGTTAAAATGTATGATATGGGAGAAAGTCCGAATTAAAGTCTAAAAGTTTGTCATATTAATAATTTGTTTATTACAGTTATTTAATAATAAAAGTCCGATTTAAAGTCTAAAAGTTTTTGATTTTAATAATTTGTTTATTACAATTGTTTAATAATGACAATTAAACTTTTCTAATAATAATTAAACTATCCTTGGGTAGTTTTTAAGTTACCTCTTTTTAACTTAAGTAAATCTTAATTCATATTTTAACAAAAGGAATCTCATAAGTAATAATCGCTTCATGTGTCATTTTAATAAGGTACGACTACATTAGTCTCATTGCAATAAGCCGGAATGAAACTAGGCTGTGTGAGCAAACTAATGAGAATTTTCTAACTAGCCTAAAAGTGTATGGGCTCATTGCAATAAGCAAATTAGAAAGTTTTCGATTCCAATGATCCTGGCACATTAAAAATAACGCCACTCTTTGCAATAAGATGGATCTGTCAATTCGCCTACTACATATACAGAGGCTGTTCACACATTTTTTAGACGATGTATATTGTATTCACAAAACTAAATTACATAAAATTCTTGTGTTTTAAATGTTCTATTTGACATCCCTTATTCTGAACTATCTTTCGACACCGCATTTTCCAGGATAATAATGCCATTTGAAGTATCAGAAGAGGTATTCTATCCCATTCCTCCTGAACAGCTTTCCAGAGTCCTGTAAGGGTTTTGGGACGACGTTTGGATAATGCAGATTTTAAAAGTCCGAAAGCACAAAAATCCATAGGTGATACATCGGGGATTTAGTAGAGATATCAGTGAAGGGTATGGCCTTGATACCAGTTTTTTGTTCCATTTCTTTTAGGAAATTTACAGTGGATTTTGATGTGTGACTGCTAGCTTCGTCCTGATGGAGTCTCACAGACTGATGACACTGTGGGTAAAGCGATGGTATTTCATTCAGAAAAATTGGCGATAAAATATATTCCTGATAGTATTTGGAGTTAATCTTGACATTTTTTTCCACTCTCTTTATTTTTAACTTGCCATTATAAGAAAAACCAGCAATAATCATGAATCCCTTAGAAAAACTTTCTTTCGATTCTTTGAACCATGTACTTAAATTTTTTTCTCCCCTTTTATGATAATAAATGGCTTTTTTTTTGTTGCAATCATTTAAATACACCCATGATTCATCTATTGTGACAATGTTTTCCATTTTTCTTTGGATAAGTGTTTCTCATATAGAATTCTGCAGCGTGTCCTGCGTTCAGCGATATGATTTGGAAGAAGACGATGCACATTGCGTTTTTTCGCTTTCTTGAGATTTAAATCAACGTTTATCATTTTGTTTACAGTGGACACCGAGCATTTTAATGATTTTGCAACTTTCCTTTGACTAGGGGGATTTTCTTTTAACATCAAACAACGTACCTTTGCAATAGTCGAAGATGTCCATTTTTTCCTTGGATACTTGTTTGGAATTTTTGTCCCACTTGAGGCTCCAATTTGACGTGTTTTTTTTCCTTTCTTGTTGACGATATTACCTATCGACGCTTTAGATATCACAAAACCATGACTTGTTTTGGACATCGTTTTTGGATAACGGAGTATGCATATTTCTCTTCGGAAAGAACATAAATGTATCCTTCGAACCACTGCTTTGTTAAAAACGCCATTTTGAATAAAAACAAAACTTTCATGCCGCAGAGGTTAATTTTGACTTTTAAAAACATAGTACAATTGCAATTATTTCTTTTGCAGCAAACGATTTTTTATTACCGCTTATCAAAATCGTCTAAAAAATGTGCGAACAGCCTCTGTACATTTAAAAAAAATTAAGTCGGATATTTACGATCGAAAATTATAAAAGAAACTTCTAGATTAAGAAATAAATTTTCCAATAATATCTACACTCGGTCCGAAAGTCATTAGCGGATACCTTTAGTTACACTTGTTTATCTTTCTTTCCTAAAACAAAGGAAAATATATCTGAAAAACTTTTAATGCCATATACCTTGAGAGATTTATTTTACTTGGTTACTGCAGAGTTATTCGAACTAAGAGAGTTTGTGTTGTACGTAGTAAGATTATAGTAGATTAACAGCTATTCATTGCAATATTTATTTGCCAGAATCAAACCAAATTAGATATTATTAATAAAATTGATACGCCTTCCCCGTGGTATATTGGTTAGCGTCATGGGCTTATCTTCGAATTCTAGCTAAAGTTTATGTGTTCCCTTTCAGTTCCTTCATAGGGTGCAATGTTGATCCTCCTATATGATGCTTCCATAATGAAGAAGACTACAAAATTCTGCTGTGTGTATGGGCGAATGTCGCCAATTTAAGTGCCTGTTGCGTTGGAAAAGAAAGATAATTTTGATGCTGTTTAATGAAAGGACATCTGCCAAAAAAGTATCCTGTTTTTTCTTTTTTTTTTTTTTTTTACCGATAGAAAAGTCATTCAATGCCTGAACATTTATATGGTTTACTCTTTGCCACGATAAATAGTTGAAGAACTGAATTTCAAATATATATATTTTCCAATCTGAAAAGAAAAAAATATATATAAGGAAATCTCCTATATAAATATATTTATTACAATGAACATTTAATGGTTAATAATAGTTCTATTTTCTTTAGAATGTAATATTTCGGTAAGACATTTTCTTGGTTTTACTATTTTAGGTGATATGCAATTTTCAAAAATGAGTAACCGTTAGTATTTTTTTTAAATCTCCGTCTATATACTAATCTCAATAGGGATGTATATATATATATATATATATATATATATATATATAAATATATATATATATATTTAAATATATATAACGAAAAATAGATTGAAGACATTATTTCCTATCATTTTTGCCTTTAAATGCCAAATGCTACAAAAAATACTTTTATTTATCTCTCTAGAAAATATTAAAGAAAAACAAGACTTTTATGTTTTATTTTAATGGAACTACAATTTTTTTTCTTCTGAATGTTATTAAGTTGTGTAAAAACTAAGAATATTTTTTCTTATTGCTTGCATACAAATAAAAATTCCAGTTAAACTCCTCATGGCAAGAATATTTTGATATTTATTTGATTCCAAGGGAATTTTTTTGAAGTTATAAAAATTAATCTTTGTTAAATCGCCTAGGAAAATTTTGTTTTTAAGAAAAAAGGGCAGGCATTTTGTTTTCCTCTTTATTCAGTAGCTTATTTTTACTCATGGCGAGTTTTTTCCCTTCAAAATAGGGCTTTGCTTGTTTTTGATAAGATATTTTGGCTATGCGTGTTGACTTATTTTTTCTTCATTTAATTACCTAAAAAAATACATTTTTTCTTTTTATAATTAAGAAATATCGTTGAATTTAGGAAAAGAGGATATTTAGCTTTTTAAAACTTTTTTTGTACATAATACACGTGTTTTTGTTTATAGATGGATGTAAATAATTATTTTTTTAAAAAAAAGAAAACAAATTTAAATATCATTTGCTTAGGGAATTAGTTTTTCGAATATCTATTGATGCAGTTTCATTGCTTTTGAACTTTTAAAGCAATTACTTACAGCTTAAATAATTATTTACTAACAATTCCATTTGTCTATCTTTTCCGAAATATGTGTTTGATGCGTATTAAAATAAACCCACTGAAAAAATGTTGGAAATTGAGAGAGAAAAATGGGCAGATACAAATAAGAGAAAGAAATTGTTACTTGTAAACTACAGGGTGGGGCAGAATAGAGTACCACATTTCTGAGGGTCACTGGTAAGGGAGTGGGAGGGGGGAGGGGGGCGCATAAGGTGGGAATAGATCGGGTGGATTTTCTAGTTGTCATCGGACACCATGAGTTGATCCGGTGAGCATAACATTTTCGTTATCAAGGTGATCTTTAATGCTTAACCCCTTCTGTAACAGTGGATCCACGTATTGATACACTGGTGACAGAACTGCAAATGAACTTTTTTATGTAATTTTTACATAAATCGATGTAGATCTCTTTATTTTTCTATATGTATCGATTTAGATATCGTTACATTTCTATATGTATCAATTTAGATATCGTTATATTTCTATGTGTATCGATTTAGATATCGTTATATTTCTATGTGTATCGATTTAGATATCGTTATATTTCTATGTGTATCAATTTATATACCGTTATATTTCTATGTGTATCGATTTAGATATCGTTATATTTCTTTATGTATCAATTTATATACCGTTATATTTCTATGTGTATCGATTTAGATATCGTTATATTTCTATATGTATCGATTTAGATATTGATATATATATATATATATATATATATATATATATATATATATATATATATATATATATATGTCGGACTTAAGCGGGAACGAAATAATTATTCTAAATTTAAAGGGGGCTTAGTAATTAATTTATTGTCGTGGCGTAATTCGCCACTATTCTCATATCTTGGTTCGAAATACATCGAGAGAAATCGGGGGAATTCCCTTTGGATTGATTGACATCTGTGGCCACGCCTATGGTTCAACGCCGGTGTATGCGTCACAGAGATCATGTGGGCATGCGCGGTGGCTTTGGATGGAGAAAAACAATAGCGTTTTCTTCAGACGGCGGGATTTAATTCATTGCTAGTGGACGCGTGTCAGCTGGGTCCATAATTTGAAAATGGCGAGAGCTCAAATATGCGCTACTTGGATCAGTGGTTGCTGGAAGGTGAAATAAATTGCTTTGATTGACTTGGAACTATGTTTGTTTATTGGATTTAGGCTACTTACCTCTCGCCACCAGTATTAACATGATGACTTCGAATTAATCTTAACCACACGCCTGTCAAGAGCCGCGCAGGATTAAAAAGAACTACGCAGAAAAAAAAACCGCCTCACTTTTGGATTAGCACTACAGTGCGAAAATTTATGAAACGACGATAAATTTAAAAAAATAATAATAATAATACACCATGGCATCGAAGACTGAAGTGAAAAAGGAATTCCATGAAATCATACTCGATGACAATTGGATTCAAGAACAAATGAACACCGGAAATGAAAATGTCGATCAAGCGAATGATGACAAGAAACCTATCTTAAAAAACATACCAGGCTGCACAGAAAAAATTCAAGAAGCAATATTGAAAGAAAAACCGTTCGAAAGAAAAAACAGGCCTGAAATAAAATTAGCAATACCACAATTCGATAACAGCAGTATCTAAAATATCTTTCAATGGTTCCAGTTGTTTGAAGAGAGTTGCAGCACGTTTGAATTAAATGAGAAATGGAAAAAAGAAAATTTAATGCGCTACGTAAGTCAAGATATTCAAGAAGTAATAATATCCACGGAACTATATAAAGAAGATTACATTAATATTAAAAAACAACTGCTGTCCATTTTTTCAAAGAGCAGAGAAGAATTAATTACAAGGTTTAGGACACTAAAATTAAATGACAATGATGACCTCTTCCACTATTTCAAGGAAAAACTAGAACTGGGAAAACAACTTCAAAAACAGACAGTGAAATAATAGAAACACTGTCATTAGACGCTCCAAGAAACATACGAACTTTGCTCTCGTTGCAAGAGATACGAACCCCTTTCGAATGGCTGGAAAAAGCGAGAAAAATACATTTGCCGGTACCTCGGTCCGCACCGCGTATCGCTCCGGAAGGAAGAAGGGATTTTGACGCCGGCGATCGTCGAAACTTCGGTGACAGTGAGATAGCGCGCAGAAACTCGGAGCCAAACTACAGAAGGAGGTTGATTAATTATGATCAACCCAGAAGACAAAATGAAGGAAATTACAGCAATACGTCAAGATATGATGAACAGAGACACTATCAAAGTGCAGAAGATATCAAAATAACCATAGAGGATACTATGCAAATAACAGATGACTCACAATCCAAGCTCGGGTGAGTGAACAAACATTTCAATTCTTATTAGACACCGGTAGTACAATTTCAATAATTTCACAATCATTACTTAAAGAGGTAAAATGTTTTAAAACATTAAATTTAAAAAATATGGTAATAAATCAAACTGATGGTCAAGTACCTGTAACAAAAATAATTAAAACAAATGTAACAATTGGCAAATTAACTAGAGAAATTGAAATGTGGGTCATTGAGAGTGACCTACCATATGTATTGCTAAGTTTAGAACATATGAGACTTTTTCGTCTCGAAATAAATTTAAGAAAATTAAAGGTGTTCCAATGTAATAAAGAAATAATACTATGTAATAATAATAATAATTTTGTTAATCCATATGCATTGAATGTTCAAAGAGAAAATTGTAAAAATTATTGTGATAACATGTATAATGGTAAAAGGTATTATGAAAACAAAAATATGTGTAACTTTAGAAATGTAAACAAAAGTGTATATGAAGGTAGAAAATTTTTTAACTATCGGGCTGAAAATAATAACAGAAGGTATCATAAAGGTAGAAATTTTGTAAAAAGAAACTATTTAAGATGTGATCACTCCCCTGAGTACTATGAAAGGACTGTTTACAATAATGCTGTGAAAGATAATGTGTATAATGTTTCTTCCAATGACATTGAAACCCTAAATGTTGATAATAACCAAAGAATGAGAAATCCAGTTATAAATTATGAGAGTTCAAACAAAATAACAAATACTAATTATAATGTTCAAAATTTAAAGGAGATATCAGGTATCCCCGATGATACACTGAAAACTCTATTTAAAGAGCCCGGTGATGCTTTGGACTTCCAAGCACCAGAGCAAATACCCGAGGACTGGCCCCATTTAGAAAACATTCTAGAAACTTTCGACCATATCTTTTCAAAAAATAAATATGACGTTGGAAAAATAAAATTAGAACCCCAAAAAATACACTTAACTTCAGAGCTCCCAATTGCACAACGACCATATCGCACATCTCAAACTGAAAATGCTGAAATAAAAAAACAAATAGACGAATTGTTAAAAGCAGGTTTTATAAAGCCCTCACATTCTCCATTTAGCGCCCCAGTAACATTAGCAATGAAAAAAGGCCAAGGAAAAACTAGGTTATGCATAGACTACAGAAAATTAAATGTAATTACTAAAACTGACTCTGAACCTATTCCACGAATTGATGACTTATTAGATCAACTAGCCCATGCCAAATTTTTTTCAACATTAGATCTAACTTCAGGGTATTGGCACATAGAAATACATGACCGTGACACTGAAAAATTGGCATTCACAACAAACTTTGGACTTTATGAATGGACAAGACTACCGTTTGGTTGGAAAAATGCACCAAGTGTCTTCCAGAGAGCAATTAGGCAAATTCTAAATAAATACCAAATCAATTATGCTTTGAACTATTTTGATGATATAATAATATTTTCACAAACCTTTAATGAACATATGAAACATTTAGAAGAAATTTTTAAAATATGTGAAAAGGAAAATATCAAATTAAACCAATCAAAATGCCAATTTGCTAAGAAAGAAATAAAATTTTTAGGATATGAGATTTCTAAAGGACAATATTCACCTCATAATGTAAACATTGAAACAATAAAAAAATTACTACCACCCAAAAATGTTAAAGAATTGCAGAGATTTTTGGGATCCATAAATGTCTATCAGAAGTTTATACAAGACTATGCAAAATTGAGACTTCCATTAAACAAATTACTTAAAAAGGATGTAAAATGGGATTGGTCCCAAGAATGTCAAAATTCCTACCAAAGACTAAAAGATGAACTCATATCAAAACCGATTTTAACCCTTTTTAACCCAAATTACCCATGCCACCTTTTTGTCGACGCAAGTCAAGAAGCAGTTGCTGCTGTCCTAAAGCAAAAGCACCCCAATGGCCAACTACACCCAATAGCTTTTCACTCAAGACAACTGAAAAAACACGAAAGAAACTATGCTGTCACTGAGCTTGAATGCTTGGCGATTGTTGATTCTATTGACCGTTTCCATTGTTACTTACATGGAAAAAAATTCACAATACATTCGGATCATTCAGCCTTACAATGGCTCAAAAATATTAAAAATTTAACTGGACGACTGTTTAGATGGTCTTTAAAACTTTCCATGTATGATTATGAAATAGTGCACATTAAAGGTAAATATAATTATGAAGCTGATATGCTATCAAGGAACCCAATAAGCCACTTTGTATCACAATATTCTTATTTTCTAACCACAGATGAAATTATTCAGGCACAATTAAACGATAATGTTAATAATGTAAAGTACAAAAAATATAGTGGAGTTCTAACAGTAAAAAAGAAAAATCTAATCAAAATTGTAGTCCCGCCATCATTAAGACTAAAACTAATAACCGCTGCACATGAAAAATTTGGCCACCCAGGTGTGAGAAAGATGTTACAATTAATTTCCCCTATTTACTATTGGCAAGACATAATATTAGACATTTCAAATTTTGTTCGTTGTTGTGAAACATGTCAGAAAAACAAGAAATCGACTCAGAGAAAGTATGGACTGATGGAACAAGTGCCAATTGCTTATGAACCATTTGACAAAATCTCAGTTGATACAGTTGGAGGTTTTAACTATTATAATTCGACAAAAAAATATCTTCATCTGGTGATTGATCATGCAACAAGATATATTTGGACTTTTCCTTCAAAAAGTGTGACAAGTGAGACATACACAAACTGTTTAAAACAAATTTTCAAAATTAAAGTTCCCAAACAAATATTAAGTGACAGAAATGCTGCATTTACTTCCTCAAGGTTTAAGAAATTCCTAAAACACCACAATACGAGACAATTACTCACCTCAGCCCACAGACCCCAGTGTAATGGCAAAAATGAGAGATGTAATCAAACGATTGTATCCAAATTAAGGTGTAAAGTTAATACTTCTTCGAAAAAAATTCCATGGACAAAAATTTTAGAACAAGTAACTTCCGAATATAATAATCAACCCCATAGAGTAACTGGATTTTCCCCGAATTACCTCCTATTTGGAAATTTGCCATATAACTCACCATTACCTAAAATAACTTCATTACATTATCCGCCAGTTGAAGAAGCAAGAAAGATTGCAGTGCAAAGAACAATTCAGCACCATAAAATTAATAAGCAAAGATATGATAGAAATTTTATACAGTCAAACTTCAAAATTGGTGACTTAGTGATGTACGAAGAATTCAAGTACCCAAATTCAAGAAAATTAGATCCACCCTATTCAGGCCCTTATAAAATTTTAAGCCAGCTTTCTAATGTTAATTTCGAAATTGATAAACCAAACCAATACACTGGAAAAAAGAGTGAAATT
The DNA here is from genome assembly GCA_907164885.2 of Dolomedes plantarius. Lineage (NCBI taxonomy): Eukaryota > Metazoa > Arthropoda > Arachnida > Araneae > Dolomedidae > Dolomedes > Dolomedes plantarius. The sequence goes on along the minus strand of OU015500.1, from coordinate 52,701,524 downwards.
GTGCACTCAACTAGATTAAGGCATTTTCATCCATATAGTGAGTTTAAATTACAATAATGTTGTTTCATGCACAATTTTGGGGAGGGGGGGGGAAATTAAGATAAAATGGTGATACGAGTTACAAGTAAAAAATTGAAATTATAAAGTTATGATTGTTAATGAGTAAATAAAATAATAACATTGGAACTGATGAAGTAATATTGTGAAAGTAAACTAGAAGATGATTTGTATTGAATTTATTGGATGTTAATAATTATGTATTTTTGAATTGAAATTTAATAACTTGTGAAAGAACTGTGGCTAAACCTAAATTATTTTGAAAATTTTGTTACCATATTTGCAATGTTTTGTTACATTAATGTGTTGAGCTGTATCTACATTTTCCCGAATATGACCAAATTGCCTATCCCAGAGATCCATCTCTTAATTGATTTTATATGTTGGGTGCCTAACACCCTCTTGACTCCACTTATGTGGTTAAACGTTGTGTGCTGTCTTAAATTAAAGATATATTAAAAAAAAAAAAAAAAAAAGAGGAAAAACTATCGTTCTACTGGACTGTTAAACTTTCTACTAGAAAACTTTTGTATGTGATTTTCTGGATCTCCTGGGCTAATAATCGACTGTGACACTCCTACTTCTTTCATCTGTCAGTAAATTTTCTCTTTCTTGAATGCTCTGTCCTCTTCCCCACACCTAACCACGCGTTGGAAGTCGTCCCAACCTCTTTGTAGCTTTATAAATAGATTTTACTTCACATGCTCAGTCATAATGTACTGAAAAATATTACTTAAATAAGAATGACTAAAGACAGGCTTGGGATGACCGCTCCTTTGTCCTCCCTTTTCCTTCAGGTTTCTGTTGACTCGTGTTTTCCCCTTTGGAATTCATGAGTGAACGGATTGCCCTTTTCCTCTTGGTTGGCTGGGTGTTAAATCCTTTCCTTTTTCTGGAGTCAGTAAGTGAATACTGATCTCTTTTGAGCCTTTCCCAACCTAGAGTTTCAGTGTCGTGCACTATACGCACCAATTTTTCACTCTGAATTTTGTTTAGAGTTGTCGGTTGTGGTTAAGACGGTGGGAAATTGTTGAACCTGCTCTCCTCTGACCCAACCATGCACTTGTTCACTCAACTACACAAACACACACAAACAAAAACATACACCTTGAATTAAACAGAATGTACACAGATGAAGGAATGGTACACCAGTACCAAAAGTGAATTGTTTTACATAATGAATCTATCATTGTGAAATATTAAGGTGAATGAAGTGTAAATTATAAAATGTTTGATAACTTTGAATTGTGATAAATTTGAATCAGATTTTTGTGTTATGGAAAAATTTTGAAGTGTAAATAATATGTAGAGAATTTTGAATTTCATGTGTAATTTCATATGTTTGTATTTCATAAGTAAGTCGAAGGTATAAAAGAGCTCTAAAAAGATAAACTGTATTGTAATTGATGTCAAAATACATTTGTGTCGTTCGGCAAGTACAAGATACGAGAAAAATAATCCCATGGGAAATTGATCAATATTTATATTTTTTTTCAATTATTAATATGTTGTGTCTCTGAGTATTTTACAGGGTCAACCATGTCAAGCAGGCCTCCAAACAAGCCGGTCGACCGCATTTAGTTTTGTCTTTCATATATTTAAATATTTTTTTTCATGTACCTCCATTTTCACATTACCATAATCTGTGTAAATAAAGTCATACTTGTAGAATTTTAAACTGGAACTGTTATAAAATTATAAGATGAGTGGACAGCCTACAGGACTGATGATTACATTACCACTCAACGAGTCTGATGAAAGTATTAAAGCCTGGACTTTAGATTGTAAAATGCTACTAACATTCCACGTTAATGGGTAATAGTTATTTTGTGATTTTCAATTAATTTGTTCCTAGGTGAGTTTTTGAAGTGACATTGTTTTCCAGGTGATGTCCTATTGAGATTATATATTGGTATAATTAAGGTGATATTTTGAATTTGTAGTGATATATTTAGAGATAATGCTGTAATATTTTCCTATTTTGCTTCAAGTCATCAGTGATATAATATTGTACAACTCAAGAATTTTTGTGTAACTTGAAAAATTGTAAACTGTGTATTTTTAAACCACTGCTCCAAGTCTTACAGAACAGAAAGAATTAATCCAGGGGTTGTTAAGGGAACGGTTGATTTTTAATTAAGGGGTTTTTCACTGGAACCTGTTGTGTAGAGAGACGTCCCTACTCAGCATGTTTTCCAGTCTACTGATGTAATGTTTTTTTTTATCGTAGGGGTTGTTGCCACAGGGAATTAGCTACTCCTTGTGTGCACGCCTTCAGGGGGGGGGAAAGTTGTCGGACTTAAGCGGGGACGAAATAATTATTCTAAATTTAAAGGGGGCTTAGTAATTAATTTATTGTCGTGGCGTAATTCGCCACTATTCTCATATCTTGGTTCGAAATACATCGAGAGAAATCGAGGGAATTCCCTTTGGATTGATTGACATCTGTGGCCACGCCTATGGTTCAACGCCGGTGTATGCGTCACAGAGATCATGTGGGCATGCGCGGTGGCTTTGGATGGAGAAAAACAATAGCGTTTTCTTCAGACGGCGGGATTTAATTCATTGCTAGTGGAAGCGTGTCAGCTGGGTCCATAATTTGAAAATGGCGAGAGCTCAAATATGCGCTACTTGGATCAGTGGTTGCTGGAAGGTGAAATAAATTGCTTTGATTGACTTGGAACTATGTTTGTTTATTGGATTTAGGCTACTTACCACTCGCCACCAGTATTAACATGATGACTTCGAATTAATCTTAACCACACGCCTGTCATATATATATATATATATATATATCGATACCTATATCTCTCCTTATTAATATGAATAAAATCATCTCATTTATCTGAAAACTACTACTTGATATTTTAAATCTAAATGCCCGAAAAACAGGTTTTGCATGTAATCTTCATATACATATATGCTGGTACGGAAGGGGTTAAACGGTATAGTGAGTTGTTTCAGACGAAATAGATGGTACGGTCTTGTCGGATCCAACCCCACTTCTTTTTTGATGAGGTTTTGGTAGAAATAAGTACACAATAAACAGTTTTGTTCTATAATAACATTTGTTGAAGTTTTACATGAAATAAAATCCTTTTTATAGAAAAAATTACCAACAAATTGTAATTTTGCTAAACGAAGAAAATATCTCTGGCATTTACATAGAATGCTTTATATATTAGGTCTAATATGTAATTTAGTTTTGTACCTAGGTTTAGAAGTTTGTAAAACCAACTTTCCTAGCCAAATAAAATGTGAAAAATGATATGTACTGACCTTTTTGGTCTACAGAATTGAAATAAAAAAAATTAAACAATCTAAAAGAAGAAAATGACCAGTGATCATGAATAACTTTTTTCAACAATGACATTCGTATTTACTGCAAACTTATAACTGCAAACGATCCAGCACATGTTGCAAGACTGGCTGGTAGGGTACATTGTCAACTCGATCGCTTGCAATGAGAGGGAAGAGTACAGGAGGGAGAAGACACATCCTTGGGTTAGATCCGACCCCAACTATACCTTTTAAGGGTTCAAAACAATGACATAGAAGGAATTTGGGACGCGCTTCAGACTTCATGTAAATAATACTGTTCCGAGTCGAAAAACAATACTGCAATGGCTGTCAAACGTGATGAGCAAGTAGGTTTGCATTGCCAAGGAAATCAAGGAATAATCTAGCCGTGAGTCCGCTGTTCGTGAAGAGGTTGCCGCCATTCCCCCAGAGATGACCAACAGAGTGGTGGAAAACTTAAGAGAACGGCTTCGACAGCGCATCGCAAATAACTGGCGTCACTTGAGTAATGCTATTTTCAAAACCCCGAGGGTAAAAAAAAAACTAGATTAAAAGTACATTTCAAAAATGTAAAGTATTTTTTCGCAAATTATGTCGTTCTATTTTTGTTATCCTTTGAAATGTTGGAGCTCATTCTGCCACACCCTGTACATAAACATTTTTTAATTTCTCTATTTTGAAATTCAATAGCGCGTATCTTCTTCCAATACCCTTTCATCTTAATCCAGACCTGCCAACCTCAGTAAGAGCAAAATCCTGAAATATTCTACCGTGCATAAAATAATTGACATAACGACATAACACAAAACAGTATAGTAAAATATCATAAAAGAATTATAATGTATACTTATAGTTTATATGATCTCCTTAATAACATTACATAGTCCAAAATATTTTCTTACTGTTCAGGACATCTTGAAGTTATAATATTACACAAAAGTTATATATTTGAAATTTGTAATCATACATTTTAATATACACCATATTTACACTAAAAGGGACCCCAGTAGTTTATATTTTGAGTACTTCTATTTCTTTATAATGTTTGTTTTAATTAATTGTAGAAAATCTTGGAATTTTCGTAGTATTTACTATAGGTGATTTTGCTCTTTTTAAAAATTCAATGTCAAATTGGTCTTTATAACAATATCCTTGTGGGTTCAATTTGCATATTAGCAAATTTTCTAAGGTTTCCCTTGACATAGATGAAGTGAACTGAGTAGGTATTTTTGTTGTATAACTAAAAATCCGGTAATAATAGTGTCCATTCTGGAAACCCGTAAGATGCATTAAAAATCCGGCATTCCGGAGAAAATCCGGAAAGTTGGTAGGTCTGTAACCTGATCGCCTTAAGTAAGTTTTATTAAAAATCCTAGATATTTTCTCTACCAAAATTTTCTTTTGTTTTGTAAGAAGAACCGTATTGATGTAACACATTGTGTAGACATAACCATTTTTTTACGTTGCATTACTAAATTTAAAAACATGAATGTTTTTTATTATCCTTTACATTGACATGGATCTGTAAATCGCGCTTCAGGTCTGGTAAGTTTTCAATAACTTCGTTTTCCTGTGTAGAGAATGGCCATAGTTGAAGATCAGTGATAAGCAGTCTTAACTTTTTTCTACGGGCTTTGAGAAATGGGATTTACATATTATATTTTAACTAGTCTCCTTACATGTAAACATTTTTCTGTAAATTAAAGATGTGAAAAAGAAATTAACCGTACTTATGTTATCATGACATTGTTTATGACTTTATTGAGGTTTATATATTTCATCTAGGAAAAAATTTCATGGCAATTTCTCAGAAGAGAAGAAACAACCTGAAAATAATATAATTTCTATATATCGATAATAAATAAAGAAATGAAAGAAATGAGAATATTCTTTGCATCAGCTTTAAACCATAGTTAACTCTCAATTTTTAATCCATTTTTTAAAGATAAAATTGTATAAATATTTTTGTATTAAAATACTGCACTTAATTATTCTAACAGGAAACAAGTATTCGAGTAATCAATACATGCGTTTATTTTCTTCAGTACTGTAATAATGAAGGACTACAGATTACTGTAGGAATCCTATGAAAATCCTTAGTATCACTCTCGAGTTAAAAACTGATAGAAGCAATTTCAGTGTTAATAAAATCCCCCCTCAAAAAATGTCTGAATATAAACCTCTTTTTGAATGTTATAACTTCAACGTAAGTCATTTCTGGAGAATTTCGTGCTACTTTAAAAAAATTTCATTCAACAAATTGGGAATTCCTGATATTTTCCTCTGGAATTAAACAGGTAATAAAATAAAGAATCGTATAGTTGCACTTTTAAAATTGTTAATTGGAGAAAACACTTTCTGACACATGTCTGAGATAACTAAAAAAACAAACTATATTTTTATAGATAATATTAGCATTTAATTTCTCTTCTTCTTATTTAAAATTCATTTTATCGTTAGTTACAATTTTCACAGAATCAACATAATAATTACTTACATATATTAAGAAAATATTTGAATATATAATAAAACCTAGCTACATATATATTGATTATTCTGTGCTCTCACCTGATTATATATATAATACAAATTATTTTTACTCACCACCACCATTAGTGAAGAATATTATTATCATATCTTGCAATGAATCATGGACTCCGCAAACAAGAGACTCGGGGGGAAATCTCGGCATAAAAAAATCGCGGGGTGAACAGAGGAAAACCTCGAGATACTTTGCTGTATAAGTTTTTTCTTCAACTCAATAAAAAACGTTAAAACTTCCCAGCACCAAAATCAGAGGTCAGAAAAATATTCTAGAACATTCACACCTTTCAGTCTTATGATTGGTCAAAAGGAACGGTTTCTGGCTCATAACTAAGGAGGAACCGTGTTCCCCCTAATGACCGTGGGGGTTGCAAGTAATTCTCCCTTCCTGTGCATATGATCTTGTGTACTATTCGAATGCTACAGGTCACAGTTAATTGCCTGTGGGGAGCACAATCCCTTCTTCCAGGAAACCATGTTTGAAAAAACCACAGGAATGATTTCCAGAACATAGACAATTTAAGATTTTACAAAATAAAATAATATACACTTATATCATGTGAAAAGAACCGAATTATTGATGTTTAGAAATTATGAAATAAGAAAATAGTATTTTTTACAGTTAAAATAGAGAATAGTTGAAATAATTACAAAAGTTGAGTTCCATGTCACATTTCCCCAATCCACCTAAATTATGCTCAATTTTGTCTTGACGCGAGCTATCACTGAAAAAAAGCGTAATGTTTAGGCAATGTCAAGTGACTATAATAAGACATTTTTTTTTCTCAAGTATTGGATAATGTATCCAATAAGTTGACGACAGTAAATTTCTTCATTCGGATTTTATTTAGTATTTTTCGCTCACTGAAAGTTTTAAGAAATTTGCGTATGTTTATCTTGCTCTTTGGCGCTTATACATGTTAGCTCTCCTAAAAGATGGAATAATTCACCGAAAATATATTTTTCAGAATATCAAAACTCACGCATATATTCTTGCCTTCCTGATTTTCAGAGTCAACTAATTCCCTTTCTGATAGAAAAAATACGAATTCTCTATGAGTTTAGGAATATAGATAAATATCTTTGCGTTTATTTACAACACACTTCATAAAGGAAATACTAAAATGACTTCGATGAAAGTATTGATTTCAAAAATGATCTGGAGAATAAAAATTGCAGTGGAAACTATCTCCAGGAAGAGAAATAAAAGTGTAATTTTTGTTTACACCTCAATATATAATCCGCAATCAGAATCAAGAAAATTTTCTCCAGTTAAATTATTATTTTTAAAACAAGTTTTATCCTCTTTCAGCTTGTTTTCTTGTAGAAATACTTTTCAACAGTATAAAATTTGAATATAAACCAGTATATTTTTGAATATTTGTAAACAGATTATTTAAACAGGGAAAGGCAAATCTATATAAGAACGGAATAATTTAAACATTACAGATAATAGAGCAAAGCATGCACTTTTCCGCTTGTAGTGGGGTAATATATAAATGCGTAATGTTTAAAGTGACAGTTTGAAGAGTATCAATGTGTTAAAAGCAACTAAAAATTGGATAAAGTTTATTTGATTCCACGGGGGCACACACACACAGATATATATATATATATATATATATATATATATATATATATATATATATATATATATATGCCAAGTAAATTACTAATTTCACTAACTTCTTTTAAACTTTCCGTAATTTTTACAATTACCCTCACGCGACGTCCGTGTTAAAAATGAGAAAATAGCCAGCTTGCAGGGATTACCATGGATTCACATGTAAGGCGATAACGTCACTTTGAAATTTGCAAAACAAACGACAATCCTGACCACAAGGAGGTTCCACTTCGAGAATTTGGGGTATAAAGTGACATATAATTGATCCCCTCATGATCCCCTGTCTGGCGAAGATGACTGTCGTCTTTCTCTCTTAGTTCTGCAGCAGTAACTTTATGTACGTGTCTGTGTATATTTAATTAAAGATTGACCACTTTGGCCCTGCGACTACTACTTTCCAACTGTGCGATGAGATCTAAAATTTTCAATGTAACTAACTAATACACACACACAGACTCATATATACATATAAATATATATAATTAAGATTTTATATTGTAGCCAAATATTTTATAGAGTAGTATATAGAAATATTTTTTTCGTAAATCAGAATTTAAAAAGTACCTCAATAATCTCACAGTACATACTAACTTTTTAGCTTTTATGAGACGAGTGAAAAGGAATTATTTCTAACAACTAAAATAATCTAGTGAAATAAACTGTTTGCAAATTTGGAAGTTACTATTTCGTATTCTATTCAGATCCCCTTTATAATCATAATATGATTAGTATCATCGTATTTCAGGGCGTACGGTCTTTGTAATAACATTTACTGATCCGAATAGATAATATTGCATAAAATTGAATAATTCTCATAGTAGATACAAAGGATTCAACGATATTTCAGTTTTACTCTTCCAGCGGTAACTCTGATATACGTCGTTGCTTTGAAACACCTCTTATAGTTATATAACTCAATTATTCTCACTTCCACTTAAACAGCGCTTCAGGGCGACACATATTGTAAAAGTTTTCTCTGAACCACAAGATTAATTTTGAAATGATCATACAAGAGTGATCCTCTTAATGTCATATATTCAATATTTGATGAAATGACATTTTGAATGACTGTATTAAAGTCTAGTAAATGTTCATTTGGGTGGTGTAGCTGATATTTGAGACAATAATTTGTATTGATATAATACATAAATAAATCATGTCAAAAGTGTGTCTTATAATTTTCATTTATTCACTCATATTTTTTTTCTTTAAGTATTAATCAGTGACGTAAATTCTGACGTAGGTTTTATCTAATATAATGTCATTTTGAATGGGACTTCTATAATCGTGTTTACTTGGACAGCGCATTTGATATTTTAGATAATAAGTTTTATTGATATAAGACGTCGATAAAACGTGTCCTAAGCGTGTCTTATAGTATTTCAATTGTTAATTTATTAAATATTTATTGTAGACATAAATTATATACTTAATTTAAGGGGTCATGCAACTGTTAAAAGTCGAAAAAGGATAAACTGAATAGTGTCACTTTCGACATTCTATATCTTGAAAAGTATAAGATTTAAAATCATAATTTCTTTGTGTTAATAGAACAATATTTGGTTTATGAATATATATCTGTTTTTTTTTATTGAGAATTAAAAATAATTTGTGTTATGTACTCATAAATAATAAGCAGTTTGCTTTGGACAAAAGTGATATCATAGCTAACGTACATACATACACCAAAAAAAATGAGTTTAAGACAAAATTTCTGTTTTTAACACATACTGCAGAAACTAAAGTTTAGTTTGAACCTAAATTTGTATATATTTAAGGTATATTTCTATTTTTACAATGAAACTGAATATATTACAATGAAACTGAAACATTTTTTTCTTAATAAATTAAATTTTATCTATGCATGAAAAATGCATTCTCTAGAGATCTGTAAACAAATTTAGGTTCAGTTTCAAGCAAATGATAATATGTACCATCTGTGAAAATTTGATGGAAAAATATGAAATAGTTCTACATATAACAAGTGCGTTATGTGAAAAAAAACACATTTTGAGATAAATCACTTTGAAGTATTGCCCTTTAAATCTATTTACAGTAAACATCTGACACGTTTTATTCACAACTTCCGTAATTATGGGAATTTTTTCAAGCAGATTGTCTTATAATACTCAGAAAAGGTTAATCTTTCATACATTTTTTTTTCAAAAAATCGAATTTTTGACGGTTTAACTGTCGTATGACGATTAATAAAAACCAATATAAGCATTTATTACGATGTTATTTTTGAAAATACGAAATAAACAATTCATGCGATAGAAATAAATACTGTAAGGAAAATAAAACTAAATTATTTATAGAAAGATTGAAAAGTTTTCGAATTTCTTCGGTTTCAGAATCATTAACTCTATAACCCTTTTATACACTTTTCTAGCTCGAGTATTGTTAAAAGGGAAAAGAATTTTCGGCCTAGAATTGAGTGATCCTTAACAATAAACTGATTTTTCATACTCTTAATTCTTTCGGAGTACTTGCCTGGGGAAATTTGAGAAATATATTATTAATCTAGATACTTATATGATAAAACAGTTTAAAAAATGATTTAGTGTTATTTTTCAGAAAATTGAAACATTCTTTTCGGTTTAAAAAAATAAGTAATTTGGTTTTTATTTATGGATGAATATTACCTGGAAATAATTGGGTGTAGGAAGAATTTCAAATCTAACAACGAGCATAATTATTGAGTCAGTAACCAATGTTTTCCCTGGAGTTTGAGGGCAATTATAAAAATCAAAGGGGATTCAACCAAGCACTCAAAGTGGATAAAAAAAAAGAAATATTGCATCTTCTGTCAGTTTTACTGATATTAATTTAATATTAAAACAGTGTTTACAGTTCTTAGGAAAAATTTCGAATATTTCCTCCGTTAGGCATCGTATGTTCTTTATTCTTTTATTGGTGAAATACTGAATGCTCAGATGCTCTAAGTTTTCAGAAGATCAGATATCTAGCAGCCTCAGGGTTGGTAAAATCTCATACTGAGCTTTAATTGGTATTGAAACTTTTAAAAAAGGCTTACGTACCTCCATAACGATCCTACGGAAAGCAAAATTTCAGATGCTAAAACCGTCCGTCGTCGCGAGTTATAATTTTGCCAGCGCGCCAAGCCCAGTTTGTATTACTTGAGTAAACAGTAAGCAGTTAAATAGAAAAGTACCAAAATGCGTCAAAATTTTTATACACACACACACACACATATATATATATATATATATATATATATATATACTTACAAAAAAGGTAAGCAACGATAAGTAATCCAGCGTTGATAACCTGTAGTAATTTCGTTAGAAGAGACTACCTGAAATATTTTTCAAGGGTTTAAGTGAATATAACAGAACAGAAACTCGTTTTTATTTCCGTTTTTCACAAGATTTAATTGAGATTTCGAGAGAAAACTTCTCGCGTAGTCTTTTAAAAGCCATTAACATTTCCATTAACGTTTTTACCGTAGGTAAATCCTCTTTTTTTAAATGTCTCTCCCTCCACAATTTTGTATTAAAATCTAACCTTTGGCTTAAAACATAACATAACACGATCGAAACAAAACCCTCGACTTTTTGATCTAATATCTCCAGTGGCCTCAAACACTTACTGGCGATATCTATTAAATTCAAGATTGAATTGGGATTTTCACGAATGTTTGGAATACTTTTAAATCACTTTAAAGGAGCATAATCCTGCTCCCTTTTATTGGAATATCGTTCATCTAATAAAGTCGACGCTAACTGGTAATTTGTATCTACTATGGCTATAGATTGTATAATGCGTAAAGCATCACCTTTAAGCGCGTATTTTAAATACTGAAATTTTGTTCCATCTGATAAATCTTTATTTTGATGGATAGTAGCATTAAAAATATCCCTAAATGAAAGCCATTTGTGTAAAGTTCCAGAAAATACTGGTAAAGAAATCTTCAGAAGTCTCATAGTGGTCCTTTGACTTGATACAGAAGTTTCAATTGGTTTATAATTGTAAGGAATTCAAGAACGACATCAGAGGCACAAGATAACGTAGGTTTAATTGACAACACAAAGACAAGACTTACATAGACACAAAAACAGCGGTATATATGCATAGGAAAGGATTAAAGCAATGGCTAATCAGGAATGCGATAGAGTTAAACCAATAAGAGAAGATATCAGCGATTATATCTAACACTTCCCTTTAATCGCTTCGCATAGAACACAAAAATAATAATTTTTCCAATTTACATTTTGGTAAACATTTAGTAAAAAGATCAGAAATTTGCCCTTCAGTACAAATATATTTCTTACATATATCATTTTGTCTTAAAGCTTCCTTTTTGTACTTTAATTTTACATCTAAATGCTTTAACCTGGTACAAATATTTTCATTCAATACACTTTTGATAGCTGACTGATTGTCTTAAAAAACTAAAACCTTATTTACATGAGAAATTTCATTTATAACATTTCTATAGAATAAAAGTTCTTGGAAAGATTTACACACAGCAATAATTTCTGCTTCTGTTGATGAAATATAAATACAATTTCGCTTTTTACAACACCAAAGAATGGGGCAAATATTAAACATTAAAACATACCCAGTCGTTGACTTTCTGTCAACTGAATTAGAAGCCCAATCCGCATCAACATACAAATTTAGATTAAAATCATCACCCTTTTTATAAACAAGTTTAAGAGATAAGGAACCTTTCAGATATCTTAAAATTCGTCTTAATCCAGTCCGGGCAGCAACGTTTGGTTTTTCCTGAAGTTGGCCGAGGCAGTTAGCCGAAAAAAGAATATCTGGTCTCGAAGTTAAGGCCAAATAAAGCAGGGAGCCAACAATTTCACGATAAGGCCCTTCAAATACGGGACCTTTGGAGAAATCAGCTGGGGTAGATTTTGGGTCTAAAGGAGTAGAACATGGTCTGCAGTCACTCATATTGAAGAATTTCAAAATTTTCAAGATGTAATGTGTAAGGTATACATAAGATTCGATTCACAAGAATCGAACTTTTGAGTGAATGAATTAAAGAAGCTAATTGAGATATGCTAATTTCGGCATACGCGCTTGGTATACATACCATGCAGCTTGATTAATAAAAAGGTTGTTAAGGTTGATAGATAAGCGAGTTAGGAGAGCTACGAGGTAAGCAGCTCCAGGTGTTAACCGGCGCTAGTTCTTAGGGGGCCCAAAGTTTACGTGGCAGAACTACTGGTTTGAAATTCCCCATTGTATATACTGTGTAAACATTTTGAGGGGAAGGGGTGAGCAACTGAAAAACAAAAGAAAAAAAAAGCGTACTGTTTTATAAATTTTTGAAGGGGACATGTAGTGAATAGGGAAAAAATACATACTAACTACAGATAACAACTAACTAACTAATGTACTAACTTCACAAAACATAACACATGTGCATTATGAATTGGGGGAGAGCAGCTACAAACAGTCAAGAAAGGTCATGCTGTGCAATTGTGTTGACACTTATAACTTAAATACATTTTCTAGGGCGCAGTTGGCCAGCCCAGTATCCGCAACTCTGCAAATCCACTGTTTGATGGTGTCACCTGGACCCTTCGGGGTTAGTTTTGTAAAATGGGAGTGGCGTTTTCCCCCCACACAACGTATGGAAGATTTTTTGGCTTTGCCACCCATTATGTAAAAAGTCAGACCAGCACGCGTTTTCCATTAGTTAAATGAAGCCGTTCAGACCTCAGTTACCTAATTTTTTTTCCAGTGAGGCCAGTGTAAGGTATACATAAGATTCGATTCACAAGAATCGAACTTTTGAGTGAATGAATTAAAGAAGCTGCTTGTGATATACTAATTTCGACATACGCACTTGGTATAAATACCATGCAGCTTTATTAATAAAAGGGTTGTTAAGGTTGATAGATAAGCGAGTTAGGGGAGCTACGAGGTAAGCAGCTCCAGGTGTTAACCGGCGCTAGTGCTTAGGGGGCCAAAAGTTTACGTGGCAGAACTGCTGGTTTGACTCCCTAGTTTGTGAGTATTGCAAAGTGTATTTTTATTGAATGCTAATATATACTCCGTACAAGTAGTACGTATGCTTATTGCTGTAAAAGCAAATTCTATATGTGCAACGAATTCAATAAACATTGTTTCATGTATAAACTGTGTTTGTATCAAATTCATTTAGAGTGCCACTTCAAATTATATACACCCAAGTACGGGTAGAAGTGAGCTATATACTCTCTATAAATGATCAAGATGCAGTTCTTTGTCTGTAAAGTACATTCGTTTTCCTATATGATCAGTAAATGGCTCATATTTTCACATCTGAACTCGGTACAGCAAAAGTTTAATGACAGTTTCCATCTCAGTAGTATCTGATCCGGCTAGGAGCAGGTCATCCATATAAAGACAAACAATCATCTTTCCATTAACAACTCGAACATACACGGATCAAAATTCGATTGCTTGAAATTGATTTGGTTCATGAACTGTAGAAATTTATGATACCATTGCCTTGGAGCCTGTTTCAACTCATACAGACTCTTGAGAAGTTTACAAAATCTGCCTGATTTGTCGTCATATCCTTCTGGCTGACACATGTACACAGTCTCATCTAAATCACCGTTTAGAAAGTTTTTACAACCACTGTATAAGAATGTAGATTTTCTTGTAATATTATGACCAAAACTAGTCTAAGAGATCAGATATTGATTACAGGAGATAAGGTTTCAGTATAATCAATTCCTTCCTTCTGTTGAAATCCTCTGGCAACGAGACGAGCTTTATATGTACCATCTCTTTTTCTTTTGAACACCCACTTGCAAGTTATTGGTTTCTTCTCATCTGCTGGTAGGTCGACTAATTCCCAGACTTTGGTTACTTCCATGGAGAGCATTTCTTAGTCCATAGCAGCTTTCAATTGGACTTGCTCTTTTTCGGGTAAAGATTTTATATCCTCAATGTTTAATACTTCATGTGTTGCAAGCATTACTTCATATGGTTCATATTCAGATGGAAATTTTCTGTGTCTTTGAGACCTTCTAACATGTTTTTCATTTACATATGTGGCCTCAGGTTCTTCTTTAAAATTTGCCTCACTTTCAACTTCTTCCTTTAAGTCTATCTCTTTTTCAGCTTCTTCCTTATAATCCATCTCTCTTTCTTTGTCTTCTTCCCCTGAATCTCTAGAATTTAAAGTATTAGTTGAATCATTTATTACTACTTTCTTTTCATTAAACCGGGCCTTTCTTCAAACGAATACTCTTCTTGTAAGGGGACCCATGACTCTGTATCCCATGTTAGTGTATTCAACAAAGATCATCCTTTTCGATTTTGGATCAAGCTTTCTTCTGTGAGCATCTCGAATTTTAATATAGACATCGCATCCAAACACTGTAATTTGACTCATATTAGGTTTACTGGAATACTTCAATTCATATGGAATATTATTATCGATGCTTGAACTGGGAATTATGTTATGAAGATAAGCAGCAACTTGAATAGCATATTCCCAACAATTCTATTTAATAAAAAAAAGTATATGCCTCAGAAAATAGTGGTAAATTTAGTGGCTTTTGACAATGGCATTTTATATCTGCTTTTGAAAAAGGAAAGTTAATTTCTGTTTTAATTATTTATTTTTTCCTGAAGATACACAGATTCTTTTTTTTTTACTTTTGAGAGACTTATTTATATGTATTTGAATTTAATGAGAGGATAATAAATATGAGGATAATACTTTTAATACTTTTAAAAATCAGGAGGCAAAAAATTATCAATTTAGCAGAAAAAGATATAGTTACACTTGAAAATTATGAAGCACGATGTGCGAGATTTATCAGATTATAGCCAATTAATGTCTTTCTCGATTCTGATGTTCTCATCTTTCGAAGAGCATAAAGGTTTACCCAGAAGGATAATTTTAAAATTAACATGCAAATGCATGTATTAGAAGAGCCCGAAATCCTCGAAATAAATTACCTTATAATTCTTGAAATATTTAAAATAATCCTATGTTAAAAGATCGGGGTTTGATTTATATTTAGTTTTTCCTCTTCGGAAGAAATGGAATTATATTCGCATACCTGCATTTTTGTCTATTTTCTCCCTGAGATCCAGACCCTTAAAATTTTCAAACTTCTCGTCGGATACCAGGTCTAAGGTCTAAGATAGGAAAAAAAAGACAAATTATGTTAATTCACTTTCAATAAGGGAATTTAAGCCTACAAGTCAAGACGAAAAGAAATTCCGAACTTCGAATTTCTTTTCCTCTGGCTTACTGATCGCTGCACCTTGCTGATTGGCCCAAACCGAAGGCGAAACCTAGCTCCAAGGCTGGCTGGTACACTGGAAGTGTATGAATTTGCATTAGGCTCCACCCAGCAGGGCATGTTCGAAGCATTTTGTAACATTGTTTTATATATTTTTACTTCAGTATCATACATATTTGAAAACCATATTTTTTCGTGTAATTAGTTAATATACAACATACTTCCAATATTTAATTTTTTTAAATTCTTTTTTTATCTTGAAACAAAGAAGAAAGAACTAATTCGAGAAGCAGAGTCTAGAATCAAGGCTGGCTAGTACACTGGAGTTGAATATTAGGCTCCGCCGAGTCGGTCGTGGTCTAAGCATTTAGTCATAACAGTGTTTGTTTTATATTTTTTTACTGCAGTATAAAATAAAACCATTTGTTTCGTGTAATTAGTTACAATACAACATATTTAAAATATTTTAATTTGTTTCTTAGTATTTTATAACAGCCAAAGACAATTTATTCGAGCAGCAGAGTCTGTGTTCATTGATTTGAATTTTGTAGTTATATTCCTTCTGATTTTATCAGTGCGCTCTGTCTCTTCGGAAATTAAATTGTTACACTTTTCTAAAAGTAGTGTGATAATAAATGTAACAATGCATTGAATTTGATAAAATTTCAACCATTGGGATTACAGCTGAAATCAGGGAGATATGTAACCTTTTAAAAATGGCTTATTTGCTCAAAATAAGCTCTTTGCTCCTTCTAGACTACAACACTTCCTGCTATGTTGTACATAGAACACAAATTTATTTCTATGGAGAATAAGCAAACAGTATTAACCTTCTGCCATACTATCATAGATTGTATTTGAAATGATAAAATAAAGTATTAACTGAACATACACATTCATGAATAAAAAATTTTAATATTCATAAAGATGGTAGATATATACAGGACAGATATTTTTTTAGAAATGTGTGAATAAAAAAAGAATACATATAAAGAATTTTTAATACAATAAGAGGAATTTAAGACCATGTACAAGGAATGATAACATTATTAAATGTCAAATAATATGTAATAAATTGAAAAATCATCTTTAATACCAATTGTGTAGAGTTATGAAACGAACTTAATAACTCCATGCCCTCAGACAACTTGATTCTTTCTTGAGCTTTCTTTACGAACATCAAGTTATATAACCTGAACTATGCACTGAAGATAAACTAGATTTTTATACAGAATACACAACATTTGAATTTGCATATATATTCGACATTACTACGAGTAAAGGAAAATTCTGAAGTGATCTGGAAAAGAGCTCAAATTTATTTGTTTTACAGAATTATGGTGCAATGACTTTTTGAAAGCTATGAGTTATAATACTAGAACATTTTTAACTCTAACAGTTCCCTCTTATATTACGACTCAGGTTTTAGTAATATTCATTTTAGCCAAAACTGGAGTAACATGGGAATAAAATCACTTGTGTATCAAAATTGTGAAAGCTACATTTTATTGCATTTCGTATACTCAAGTAATATTTTGAATTCTTTTATTTTACATTTAAAAGATACCATGTACTACGATTCGTTCTTTATCTCTCTCAATATCCTCTTTTGAAATACGGTACACAAACTTTCATGGGTATTTAGTCATGGGAATCCTCAGGAAATCTTTTTCAATGACAGTTGAGGGTAAACTTTTCTGAGCACCAAACTTTGATACTTAAAGTACGGATTGAAATATTAAAATAATTCTAAAAGTATTTTTATTTTCGAACTAAAATGTTTATATTCATTTTATTCCTGTTCAATTATAAGGATCATGAGTTTGGTTCGTGAAATGAGAAAAATCTTTTGATTTGGGTAAAGGCTGAAACTTGACACGAATCTTTCCTTTTTGTGAAAAAAAAAGGTTTATTTATATGTTATACACTAGGAGTTATTTATTAGTTAAAAGTTCTTTTTTTTGTTGTTCATTATGTGTTATTCTTTTAGTTAAATCCCTTTAGTCCATATTATTTCCCGGTGGTTATATATTTCAGGAATTTTTTAAGTTAATATTAATTGCTTATACCATTCATTAAAATCAAAGTTTTGCCGGTTTGCAAAAACTCCGATTATAACAATAATTTTTCTTAGGATCTCCCCTTTTACATCTTTGACAGTATATGGATTTGTTTGTAGACTATACTGATGAAAGATACATGTTTTAAAGAAGCTAATGCTTTTAACCTATACCAGTCTAGAGAAGTTTTAAAAAAATAAACAGGACTTTAGAGATTTCACAATGTAATTTTTTACTTTCCTAAAACCTAGAAGAATAAACATGATTTTCCAAAGAATATTTTTGAATTTGATAAGAGCAGAAATTTTCCAGGAAGTACAAAACTATTAAAGTTACATATAGTGGGAGTAAGTGAACATATTTTATAATGTTTTATATTATTTTTTAATTTAAAATAGCACACACATAGACACATACTACACCCACCCGCGTACAAAAATACACAATATATATATATATATATATATATATATATATATATATATATATATATATATATATATATATATATATATATATATATATATACACATATGTCAAAACAGTAATTGAGATTTTACAGGGGGGCTTCAGAATAGTTTATTTCTAGCATTAAATAACACTATTTTTCGTATTGCGAGATGGACTGCGGGAAAAAGGGAATCACCGTTTTTGGGGTTGGGTTTGATTGACAGCTATAACTCCGCCTGGACCTCATCGTCGGCGGAGACGTCACGAGCATGCGTAATAGCATTAGACGGTTTGAAACAAAGAGTTTTTAAGTCAGAGAGGAATTGATTTTCGATCGGGTTGGTCACGCATAGCGAGACTTGAGATGATGGCTTGGCAAATAATTAATACAGATTGAATTGAGATTAACTATGTTCGGAAAAAAAATTCTTAGGTGTATTTAATTGTAAATCTTTGCTACAGTCCTTTATTCACTGACTGCTATTTAAGATAATTATTTATGGAAAAAGTTAAGATGGAGTAACGTTATATAAAACACCATGATGAATCAGGGTAAGAATAAAGCTGCGTGTCACAAGCCGCGCAGGATTTTATGGGTTGCGCGAGGAAAAAAATTAACCCCACAGCCGTTTTAAATTTAAGTTTTTAAAAAAATTAAGTTTGTAAATTTGTCCAATTTTTCATCTCTCTCCTCGTGATTGCGTCGCACGTTGGAGGAAAGGGATTTTTTTTTTGGAGCTACTAATTTTTTTTTCGTGCCGATGAAAACAACAACGAGTGTCGACGCCGACTTCAAAATCTGGATTAACTTCAAAGTGCGCTGTCTTTTAGATTCATCTGATGCCACCAGTGATCCGAGTCATTCTGTTTGCTGCAATGTGTTTACTGATTGTCCAGCTTGTGCTTGTAATGTTGAGATTTTCTTCGTTCTTCTTCATCATCACGGACATCGAGATTTTTTGGAATGTGTGCTGCTCATGGGTGAGCAGGAAAATCTTCAAAGTTTCTTCGAGTGATGTAAACGTCGATCTTCAATCTCGGTACAATCTCCCAGAGAATTCAGCTAATGTTTGTGTTGTTCTGTGTTAGCTTGAGACGAGGAAGTTATGTTTTTTTCCCCCGACGCAATAAGCATGAACTATAATGCTTTCCAAATCGGTGGTGCTGTGTATGTACACTTGACGGGCGACAACATTGCGGAATTCTATAAAGTGAGTTTTATGACACTATAAGTTATTGCGAGGAATGCAAACAATCCATCAAGACTAAGACCAGCTGGACAGAGGTATACACCGGAATTGAAGAATGTAAAGAAGATAAAAATTTGTATTCTGGATAAGTTAATTGGTGAAATACATTTTTTTAACGGATAAACTAAATTAGAGTAAGCTAAATTTTATGATATAATTCTTGTAAACGAAATGAGTCTATGATTTCTGATTTTCTAAAAAGCTACCTTGTTTTGATGTAAAAATAGAATGTTTATTGGAGGTGATGTCAGAATTTAAAATAAATTCAGTATTTTTGGGAGGTACAACCCACAAATTTTAAAACTGATGTTACCCACCCCTGTTCACTGAAGAATAATTATACTTTGGTATAGCTAGGGGGATTTGGGCATTTAATTTTTCTGACGGCACTTCCCAATTGGTTTGCATTGAATATTTTAAATTTTCAGAGAAGTTTTTGATTGCTGAATAAAAATTTGCTATTAATGTGTACAGTTTTGTGAATATTTTGGTTAGAATTTTAAGTGTGATAGACTTATTTAATGTTTTCCAGATTGATTAATTAATATTTTGATAGTGGGAAGACCTTTAATATTGTTATGTGATGAAATTAAACTATTAATCCATCTTGTTCTTGGGGAGGGGGGGGAAGCAAAGTATAATATGCTAAATTATGAACAATTTTAAAAACTTTTCTGCAAATTCTGGTCTCCTAAGCTGATGATGATCTTTTATTTTTTGTATATGATTTTTGTGTCTTATATTTTGATTTTCATAAAGTGTTTTTTCAGTTTGCATTGATATTTACAATTATAGGTGTGTTTATATTTTGATGTTGGTAGGTACCCTGACCTTTGCTATACAATTTTTGTAATATTATTCTAAGTGTTTTTATAGTGTATATATTTGGTTGCCGGTAAATTAATGAGGAGTGCCTATGATGCTAAGAATTTTACTGCATTGAAATAAATTTTATTGATATTGTGTGATATTTTATTAAGCGAGGTATGGAATTTGTAGACTAATTTTCAGTAATGTAAGATGTGAAGGTTTACGAAATATTTTAATTTTGGAAATGGTAGGATTGTGTTAGAATATTGAAAAGTATGAGTATTTTAACAAATTTTGTCAATTAATAAGAATGATTTAATGTTTGACCAGGCATGAACCTTTTTCACATGTCTCCTCAATTCATATGGATTAGCGTTTTAAGTTGGTCATTGAGCGATTATGAAAAGTGCATAATAATAAAATTTGAGAAAAGAAATTGTTTGAGTATTGTAAATAAATTTGAAAGTTAAT
The DNA here is from genome assembly GCA_907164885.2 of Dolomedes plantarius. Taxonomy (NCBI): domain Eukaryota; kingdom Metazoa; phylum Arthropoda; class Arachnida; order Araneae; family Dolomedidae; genus Dolomedes; species Dolomedes plantarius. Next base: position 52,680,724 of record OU015500.1, on the reverse strand, counting down.
AATTTGATTCCATACATTTAAGATCTAATTTACTTTTTCTCATATATTTTAGTAATCTCACATTGTGTATTCTTGGTTCTATTGATTAGGATGATATACAATTTATCATATGTTTATGATTTGGTAGTATAAAAATAATGTGAATTTCAGAGATCCATTTCCTAATTGATTTTATTTGTTAGGTGCCTAACACCCCTTGACTCCACTTTTTAGGTGGTTAAACTTTGTATGTTGTCTTCTTTTAAAAAAAATAATAAATAAATAAATAAAAAATAAAATGCTATATTGTTTAAACTCTCTTTTTTTAACTACTTCTGTGTATATTTTTCTCTCCGGATCTCATAAAAACAATTGTATAATTATGGTGTTATTTTGGGAAAATATGTGTTTTTTGGGGTTTTATGTACAGATGAAGAATAATTTCTAGCGTTCGATTTAGTGTGTTAATATTCTTATTTTGTTTGTATACAGATTAGGACTTCTACATTTGTCAACTTCAAGAATGAGTGTTCATTTTATTTACTTATATCTGAGATATAATTTTGCACTTCCTTTGATAATATTTGATGATAATTGTGTTATTTTAGGGATTTTTATAATTTTATGAAATTGATATTGTAATGATTGATGTTTTTTCCAGTCAAGTATGTCTCAAATGGAGACTTACATGTATTAAAACCTTTATTCAATCCGGCTAGGTGCAGGTAGGGATAAAATTTTAAGTTAGGATTAATCTTATAACTTTTAGGGTAGGCTTAATTGGTCTTCTACTGAGGATTTTGTTAACTAGGGATTGCAGCCCTACTCAGCATTTTCCAGTAGATTATAATTTAGGTTTCAGGTTAATTTAATTTTTTTTCTCTTCTGGAGCTTTGCCACATGAAATTAGCTACTCCTTGTGTATACGCCTTCAGAGGGACGGGGGGGGACGTTGTCAAATAAGTAATTGGGATTTTACAGGGTGGCTTCAGAATAGTTTATTTCTAGCATTATATATCACAGTTTTCCGTATTTTGAGGTACACTGCGGGAAAAGGGGAATCCCCGTTTATGGGGTTGAATTTGATTGACAGCTATAACTCCGCCTGGGCCTCATCTTCGGCCCAGATGTCACGAGCATGCGCAATCGCATTAGACGGTTTGAAACAAACAGTTTTTAAGGCAGAAAGAGATTGATTTTCGATGGTTGGTCACGCATCGCGAGACTTCAGATGATGGCTTGGCAAATAATTAATACGAATTGAATTGAGATTAACTATGTTCGGAAATAAAATTCTTAGGTGTATTTAAATTGTAGTTCTTTGCCTCAGGCCTTTATTCACTGACTGGTATTTAGAATAATTATTTAGGGAAAAAGTTAAGATGGGGTAACTTTATATAAGACACCATGATGAAGCTGAGTAAGAATAAAGCTGCGTGTCTTATATATATATATATATATATATATATATACACACACACACACACACATATATATATATATGTGTGTGTGTGTGTGTGTGTGTGTAAGTAAGTAAGTAAGTATGTAAGTAAGTAAGATTAGCTTTCTAAGGCTTTTAGGGGTTGTCATCAACTTCTAAATTATTACACGACTCAAGAATTACCATTCAAATCAGACGAACACTTGTATTTGGACAATACGGTATATTTAACATAAAACAATTATAACTACAGCTATATCTTCATAACAGATATTACTTATTCGTACCACGTCGTTATCTGAAAAGAAAAGTAACACCACAGCCGTCAGCTGTGACGATACGTCTGAATAGTATGAAAGTTAAATCTCTTCTGAGTGGTTCACGGAGAGTGTACAGATGGCGCTGGCTGGAAGCCAGAAGCGTCAGCGGCGGGTGTCAGAAGGGGGTGCCAGAAGACGTCTGTGAAGTTGGCCCCCCGACATTGAGATATCCAAATTTTGAAAATGGCATACGTTTGAGCGTCGTTTGAGAGCGTTTGAGCGCCAAAAATTTTCGTTTGAGCGCCATTTGTAAAAAAGTTATGGGCATTTCTTTTTTTGGCGGGAAAAACACCTAGCCCCCCCGACATTGAGATATTCAAATTTTGAGAACGGCATTCGTTTGAGCGTCGTTTGAGCGCGTTTGAGCGCCAAAAATTTTCGTTTGAGCGCCATTTGTAAAAAAGTTATGGGCATTTCTTTTTTTGGCGGGAAAAACACCTAGCCCCCCCGACATTGAGATATTCAAATTTTGAGAACGGCATTCGTTTGAGCGTCGTTTGAGCGCGTTTGAGCGCCAAAAATTTTCGTTTGAGCGCCATTTGTAAAAAAGTTATGGGCATTTCTTTTTTTTGGCGGGAAAAACACCTAGCCCCCCCGACATTGAGATATTCAAATTTTGAGAACGGCATTCGTTTGAGCGTCGTTTGAGCGCGTTTGAGCGCCAAAAATTTTCGTTTGAGCGCCATTTGTAAAAAAGTTATGGGCATTTCTTTTTTTGGCGGGAAAAACACCTAGCCCCCCCCGACATTGAGATATTCAAATTTTGAGAACGGCATTCGTTTGAGCGTCGTTTGAGCGCGTTTGAGCGCCAAAAATTTTCGTTTGAGCGCCATTTTTAAAAAAGTTATGGGCATTTCTTTTTTTGGCGGGAAAAACACCTAGCCCCCCCGACATTGAGATATTCAAATTTTGATAACGGCATTCGTTTGAGCGTCGTTTGAGCGCGTTTGAGCGCCAAAAATTTTCGTTTGAGCGCCATTTGTAAAAAAGTTATGGGCATTTCTTTTTTGGCGGGAAAAACACCTAGCCCCCCCGACATTGAGATATTCAAATTTTGAGAACGGCATTCGTTTGAGCGTCGTTTGAGCGTGTTTGAGCGCCAAAAATTTTCGCTATTTTCTTTGTATACAATGGGCGCTACATCAAGAAGTGAAGGTGATCAGTGTGTGAAGTGTTGTACCGAGTTATCCCCCCCCCAACTTTAAAAATAGAAGTGATGAAAAGAATGGCATCCCCCCCCCCCCTTCTTTCCCAAGATTACCAACGCCCACGGACACAGGTGTCAGCCGGTCTTAAAATAACAACGCCTCATAAACTGTACCTTTTTTGGTTTGTACTTTTTTGTCTGTCATGCCCACACTGTACATTCCCGTTTTTATGCAGAATTTTTTTTTATAATAGAGAATGAAAAACGCTACCCTAGGACTTTTTAAACCTTCAAATTCCAATAAATACATCAAGAAAAAAATAGAAGCAGAAAAATTAGGGCAAGAATTCTGTCAGCTGTAAATGATTTTCAACTATGTTAAGCAATTGCTTGATGCAATTTTATAATTTGAGTTTTTATAATTTTCTAACACTGTAACACAGTTATTGTAAATGTGGTAAAAGCAAAGATTATTTTAACGAGGAAGGATATGTCAAACTGTTTTCTAGACCAGCGGTTCTCAACCTGGGGGGTGCGCCCCCCTAGGGGGGGGGGTAGAAGAATTTCAAGGGAGGCTTGAGTTAAAAAAAATAAATAAAAAGTAAAACTAACTGTTATTTACTGTATTCAATTTTGTGGTCACAATGTAACCGTAACGTATTTTCGACATTCAACTGTCTGAACATGAAGCTACAATGTCAGAAAAAAATTCTGAAGACTTATGATGCAGTTAAGGGTTTCGCAAAGAATATAGCTCTTTGGCAACGCCGTCTTCAGAGTTCAGAGCCAAATTTTTCATCCTCTCCAAGATTGAACGACCTCCTCGATGATAAAAAAAAAATCCCCCATTGCAACAGATAAATGTATTGAAGGACCTTATATCATTATGCATTTGGTAGGTAGCATTGCAAAATGAAATTGCAGACTATTTTCCAGATATTAGTTCACAGAATCGGGAGTTTAAGTTAACAAGAGATCCTTTTAAAATCGACGTGGATGTACTTCCTGATAATATCCAGGAACAAGCTTTCGACCTAAAATGTGATTCTCAAGCAAACGCGGAATTCGAAAACATGGATGTTGAAAATTTTTGGTTACGCTATTTTCCTGTTTACCCAGAAGTTGCTTTGGAAGCTTTGAGGTTGTTAGTGCAGTTTTCATCCACATATCTCTGTGAATCTGGATTTTCAGCATTAGCATACATAAAGTCAAAATATCGAGCAAAGCTGGACGTTGAAAGAGACCTGAGGTGTGCTTTGTCACAGTTACAACCTAATATTCAAAAACTTGTCAATGACAAGCAATGCCAGACCTCTTATTAATGTTTTGAAAGTGACTGGTATTACATTCCAAACTCACTTAGATCCTTGATTACTTCAAATATATTTGATCTGTATTTAATTCTTTGATTTCCTATGTTCTAATAACAATACTATGTTCCAAATTAAGATATGTGTAGTAATATTAAATTTTGTGTATGAAATTATCTATTCTATATTTTCATTTAATAACCAGCTTCAGTTTCAAATTTCGATTGTACTACTTGTATTGACCACATATCGCTCACTCCTTTCAACAACGTCATACCTCAAAAATCGGTGATTTTTAGTTATGCTTGTTTTCAGAATGCTCTGAAAGAGTATTAACTACAGGTAGTAATTTTTTTCCTTGTATATTGATAAAACTATTTTGCATTTTACATCTAGCAAATTTTATCGCTCTCCGATTTGTAAGTAAAATTTTTTGGATTGCCTCACCAAATTACTGGGCAATCCTCAATGCCGAATTATTATATCATAATCTTTGAGCATATTTGTTTTTTACTTTTTAAAACTCAAACTGGTGAGGGGAGTTTGCAAAACCTTCCCCGGTAACCTACGCCTTTCAACACCGCCCCCTTTTGCGTCCAGCTGTATTATAACTTCTCTCTTCTCCCGAATTCCACTGAGCAGACACGGTATGGGTGTCCACCCCGTTTCGTCGACACTAAATTTTCTCCCCCCCCCCTTTTTCCCGTTCAAGTTTCCCTTTCGGTATGCACGGGTCTAGAAATCATCACAAAAACTCACAGAAACGCATCTGGTTCAGCGGCAAACCTCTTCCCAGACGGTCAGCGACAATCAAAGTTACGATACCGCTTTGTAATGGGAGCAGAAATGCGTGTTCACACTCCAAACATAAAGATGTCAGATAAGGGGGTGGACCACTGGTCGCCCAAACAAAAGCAACCCCTCTCACCCCCGGGGAGATGACACAAGCTTGGGCTATCCAGACAGAAATGTAAACAAACAGGAGCTATCACCAATTCTTCTACACCAGGGGTGTCAAACTCAAAGGCTAACTTGGGCCAAACAAACAAGGTTTAACTATAGGTGGGCCGCAAAAAAATCAATATTAATAGAAACGTAGGTTTATTTACCTAATTACAGTATATTCAACATAAATATACGCATTTTGTTTAATAATAGCAAAAAAAAGAGTATAATTAAAAAACATTTAGCGAATTCTTCCTGTCTTATTATAATTCTGCGTCGGTTATTTCATTATATATTATTGTGTACCAATATATTGGCCGGACCGCAAAAATGTTCGTCCATTGGACTTTGCATGCATGTGCTTACTTAAACGAGGAGCTTTCACACCGATCGGTGGGGCGTGCGAGTGACAGTGATTTACCCTTAATCACATGGCCACCAAGATCCCCGGACCTCACGCCATGCGATTTCTTTTATGGGGTTCCTTCAAAGACACTATTTATGCACTACTGATGCCGAAAATACTGAAAGAACTTCAAGAACGCATTTGTGCAGTGTTAGGAACTATTGACTACAAAATGTGTGGTACGAACTTGATTACAGATTAGATGCTTGTCGTGTAACAAAAGGGTCACACATCGAACATTTGTAACTGAAAATAAAACTTGGTATATTTTTCTCTAATTTCGTGTATCACTTATTGTAATATGTGTAATAGTTTCGAAAATATAAAATATTTAAAATCTGGTCATTCATTTGTGCTAACCCTGTATATATGGTTAAATTACAAATAAAAAATTAAGGTTTTTAAATAATATGGAATGCGCATGGAGTATTTTTAAAAATGTCAGTATTTTTGAAAAAAATTTGAAACATATAGGTATTATTCTTCAAAAAAATCTTTGTTTTGAGTTCTCTCCTGAAAAATCTTGTTTTTCGAGATATGACGTTGTTGAAAGGAGTAAGCGATATGGTGATGGTGGGGGGGGGGGAGGCGTGACCTCACATCAGTGTTCAAAGGGGGGCACAGAGCCTGAAAGGTTGAGAACCCCTGTTCTAGACCATAAATGTAGTGCAATTGACGTCTAGTTAACTCTAACTCTTCTAAACACTATAAAAAGGTCGGTAAGTTTATTCCAATATTCTGTTGAATACATTTCATTTCTTATATCGACTATTTTTATTTAGTAACTGATTGCACTCATTTAGTTATGTTATAAAATATTTGACCAGAAATCTTATGGTATATTTTGGGTTTTAATACACTGGTTATCAAAAATTAAGGAAAAGTCACAAAAATACCGATTACTCAAAAAGTTTCGCGTGGAATTTAATGAAACTTATATACATTATACAACACATAGGTAGGTATAAAATAGCATAAAAAGAAATCGCCAGGCAATTATGGTGTTGCAGAAACTAGCATGTGCATAGAAAGAACATATCGGACGTATCAGTCAATTATGCGGTCTATGAGTTCGGTAGGAAGCGAGAGCCATTGCTCTTGCAAAGCCGTTGAAAGCGTGGCTAGGGTCCTAAGAGGAGGATTGAGAGCAGATATACGTCGTCCTTAAGCGTCCCAAACATGCTCGATATGATTCAGGTCCGGTGATCGAGCTGGCCACTCCGTGCGCTGAATTGTTTCCTGCTCAAGATAAGCATCCACGATGCGAGCCCTGTGCGGTCTCGCGTTATCGTCCTGTAGCACGAAAGCATCACCTATTGCCCCGGCATAAGGGCGCACATAAGCATCAAGGATGTCATCTCTATAGGTGTGAGCATTCACATTTCCACGGGTAAAGACATGGAGGTCTGTGCCTCCACCCAAAAAGATACCACCCCAAACACAGACACTACCTGATCCGTATGCATCTCTTTCACGGATATGTGATGGGTGAAAACGAGTTCCAGGTTCTGTCCAAATTAAAATACGCCTACTATCGCTTTGGAGGCTAAACCTGGACTCATCCGTAAAGCGAACAGCCGTCCATTGATCACGCGTCAAGTGGATATGTTGACGTGCCCACTGCAAATGTTCCCCCGCCTATGGCGTGACGTGAGCGGGACGCAAATGACTGGTCGCCTCGCAAATTGACCACCTTCGTTAAGCTTTCTACATACGGTTGACGTTGATAACAACCTTCCGGAGCTTGCAGCGAGGGAGAATCTACAGACGGAGCTTGCAGACGGAGTTTCGGTTCTATTCCTTCGTGTGCATAATGACAAATATCGGTCATCGGCACTCGTCGTAGCTTATGGCCGTCCTTGGCTGAACCTCTTGAATGCGACATCCGTGGTTAGAAATTGTTAGAAAGTCTATGAACCTCAGACGGATTCACATTTAGCCGTCTGGCCGCTTCTGTCTGACTTTGTCCTGCCTCTATTCTCCCAATAGCTCGCCATCGCATTTCTTCGGTCAAATGATGACTGGAGGTCATTGTTACAATTTGGGTATGCCAATTGTCCAATTCGGCGTCAATGAAATTAATTAAAAATGGCAATTTATGCCAGCCACAAGAAATTTGTGGAGAAGTCATTTCAATAAAAAACACATGTCCTTTCGATTCCATTCTGCAGAGTTTAAGTACAGCGATAACGGACTTTAAAGATTACATTAATTACGCAAAATGTTCTTCAAATTCCGTTTTGCAGTTAGCTCTAAAACTTCTGGCTGACAAAAACTTGACCGCATTTTATAAAAGCAAAGCTATATTTTTAAAATCCATGTATCCCAAATCAGAATCTCCAGTCCTTCCAAATCTTTCTTTTGTAGACGCAACTGATAATATAATCAATTTTTTGGAAAAAACACTTAAGGACGCACCCAGCGTCACTCTTGTTAAAATCTGCAATAAGTGCAGTGCAACGAAAATACAAGTTTTGCCCGTCCTGCGTGTCAACAGAGAACGAATTATGGCAGATGGCGTAAAATCATTACAAACTGCAATTTCTGAACAGTTCGATTCTACCTATATGTGCAAGAAGCCAAACTGCAACAACGGCATTCAAGCCGTAAAACGGACTTTCGGCCACCATTTATTCGTTGAACTCGATTTCTTAGATTCGACAAATCGTTTGTTGCAAGAAAAAATTACTAAAAATCAAGTGTGTGACTTGACAAAACTTTTGGATTTTCCGGTCGAACTGAAATTAGAAAATTCCCTATATCTTTTAGGTGCAGTTATTGCTTACCAGTCAAATCACTATATAGCGTACTGCCATCGAACGAGTGGGACTTGGGAAAAATACAACGATTTGGAGAACAAAGTTATTAATATTAAGGAAGATTTATTCGTTAATCCACACGCGGTCCTATATTTACTATCAGCTTAATCTTAAAATTGGAACCATTTTAACGATCAACTAACTATTGGAACCTTTTGTTTTTAATTACCTGACTTCAGTGTGGAATATTATAATTACCATATTTAGCTTTTTACGATAATTGATAATTTTGTACATATTTTGAATGTCACAGCAATCTCGGGTTTATGTTTCTAATCATTTATGCGCGTATCTCTTAATAATTATATTAAAATGTTAATCTTTTGCTCTGTTCTGTACGAGAAACAAAACATTTTATTTATTGTATATTATAATTTTGAAATTGGGATTTTTAATGTAGTCATATTTTATTGTAGTACTCATGCATCAAGTTTTATACTTAATTTTTGTACATACATATTTTGAATGTCACAGCAATCTCGGGTTTATGTTTCTAATCATTTATGCGCGTATCTCTTAATAATTATATTAAAATGTTAATCTTTTGCTCCGTTCTGTACGAGAAACAAAACATTTTATTTATTGTATATTATAATTTTGAAATTGGGATTTTTAATGTAGTCATATTTTATTGTAGTACTCATGCATCAAGTTTTATACTTAATTTTTGTACATACATATTTTGAATGTCACAGCAATCTCGGGTTTATGTTTCTAATCATTTATGCGCGTATCTCTTAATAATTATATTAAAATGTTAATCTTTTGCTCCGTTCTGTACGAGAAACAAAACATTTTATTTATTGTATATTATAATTTTGAAATTGGGATTTTTAATGTAGTCATATTTTATTGTAGTATTCATGCATCAAGTTTTATACTTAATTTTTGTACATACATATTTTGAATGTCACAGCAATCTCGGGTTTATCTTTAAAAAGTCCTTGGGTAGCGTTATTCATTCTCTATGAAAAAAAATTCTGTACAAAAACGGGAATGCACAGTGTGGGCATGACAGACAAAAATGTACAAACCAAAAAAGGTACAGTTTATGAGGGGTTGTTATTTTAAGACCGGCTGACACCTGTGTCCGTTGGGCGTTGGTAATCTTGGGAAAGAAGGGGGGGGGGGATGTCATTCTTTTCATCACTTCTATTTTTAAAGTTGGGGGGGGGATAACTCGGTACAACACTTCACACACTGATCACCTTCACTTCTTGATGTAGCGCCCATTGTATACAAAGAAAATAGCGAAAATTTTTGGCGCTCAAACACGCTCAAACGACGCTCAAACGAATGCCGTTCTCAAAATTTGAATACCTCAATGTCGGGGGGGGGCTAGGTGTTTTTCCCGCCAAAAAAAGAAATGCCCATAACTTTTTTACAAATGGCGCTCAAACGAAAATTTTTGGCGCTCAAACGCGCTCAAACGACGCTCAAACGAATGCCGTTCTCAAAATTTGAATATCTCAATGTCGGGGGGGCTAGGTGTTTTTCCCGCCAAAAAAAGAAATGCCCATAACTTTTTTACAAATGGCGCTCAAACGAAAATTTTTGGCGCTCAAACGCGCTCAAACGACGCTCAAACGAATGCCGTTCTCAAAATTTGAATATCTCAATGTCGGGGGGGCTAGGTGTTTTTCCCGCCAAAAAAAGAAATGCCCATAACTTTTTTACAAATGGCGCTCAAACGAAAATTTTTGGCGCTCAAACGCGCTCAAACGACGCTCAAACGAATGCCGTTCTCAAAATTTGAATATCTCAATGTCGGGGGGGCTAGGTGTTTTTCCCGCCAAAAAAAGAAATGCCTATAACTTTTTTACAAATGGCGCTCAAACGAAAATTTTTGGCGCTCAAACGCGCTCAAACGACGCTCAAACGAATGCCGTTCTCAAAATTTGAATATCTCAATGTCGGGGGGGCTAGGTGTTTTTCCCGCCAAAAAAAGAAATGCCCATAACTTTTTTACAAATGGCGCTCAAACGAAAATTTTTGGCGCTCAAACACGCTCAAACGACGCTCAAACGAATGCCGTTCTCAAAATTTGAATATCTCAATGTCGGGGGGGCTAGGTGTTTTTCCCGCCAAAAAAAGAAATGCCCATAACTTTTTTACAAATGGCGCTCAAACGAAAATTTTTGGCGCTCAAACGCGCTCAAACGACGCTCAAACGTATGCCGTTTTCAAAATTTGGATATCTCAATGTCGGGGGGCCAACTTCACAGACGTTGCCAGAAGTGGGTGCCAGAGGGCGTTCCCATAGATATATGTTTTTATATTTATATATATATAATAAATACAAAGATCAATGTATGCAATTGGTGTAAAAAAATTAATTTTTAAAAAAATCGCAACGGATATTTTTATACAAAAAAATTTAGAAGAAAATTTTCAAATTAAATCTAATAGAACATACTAAAGAATATAGTACAGTTAATAAGATACAGTTTAAAGGACATATCTTTTACTTTATTTTAAAATTTTTTTGGATATTGTCCAGATTTCTTCCGCCGCATTAGCAAGAAAACAAACATACATTTTTTTGTCTATTTCGTAGTAATGCACAGGAAGCAAAATTAGTTTAAAGTATCACAAAAAGAAACGAAACCACGTGATCAGCATTTAATAAATTAAATTTTAAATATTTATATTTAAAAATTCACCAAAAATCAAAAATGGAGGTAAATATTCGAAAAAGATTTCATATTAAAGGTATATTTGATTTTTCTCGTGATATAAATTGTGTAACCCTCAGATTATTATTGTAAATGCAAACTTGAAAAAAGTTAAAAAACAGTTTAATTACTTAATTTAAAAAAATCTGAGAAGAATTTTTCAAAAATGTTTCTTAGTGCACACCTACAGTTTAAGAAGAATCGCCATGCAAAATTTCAGCCCTTTAGGTCCAGCGATTTGGTCTGTGTGTTATATGTCAGTCAGTTAGTCAATTACGGAACTGATTTATATATATATAAGCTATAAATTTTCATCAAGCGAGAAATTTGCAGTTAAGGGAGGACACACATTAAGTAATCTGTCTTTTTCCTTCTCTCATCAAACAATTTAAAAAAAAGAAAAATACACTAGAAATTAAAAGCAGAGATAGGTTATACAAAATATAAATAACTGTATTTTCCCAGTAAACAGAATATTCTTACGTTCTAACACATTAGTTTAGAAAAACAATTCATCGAAGTAATAAAACTTCTCCTTTCAAAATTTGATTTGCCGATAAAACCTTTATTTTTTGTTCAAGGATTATATTGAGCTACCATGATCGTAATTCATTGTGAAAACAAATTTATTCAAGGAAAGTAGATTGCTAGATAAAAAACATAGTGTTATGTAACTATGGGCCTTAAAAAACTTCATGAAAGTTACTATGTTTTGCTCTTTGATACGAGAATTTACCATGTCTAATTCATTTATCCGGGCATGTTTCTTCCCAGTTTTGAAAATTAGAAAGAAAAAAAAAACCTGGTTTGTGTCGGGGAGACTATTGCACAGCTATTTCTGAAAAGAAAATTGAATCAATTTAATGCTCTACATTGTAGTAGCCATCTTTGAAAGTTCGTAGGAGTTTGAAAGATGTATTACGAAATATTCAAATTTATGAGTTTTTATAATTAATGAATAAACACTGGCGTAGTTGAAAAAAAAGAGTTCCATGGTCTATCGACATTGTCTTCTGTTGCAAGGTAATTTGTCATCAAGTGCTCAGTAGTTAAAATTTAAAGTTAAGAAAATTTCAAATATAAGAAAAATAAAATTAATAATTTAAGTTGTAAATAAAATTAAAATTTACAAGGTTTTAAAATTTAAAGAAAATAGTAATTAATGAATACTTTTGTATGCGCTTAATTTATTATATAAATTTATAAATTTTTATAGTAGTATTCAATGACTATTTAAGTTAATGTATTAAAATACGTTTGAAGTAACAATTTTACGTTTCAAGTAAAATTTTAACAAGAATTTTTTTTCTCAATTTACTCCTTGGCAATGTGGTTTACTTTGAAAGTGTAGTCCTCTGTTTAATGGGGGTAGTATACACATATTGCAAATTTTATCACGTCTGAATTTTACGGAACTATATCGAATACTTGATTTATTCTTTAATATCTTATTTAAATCTATATAGCGCTATTATCCCAAAACGTTTAAATTCACATTTTCAGTACAAAGACACAGTTTTACTCTTCAAGTCAAACCGATTAAATATTTCTAGAATGGCATGAAAATGACTTCCTTTATAATTCAGAGTTAAATTCAGTACAATTTTAAAGTCCAGAATTGTAATGCTTTATGAGGTGTACTTTAGTTAGTGTTAACATATTGTCCTCTAGTCTTTACGTAATGTATTTAGAGACCACGTCTGGCTCAACATCGTATTTCAATCATAGTTGAAGATTACATATAGATCAGATAGCTCATAAAGTTTAACATATTCAACAGTGTTTCAAGCAATTTATGCATTTTGGGACCACTTCTGTAATTACCTCGCATTTCGCTGATAGCCAATCATTCCTTATAAATAAAAGATGGCTATTCAATTTTAAATTATTCAAAAATGTTTTAAGCGATTTATTAGACCATTGCATTCCATAAAAAAGTACATATTCAGTAAAAGAGCGTATATTTGTACAATTGCAGATGTAACCATTGATTTTATTGATTGATGATTAACTATTGATCGGACCAAATACATTGAAATGCTTCTTGGTATGTTTCTTTTTATTTCGAGAGCAAATTGTACATTTACACATAACGTTTTGTTTCTGATAACACAATACATTACTTTTAAATTTCCAATTATAATAATGGTTTTTAACGGATGGCAGATTTTAATGTGACTGAAGGATAATCAGAACATCATAAACTACAATATTGTATGATTGATTAACTGATAATTTTTACCTTGGCTGATTACATATCAATGCTGTATGATTTAAATTTAATGCTTGTCTTTTGTACTGATTTTTAAAGAATCCGTGTTTCTTCGTACACGCAGTGATATTTTCAGGTGATATATATATATATATATATATATATATATATATATATGTATATATATATATATATATATATATATATATATATATGTATATATATATAGTTGGTTATCAAATTAATGGAAACGCCTATCAATATTAGTGGTATTTGTGAATGTGTTTTTTATTCTTTATAAAAGATGTTTGGCCACCAATATTTTTATATAATATAGTGTATGTATTATTTTACTTTCAGGTAGCAGTAATGAAACTAAGGGCATCGTGCTTTTGGGGGGAACATCGTAAAATGTCAAACTTGCAGACATTGTGAAAAGGGAAAATTGTTTGAGCACGTTTAAATTGGAGTATCTGTTACTGCAACCAACAGGCTAATGGGTGTTTTTCGAGCTATGGTATCGAAAGACATCATAGCATACACAGTGCACGGAAAAAGCATCCTTTGTCAAACAGAATAGTGGACGAAAAGGAGAGCTGGGTGAAAGAGAAGGAATGAGGTATTGAAGCGGATTGTGACACGAAGAAAGAAAATAACTCCAAAATGATCGAATAGCTCTATCGGCATCTTCATGTTCTGGTATCAACCATCAGATATAAAAGGATTTTCACAAACAAAGCATATACATACATACATATATACATACATTGACGCGGAACTTATTTCTACCCACCTCCATTATGTCGTCTTCTATCCAACGTTACTCCATCTGAATCTATTCTTTAGTAATTATTAAAGTTATGGGGGTCAATGGTTTAAAGGTCTGTAGCAAAGAGCTACAATTTAATCCACTTAACGAGTTTATTTCCAAATATTGATCTACCCCGATTCAATTTGCTAATTAAATTCCAAGAAATCATCTCGGACCTCGTGACGCGTGACCGAACTGATTGAAAAACTCCTGCTCTCTGCAGGCATTCGAGGTCAAAACACCGCTTCTACTCTCATGGCAAATGCGCAGAGTCCAAACTAGAATTTTCTAGAAGGATTCTTCCCACCAAACCTGTACAGTAGGGCGGAGCGTAAAAAAAAAAGTTTTCGATTTTGTTTTTGCCCTAGTGCGGAAAAGTTGTGTACTGATGGGTAGGTCACGTATGCAAAGTTTTATGAAAAACAAAAAATATCTTCCGTCTCCATTTCGGCGGTGATTTTTAGCAGATTTTTACCATACAGTTAAAAATGTGTATTTCCATTGTTTTGTATGCAGCTTTTCGCTTTTTCTGAAATAAAATTCAGAAAAAAAACTCACCAAGGGAGGGGGGCTGCATTGCGAGTTCCACCCGTGCCCACTCGTCCACCCAACCATATCGGCACTTAAATCCTTTGCCCTTGCAGTTATTCCTGTTTTACTCGATACTCACTTTTGGTTTCAAATGAGGGCATAGCTTTTCTCGACCCTGTTCGGGTTCTAAGTAAACCGTCACGCTTATTTTCTCCACACACAACCGCAGAAACCTCTGTTACTAGTTTCACGAAACGTTCAACACTTTGGGTGTAGCATGGAAATTTTAGGCTTTCCAGGTGTTGAGCAACAGATTCTCCTCTGGAAATCAAATTTCTCAAATCATCTTCTGTCAATTGGGGGTTCCATCAAATAAAATTTCTGCCAATCAATAAGGTCTATATAGGAAACTGTCTCGAAGTTGAGTGACGGAATGTTGTAGTGTCTGATTCTTTCCTTTTTTCCCTTTCTTTCTCGTAAAATCCTACGTAGTCAAGTTCTCGAATGGACTACCTGTCGTCTGTGATTATTGACAAGATTATTGCTTCTGGGTAGCCGAAATAGCCATTTCTCTGGATAATGGGATCGACCACAGTCTTTAAATCGTTTTTAAGATAGCGTGAGACTTTATTGTCTTCCACAAATTTCGTGGACCATACGTGCAATATGGATTTAATTTGACTGTAAATCACATAGGTGGGTACACTTTCATGATGAACTCTGCCAGAGATTGAAGATGGTTTGAAGGCTCTCACGAGCTAATGTATAAACACTTTATTGGATTTGCAGTTGTTAGCCTACGTGCATGAGCCACTTTCTCAGGGTGCTTTTCTGACAAACTTGATGAGCAGTTTCTGTTTGTGACAGCTTGAGAAATTTCCCAAAGCTATCGCTTGTGTGTGCTAAGATCCTTTATGTCAATTTTCAGAAATTCGCTCGAAATGTCTACAAGTCTCACAACTGGGAGGTTTTTACAATTTGCCAAGGCTTTCCCAGTTGGACCAGAAAATGCATTAAGGCCACTCGTTCCACCATCCAAATTCTGCACTAAATTTCGGAGTGGCAACTCATTTGCGTGTAACTGGCAGATAAACCAGTGCAAGGGTTTCCCAATGGCTTCCCCAGAAAGGTGAATCACGCCGATTTTATAGCCAGTTTTAAAGTCTGTTCCATCGCACCCTATTGCTACTAGTTGATGAATGTCAATATTCTTATTCTCCATGAATTGCAGCATCATTTGAGAAATACTCAAAGCTGATTATGAGGTTAGTGCTATGTGTCCAAGGTACTTGCTTCGAGGTTCATTAATCATTGTAACATGTTTTTCCAGGATTGTTTTCTGGTACATTTTTCCCCCTACGCTCTCTTGTATTAGAGTTTTGTCCTTCTTTCTCTCAAAATAAAGTCCCTTCAGTGGTTCCAGCTGTCTTTCATTTCCTTGCTGATATACTTTTCGAATTTTTTCCCTCTGTCTTCTTATTTTATGTCTATCAATTACATTTAAAGTGTTTTTTTCGGTAATCATCCCCATATCTTCCAAAACAGCGCTTGCAATGATGGCTCCAGCCCGATATGAAACTCCGGTTCTTTCATAGATTCTGTCACATGCTTCCAGTTGGGGAAACGTTTATTTTAAGACTTACTGCTTCTCTCTCTTTCTTTCTTCTTATCGGCTCGTTTCCTCAGCTTTCAGTTTTTTTAAGTCAACTGTGCCTATGGACATTTGCCTAAGTGCCCGTTGGTCTAGAAGAAAAGTTCTTTCCGTTTTAGGGATCCTTTTATGCTTAGGGCAAGAACATTTGTTAAAATTAACACACTTACATGAAGAAATGTCGAACAATTTCCGCGAGTCTTTCACGAAGGTTTTAAGCTTCGTTTCTAAAGTTGTTGTTGTCAATGTTTTCATGCCAAAATATTTCTTTACCTTTCTGCACGCAGAGCGTCAGCTTCTGCCTTTCTGTATAAGTTTTGAATTACCTCTGTATTTTATTTAAGAACAAAATGACGAGTTGCATACAAAACAATAGAAATACACATTTTTAACTGTATGGTAAAAATTTGCTAAAAATCACGGCCGAAATGGAGACGGAAGATATTTTTTGTTTTTCCCAAAACTTTGCATAATTCACCTACCCATCAGTACCCAACTTTTCCGCACTAGGGCAAAAACAAAATCAAAAACTTTTTTTTACGCTCCGCCCTACTGTACAGTATATCAAAATAGAATCTCTGCATGGAACTTCATTCCACCGCGAATCGAAGGCCAATTACTCAAAGGGGGAAAATATCCTTTCTCTCGACGGGTCTTGGTATCTGAAACTAGCGGCTTTAGCGTCACAAAAATAAATTAATCCCGAAGCCCCCTTTAAGTTTAAATTAATTATTCTTTCCGCAATTACATCCTTATATATATATATTATTAACATAACAATTTTTAACATGTATCTTTAAGCTAAGTGAACTTTGTAATATCTTTTTATAGTATATTCTTGTACATTTATTTTTTATTTTAGCAGCTTACTTGAATAAATATACAATGTACGTATAATGATATATATAGGACAAGAGAATAAGAAAAATAGCTCTCCATTGTTATTAATAACCTTTTATAGTTTGATACAAGAAAAGTAAACCTAAGCCCGTCTGCACACGGAGCAGCACAAAAGAAACTGATAACTGACTCCAATCACAAACCAGTGTAGTAAAGTGCTTTAAATAAAAAGCTGGCTTTATTACATGTTTGTGATAGAAGTCGGAATCGAAGTTAACGCCGTCAAATAATCATAGTGTAGAGAGGTGTTATTTAGGACGTAGCCCGTTGCAAGACAGTTTTATGAGGCTTGAATATGTGAAGGTCTGAGATTGAGATATAGATAAGATGACTGGAACCGAAAGGTGACGTTATGTTACAAAAGCCCTTTGTGTTATATTTATAGCAGTATGGATTGTAAAATAACCACGTGGAAAATATGGGTGGTCACAAGGGCAGGAATTGAGGGCGTAGTGTAATTGGGTTCAGAAGCCAATAAGAAATCGAGAGGTGAGGAAAAGCAAATGAAAATATTCCTGTGTTCGGAATGGCTGGAGAATTTTATGAGAGGATGGAGTCAATGGTGACAGAGGGGATGAAGATAAAATATATGGAAGAGGTTTTTGAAAAATAAGGAGAAGATTCTTGATCGGGGAAGCTGTAGGTTCCCCATCCCCAGTAGTACTTTGAAGTTATTTGAGTGGACCTGAAGGTTCCAGGTACACCCGTTCCGGCGACTGTTTGGGTGGAGAGAAGAGCTCCACATATTCCTGAAATAACTTTTAGAAAACGCCTACGACGGCTAAGTGACATATTGCGGAGAGACCCGCATTTGAATTTCCATAAAGGGACCAGACCCAATTGAAGGCCAAAGCGCATTGTC
The DNA here is from genome assembly GCA_907164885.2 of Dolomedes plantarius. Lineage (NCBI taxonomy): Eukaryota > Metazoa > Arthropoda > Arachnida > Araneae > Dolomedidae > Dolomedes > Dolomedes plantarius. The sequence continues at coordinate 52,662,715 of OU015500.1, read as the reverse complement.
AGAAGTTAAGGTGAAGGAGAGACCGACGTCCAGTGCAACGGCGAGAAGTGATCCCCATCTCGAAAGAAACAGTGAGAGTTCCACGACGAGGAGTGACAGACAACTATACGAAGTGAATCTGGGTGAGTGTTGAATATGATTTTGATCTGTTCAGTTCCAGTTTTAGCTAGGTAAATTTGATGTATTGTAGGGGCTGAGAGTTTAGTGAGATGGTGATTAGTGATAAAGTAATATATGTTTCTTTGATTTTTGCTCGGGACGCTCCCTAAATTTTGCAAAGCAGTAGATAATACAATTGTGAGAGATAGTAGATTGTGCATCAATTTGAAAATGAAAGATTTGCTATAACTTGTAAATATTAAGCATGTGTAAATAAAGTAAGTTTCATTTTAAAATTTACTAGTTTGTCTAATTAGAAGTTTTGGTGTTAATTTACATGATTAAACAAGAGTGGTTTAATTGTTTGGTTCTGACAATTGTTCGTTTGTTAAATTTGAAATCCAGAGCGTTAGGTGGTATTCAAAAAATAATTTAAAACAACTCGCCCATCTAATCCATTTTTAATATAAGTACTAACCCTAAATAAATTACGATACACGCCCAACCAACTAAAGCTGGATGTAGAAAAACGACATATGGGGCCGTGACCAGGATTTAGCAACACTACAACCAATCCGTGATGAGTCGTAACCTATGTAATTCAATGGAGCGACGCACACGGTGCAACTGGTTACAAACCCGTCAGCAACGCGTTTGTACTCAGTCGCAGGCAACTCAACGTGTCGAGTCACCAGCAACTTCAGTCGCCAGTTTCTCTTGCGATGTGCGTGTTATTACACAATCTATGTTACAGCCGCTCTTTTGGCAAGCTGCCAAATGCCGTACACGAGAGTCACGTGACTTCTGCCTAGCGATGAAGTAAAATTCTAACGTTTTATGTTGTATGGAATTTGTGCGTCCATATTTACGGTTTATTTTTAAACGATTGTTCAAAGAGAATCTAATTTGACAATTTTTTAAAATAAATTAATTTCAGATAATAATTTAACTAAAAAAACGCCCGAAATAATGATGTTCTTCCTTTCATGACAGGTTGCAAACTATTGATTTGAATCACTTTTGAGTAGGTTCGTGTGTGGAGCCGCGTCACTAACGAGTTTGCAACCGATAAGCAATTTTAATCGCTAACCAGTTCGGTTTACTTTGAGTTGCTCCGTGTGCAGATGGCCTAAGACTCTCAAAGATTCACATAAAATTATAAACTTACGTAAAATGCAATTATAGGGTTAAACAATACGTATTAAGATACTTCAAAAAAAGAATTTTCTTTCAACTATTACTCAAAATTTCTTTGAACAAACAAAAAATTAATATTAATATTATTTCAAAAGAACATGAAGAATTATGTCTTAAGTTTTTACGAATTAAAACTGTGAATATTAATTAAAAAGAGAATATTGAGATTAAAATAATACCATTTAAAATTTTCATAATAATGAATCAATAAAAATGTAAAATAAATATTACTTCCAAAACATAGAACAAATATTAGAATTAAGTACTAAATAATGCTATGAAATGCAAATAAGAAAGTATTGGAAATGTACCACTAGAGTAACGTATAAAAAAATGTTAGCTTTGCGTTTCTATGTATAAAATACGAATCAGACAAGTAAATACCTGCCGCGAAATGAAACCTTTAAGATATACATACTATATTAGTTTTTAAAGTAAACGAAAACTGATGCACTCAAAGTCATAATGCATTTTAAATATTTGAAATATATGTTCCAAAAATACCACCATACTTAAAGTTTTGCATCCATTTTCAATATTTCGTAAACAGACTCTAATTTGTTTTTTATTAGAGTAAATATTTCGATGCTAATCGGAAAATAGATAGCATGAATAGAAGATGAGAATAAATGCAGTCTTAAAACCCATTAACCGCCAAAACTATAAGGGGTAAATTTTTTTTATACAAATAATATTGGCTATTCATTTGAACATATACAACATTAATTTATGGGGAAAATAACAAAACTGGTCTTAACTTTCGAAAATTCGAGTGTTGCGTTCGCGCAACGTCAGCGGAATAAGAATATTGACATTAAGTGAGTTCAACTGAACTTCTGCAGGGTTTTCTTTGATTTGAGCACTGTGAATTTTTTTAGCTTTGTTACACTTTAGAAAGAAAATTATCACTTTACAGGTAATTAATTTATTATAAAGATTTAACTTATTTTTCCTTTACAAAATTACTGATTATATCCAGAAAACAGTTTCAATCATGAAAAGCTTCACTACAATCACGATGTAGAGTAACGTCACAAACTTTACATGGATAAATTGTGTGGCTATGACATTGTTTATTACGCAGTCTTCTGCAGTCTTCGGACTTGACAATAAAATGTCCACGTAATATCTTTTGCATGCTGAATGTCCTTATCAAGAGATCAGTAAATTTCTTCCTGAGGTAAAGAATAATATCCCGTCGGCAACAATATTCGAACGAACCATCCCATGTAGGCTTCAGATGCTAAAAAATGGGGGCGATTCTTTTGTTGGGCACACGAGTTTGTCTATTCAACGAGAAGGGAAAAAACCTCTGAGCCAAAGAGAAGATCAAAAATCTCTGCACTAGTTTTATCTTGTATTATACTTTTCATAGATCCGATTTGATCTTTTTCTTCTTTTTTGGCTGAGACATATTCAATGGTCCCTTCTTTATCCATTTCAAATCTTCAATTTTTGTTTTTATTAAATTCATTCTAAAGACTTGTACTGCTTTTAGGAGACAAAAATTTCTTTTTTATTCACACATCAATTTCGACAGCAGTATCGCATGGTAAATCATCATTGTCACTATATTCAAAATATTATCATTTCCTTCTTCTTCATCACTAGCCTCTGCTGTCTCTGGTAGAATAACAACAATATCAGTTTCATTCTCGTCATCATTATCTGAATCTTCGTCGAAAATTCTTTGAAGAACTTCTTTAAACGTAAAGTATCTAGTTTTAGGCATTTCTATAAGCACAGAACGGGTAAACGGTCCACGAGTCGAACGCAACATGTGAATAAGGGAACTACCCTTATCCCGCTGGCGTTGCGCCAACGCAACACCTGTTTTTTCTTCCTCCCCCACCCAAACAAAAGCAACCGATTGATGGAATGTTCTGTTAAACTTTGACCTCGGCTAAAAATAGATTATCCCTAATGCTCACGTTTGTCTCCCTATATTTCTTCTGTGAAAAAGACCAGGAGAAAGTTCTCGTTCAAAAATGCTTAACTAACTGTCTAAGTTTGGAACTCGTTATTAAATTAAAAGAACGGTTGAAGGCAAATATTTGGCAATTCGAATATTAACCCTACTCAAAAACTACTGTTAATATAAAAATCATCCGATAGCTAAATTTTTATACGCATTTATTTTGACCGTTGCAACACCAGCTGTTAATGGGATATATATATATATATATATATATATATATATATATATATATATATATATATATATATATAGGGTGCTCCAGAATTGTTGGACTCTTTATAAAATTATATTAAAAAAAGTATAAACACAGTTGCCTTAAAATGTAATTGCTAACTAATTGCATACATAACAAAATTCATAGATTTCAACATGAGATTCTTTGGTGGCTCGTATAACATCTGAACGATATTCGATTTCATTCCAAGTATTTGAAAGCATCTGAGGAGTTATGGAAAAATATCAGCTGTGATTCGGTGCTTGAGTTCCTCTACATTAGGACACGTAATCCTGTAAATAATATCTTTGACGTAACCCCACATGAAAAAAATCCAAGGGGGTTCAATCTGGTGATCGAGGAGGCCACTGAATTGGATCACCGCGCCAACTCATTGGCCAACTGTTTCGTCCATCTCTTTATCGCATTCGTTGATGGAGGTTGACATTCATATTTCAAACGATAATGTGTTTTAACTTTAATGACAGATTTAAATTCTACGAGCCATAAAACGCACATTGCTTTCTGCTGTACAGTCACCATGTCTATTGCGTCTTTCTGAATCTCTGACAAAGTCTTTGACACGTAGCGCCATCTATCAGATTTTTTGGTATTAAATTATAGGAAACGAAAATCTAGCCCTTTTGTAAGTCAGATGTCACTGTGATTATTTAATAGAGATTATTAGTGGTAGTATGATTAATTAGAGAGTGATGCTCATATGTATAGATACAAATCAATTTATTAACCCAATCATAACACCTATACAAACAATATTATTCATTGTAGACTTCCGAATTCTCGATCTCATTAACACCATATATACGTATATGCATTTCAAATTATCTTTCTTCCTATATCATATCAATACATTAATTATTATTATTTATCTGATCTTCATTCTCATCAATACCAAACGCTCACATTCTTTATCTATTTCCTAACATTGTTTGATTATCCTACGCTCTTAATCGATACACATAAACACATTACAAAATTATTGCAAGATACTAATCCAATTAATACGGACATACACAATCAATATTTTATGATAGATATTCTATGCATATATGTTAACATTTCACCTTAATCTGCCCCATCTAATTATCTGCGCTCTAGTAGATATTGGGCATTGTTAGGATAAGTCAAAATACTGTCCTACCTTATCTGAAGATACTCCGTCATCACAAGCCTGGCTGGGGGTCATAGGACTTTTCCGGGCGTCGGGCTTTCTGGTCCAGGGGAACGGCTGCAATTATCTGCTGGCGGCGGACTCAGGGTGCGCGTCTCCGAGAAATACACACTCGCTTCGGGGGAGCGTTGGTCAATCCGAAGGTCCGTTCCTCATCACAAGCCTGGCTGGGGGGTCATCGGACTTTTCGGGTCATCGGGCTTTCTGGTCCAGGGGAACGGCTGCAATTATCGGCCGGCTGCGGACTCACGGTGCTCGTCTCCGCATATACGCATTCGCTTCGGGGGAGCGTTGGTCCAGGGGAACGGCTGTTCCTCTCTTGCTAAACGGCCGGTTAGTCGGTCGGCCTCTCCGATACTGGGCTCTGCATCTAATTGTTAGCGGTTTGCTTTTTCGGGTACCGAGGACTTGGTCTGTCTCTCCCGCATTAAGTTAGCAGCCCGTCATCTCCTTCTCTCCTCCTTCGTCGGCTACGGGGGATTATGTGTTCCTCGTTAGAATTCTCAACTTATTCTGCACTCTCTAAAAACTTTTCCTACCGAGCTCGACTTCCATCATTATTTATTCAGGCCCTCATTGGTGGCCACCTTCTATCCTATAGGTCGATCCGGGGCCCCTTCATTGGCCGACCACCCATTTTATATTCATATTTTCTCCAATCAATATTGAAGGGGGCGTCCGCCCTTGCACCTGTTTGGGGTTTCTTACATTTTTAACTTCTCACGCTCTTCTCCGGCCTAACGCCGTCCAACATCGTAAACTGCCTCACCCCTTTTCTTCTCCTAACTCTGACTCCGTTTTCAGATTTCCCTTAGCTCATTATCACCAGCTGGGCCCTTCGTTAAACGCAGCTGTTGACCGTTTTCTCATTTCAATTGCCCCCTCTCAACTGGTCATCTCCCCTTTCGATTCGCATACGCAGTACATTATCCCGCTGGTCAAAGCATCTCTTTTGTCTGATTCTCTGAATTACATTCTCTATCGCCCCTTTTTCTGAACACGTGTCGTGTCTCCACGACATCAGACACCTTTCAAATACCCGGTTCGTACTAATAGTTTTTTTAATTTAATTTTGTAAATTGTCCAACAATTCTCGGGCACCCTGTATATATATATATATATATATATATATATATATATATATATATATATATATATATATATATATATATATATATATATATATATATATATATATATATATATATATATATATATATATATATATATATATATATATATATATATATATATATATATATATATATATATATATTGTACCAACTTCGTGGTACGGGGAAAATTAAAATCTACAAGTGAATTTCAAATACAACAGAAATAAATCATGCCAGTTACCACAAATTGAGAAACAGAGGAAATTTTTATAAACAGCAGAACATAGATAACATAGAATCTTCTTTTACACAAGTAACAGCAGTAGAGGACAATATTACTGCAAATCTTCGCTGAAATTAACAATCCTGAGCACCTACACATTCCACTCTTACAGCAGGAATCTCAAGTTTTAGAACACATACAACAATACAATTATTATAGCACTTAATAGTAAACTTATACGACCTTTTTCACCAAAGATCCGTAGAACCCTATTCCAAGAAAATACCTCTCTCTACACCGAGAGAACTTGAACTTCCCAAGAAAACGCTCACCTAGCTCTTCAAGAACTACGCTTAAAACTCAATTACTGTTCTAAAACCCTATTAATCTCGTACAACAAAAACCCGCGTTGCCACACTACACAACCAAACGATTTTCCAACAATCAAACTAATATCCAGATTTATCACTTACTCCTTGGTTTTAATTCCACAACTCCCGAAGCATCGCACTTTGGCGATAAAACGCCAAATTGGCTCCCAAACATGTAACAATATATATATATATATATATATGTGTGTGTGTGTGTGTGTGTGTGTGCGTGTGGGATGGAGTTAGCACTCCATCCTTTAGAAGTGAATCATTAGACGTTAATGATTTTAAATATTTAATGAAACGAGACAATATTTACAGAACAGGACTAACACCTAAGAACATTTGGATGAAATAAAAAACACACGAAAAGCATCAACAGAGCTGTTCTGCTCAGCATCGGAAGCTTACGGAACACATCCTCTCAGTGTTCTTTTCTGTCAACAATGTTCGCGCGTAAAGTACTTCGTGCCGGAGTAGTAGGGATGAAAGTGGAAGTAAAAGTTAAGTCCACAGGTGTTTCCAACGCAAACTCACACGGCCTTCCTGAAGTTCCAGACGTCCGCGGCTGAGTTGGAGTAAACAATAAGTCTGAAAAGATAAAGAAAAAGAAGAAGAAAAGGGAATTTTTTTCAAAAAACCAAGAAATGTTCATCACATTGGTATGGGTGTTCAGTTTCTGCACCACTGTTTTATTTTATCTGCTGCAGTTGACGTTATGGTTGATGTCCTAACCTTCGTGATGGCCTAACTTTCGAACTTCGTAACGATCGTTGGGGTGGATGTTCGTGATGTCGTATGGTACGAAGAAATTTGGCCGGAGCTTTAATCGAGTTCCAAATTGAGTCCGTTGTATTGCCACTTTGTCACCGATCTTGTATTTACAAGCCGGTTTACGTCGTTTGTTATATTGTCGTATGCTCTTTTCCTGTAAACGGGTGATATTTCGGTTAGCTTCACTACGTAACATTTCTTTGTCATCAAAAATTCTTTGGTGGTGTTCCTCGTCAAAAAGTTGTATAATCTGTAGATCCTCGTGTTATTTCACTTTAACACCAATTAAAATTTGAAAAGACGTGAATGTTGTACTGCGTGTGGTGGTACTATTTAAGATACGTTGCAATCGCGGGACGTATTTAAACCATTTGTCAGATTAATCTATAGATAACTTACCAGAGATTTTCAAAGTTTGTCTAAAGCTTCTTCGATGCGTGGTAAGGGAAATTTATCTTTTATCTTTTTTCTATTCAGTTTGCGGTAATCAACGCAAAGTCTATAATCTCCGCTTTTTTTCTTACATAGAACAATCGGTGCGGCATAATCGGAGCAACTTTCTTTAATAATTCCATCATTTAACCAAGCTTGGATTTGTTTTTCTTCAATTTTCTATTCCGCAAAAGGGAGTCGTCGAGAACGTTGAGCTATGGGAATTTCATCTTGTAATAAAATAGTCATCTTAATTTCAGTGTCTTGAACTTTATGGGGTTTGTAGGAAGAAACGATATTTTGAACTTCCTCGTGAATTTCAGAATTCAAAATGTGTGAAAGATCAAATGGAAAAGTTTAGTCATCAGAAACATTAATAATATTAACGAAGATGTTATTATCAGGAGTATTGCATAAACGAATACCGTCTTTATCAAATGTAAATTGGGTTTGATGTAAAAAGTCTATTCCGATAGTCACATCAAAAGGAATCAAGTCATCTTTTAGATCATGTATTTTAGCAGGTAAAGTAATGTTTTGAATTTCGATGGAATCCTGAAAGAAACCGATGCTGTGAACTTGGTTTCGGCCAATTCCTGAAAAGGGAATGTTTGTTGGCTGCAATGGTGGCGAACCAATTATTCGATAGGTTTTCTCATTAATAAGGGTTGCCTGTGACCCAGTGTCACAGAGTGTTGCCAGTTGAATTCCTGCAAGTTGAATGTCAACATGCATGGAATTTTTCGATGATGTTTCAGGAGAAAGCGCTTTTACAGTTTTATCAGGAATAAGTTTTTGAGATTCAGGTTTCGGTTTAGAATTTCGAGAACTTTTGGGACAATTAGCATGAACATGATCAAAATTTTTACATCCGTAGCATTGTTTACCATGTGACTTATTCAAACATTGGTTGCTTTTATGACCTCTCAAGCCACAGGAATAACATACTGGTTGTGTATTTGGGCTACGTGTATTATCGACTTTCACATTGAAGATGGAAGCATCACATTTTTTCTGATTATTTTGTCTCAAATTTTGTGAACTGTTAAAGATTTTTTCATAAATTTTCAAGTTTTCCTTAAATTTAGGGATAGACTTACAAACGTAAAGAATAATCTTCTTGCTTGTTGAATCAGGAATTCCGTTTATGACATACTCAAATAGAGAGGTATCATCGAGAGAACCTTTGCGTGCCAAATCTCTCATAGCTAAGAAATATTCTTCTAGGGTTTCAAACGTTTTCATACGTCGAGATTCCATTAATTTATATAACTGAATACTGTTAATTTTGTCCGGAAATTCGTCTAACAAATGGTGTTTCAATTGTTCCCAATTTGTAATTACACGAATAGACCTAATTAAAGTTTGAGCGGGACCAGTCAAACATTTTCTAACAAAAGTAATTTGGTGAACTGGATTGTTTATCTGATGTAAATAAAAAATTTCTTCAACGTCAGATATAAAATTCTCAACACTGTAATTATCACGAGACGAAAAAGGTTTTATTAAAGCACAACATCTTTGAGACTAAATAACTGGAAAGAGAGACTCGCAGTTTCAACTGAAGGCAATAAAATCTCATCTGATTCACCAAAGGAAATCTGCGTATTTTGCTTATTCGAAGATTCTTCTTCTGCGTCAGTGTTGGGAGGGAAGGGAGTACTATTTTCCGCTATGAAGTTGTTAGTTTGGGATGAACTTTCAACCGGAAGTGAATCATTATTTACTTCGCATTCCGAAAGATCGATTGATTTCGTTTAGCTTGTAAAATTTTATCTGTAAGATAAATTACTGTTTTCTGTCCAACATTTGGTTAAATTATAAATCCACTTACAACATTGTTCCCGTGGATAGTTGTATTGTTGGTTGTAACGTACATTAAACTCAAAATAGTCGATTTTTGAATTCTGAAATTGTTCTTTTATGGTGCGATATGAGTACAGGAAAAACTAACAAGTCTCCCGAATTTTTATTTGTAGAATGCATTTCTGATCCTAAATCTCTTTTAAGTAACTCTCCAAACAGAGATATCCGGAGATTGGATCAACAAACTATACCTATTTCGAAATTGCTTGCTTATTTGCATGGAAATGCAATGCTATTTCTGTCGCAAGATATCTACTCGAGTTCGGCAGGCTCTATGCGTTCTCAGAATTGCATGCACACGTAAGACGGGTACAATTTTTATACAAACAAAATAAAAGGAAAAATAATAGACAATCAAATTCTACAAAACTCGACAAGATATCAAGATAAATATAATTAAGTGTTACAAGACGTCCAAAGAGCCGCTGAAAAATTAGTTTGTCGTATGTGTAGGGAGAGATTCAAATTTAAAGTGAGATTGTTTAATTGTATCAGCTCCGAGCAAGCGAATGTTGTGAACCAGGTGTATTGCTATACTTTTCTTCCTACCCTTGAATTCTGCCCTCAGTCTGGGCATCTAAATAGGGTGTATTTCGTTTCCTTAAGTGTAATTCTTATCAGTGGTTACTGAAATCGTTAAGTCAGCAGTTATGATAAAAATACACTTTATCCCTTGCATGTTATGCAGTTCTTTACTATATTTTTTATGCTTTTAGTTAATATCTAAACGCTTTGCTTCCTTTGTTCCCATTTCATGTTTTAGTTTGTTACAGCTCTTCTTTCTTTATACCCATTTACTATAATTCTGACAACATTAAAACAAAAAGAATTATCATTAAGGTAAAATAATTACCTCTTTCTAGAAAGGCTATTGATTAATAGGTGACTTGTTCTTAAACGCTTAATTGAAAAATGGCACTTTTTATAACTCACTATTTATAAAATTGTCTCCTCTCATTGTACATGTAAAGAAAAATTATCGGAAATTTGGACAGTAACTGGGAATACAAAAGAATTTTGTTATTAATGGGGACAAACTTACAGTGCTTAATCTTTTCCAGAAATTTAGCTAAATATATTTTCTCTCCACTTAAACAGTAGTTTATTTCCGAAACAATGAGATAGCCTTTTTTTTTGGAAAAAGAAGCTCTAAGTATTAATTAGGGGAGCAAAATAAAGGAACAAAATGACTTAAAAAATAAATTGATAACAATGTGTTAAAAATCCCTCTGTTACAACATTTCAGTGGGGTTTTAAATAAAATGAACGTTCTAAAATTATAGAAGATTGTAGACATTGTTTTAAATTTCTATATTATCTCCTTACCATTTGCAAATTGTATTTTGTATATATATATATATTTACACTTTAAAATGACAGAAAATTCTTTAACATAAAAAATACATTTTTTAATTTACACCTTGCTTTGGATGTTCATACGATGAGCAATATAGAAAATAGTTCCGTAACTGACTGACTGATTGACTGACTGACAGATAATGCACAGACCAAACCGCTGGACCTAAAGGGGTGAAATTTTGCATGGCAATTCTTCTTATAGAGTAGGGGTGCACTAAGAAAGATTTAAAAAAAATTCTTCTTAGACTTTTTTAAATTAAATTTTTAAGCAGTTTTTGTAATATTCTTTAAAGTTTGTATTTAAAATAATAATCTGAGGGTTATACAGTTTATATCACGAGAAAGATCATAAAAAGTCTTTGAAAATGAAATCATTTTCGAATCTTTACCTCCATTTTCTGATTTTTTGGGGAATTTTTAGAGATTAATTTTTAGAATTTAATTTATTAAATGCTGCTCACGTGGTTTCTTTTCTTTTTGTGATAATTCAAATTAAATTTACGTCACGTGAATAACAACGAAATAAATTGACAAAAATATTGAAATATGGTAAAAGATAAAATTCAACCACTATACTAATTGAGATGGAAGTTTTTTAAGAATTTAATTCAAATTAGTATGTTTTATGGATATTAAACATACAAATTAATTGCATACACTGACCGTTGTATTTAATTTGAATACATTCTTCCATATTGTTTTTTCTATAAAAATATACATTACGATTTTTCTTATAAATATTTTTTTGGGGTTTTTTTGGCATTAATTGCATATATTGACCTTTGGATATAATTTGGATATACTCCGTAGAGAAGCACGGGTATTCATCTAGTACTTTCATATCTTCCTAATATGTTATGGAGATTCTATTCTATGATTAATAGTTTTGCGTTTAATTGTTGAATGTGTCCCAATGTTTATTTGTCTAGGCACATACGGAAGCATAGTGTTTAACACAAAATAGTTCGTTAACTTATTCTTACATATAAATTGTTTTTCCATCAGTCGAAGAAATACAGAATAAAGCTACTTTACCTAATATGATGCCACACCGGCAAGGTAGCAATATATGCTAAAATATTTTTACCTTGCTCTCCAGGTTCACTCGCAGAGTAACGCTTTTATATCGTACTCATATATTGTGAAGGTATTACTGATAGTTTTTTTAACACTAAAGAGACGGAATTTTTTTTCTTACTAAAATAACTGAACGCCGTCATTTTGACGGTTAAAGATAAAATCTAGAATATAAAACATTTAACGTTTTTTTAAAAATATGGATAATTACTTTAAATTTTGTACTATTTTATACCAATATATAATAGATTAGTATATATTTAGATATATTTTTATGGGGGAACGCCAATCTGACAACCTGATATGGTTTATCCGTAAACATGCCGTCAACTGCGGTAATTTTGGCCCATTTTTCATGTTTATTTCACAAGAAAAGCAAATAATTGTTGTAAGCTAATTAAAATTTGATATGATAAGAGGTTTATATTATTTTAAACATATTTAACTGTAATATAATCCATTGTTCAAGTATACATACAAAATTGAAACAATTTTTAAATTTTTTTTACAAATTTTGGGCTAATGTTGCCTTGAATTGGAGCAACATTGGCCCAGCTCTTGAAAACAAAATATTTAAATTGTTGACATAGCTTAGGCCAATGTTAGACCATGTACACGTATTACGAAATTACCTATCAATAATATCTTATCTAATCCGAGTTAATCTCATGCTAAATTTGGAAAAAAATCAATAAATCCACATTTTTTTCTATGCAAAACTGATTTTATTTTTAAATTACAAGTGTAACTTTCAAAGAAAATAAAATAATATTAGATAATCAGCAAACAGTTATTTAACAGTCTTATATGTTTTGATTAATTTAAAGTCCAAACTATGAAGAAGAAACATAATCCAATTCTAGAAGAATAAACTTATTCCTCTTTTACTCGATTTTCGGAGAATGGATTTTCCCGCACACTTCTTTCCACACATAATTTATACTGTTTTTCTGGAAAACGCCAAAATTTGAGTTTTCTTTCCATACATTCCACAGACGGTCCTATATGTGTTAAACTTAAATTATTTCTATGATATTTTTCATCGTCGTACTTCACAATAACAAAATCATCTACAGAATGCGTGTACAAGTTCAGAGCATACATGTACAAATTCAGAGTCCTCCCGTGTTTGAGATTTACTTGCTTGTTTGTAATGTTTTGTTTATTACTTTCTGAAGAGTTGGAGCATTGTCGTTTTCGCCTCTTTGAAACTGGACCCCTTTTAGAAGTAGAAGGAGTAGTTGGAGTAACTTTGGCCCAACTGCCATGTTGGGCCAAAGTTACCCCAAGACCTTGGACAAAGTTTGCCTAATGTAGTAAATATCCGTTAGTCGGCAAACCAAAAAATAAATCAAGATAATGACAGTGAAAATATTTGAAACAATTAACAATAAACTGAGGCATTTCGCTTAGCTTCTCTGAATCACGTGGTCTATCAAATTTACAAGGAAATGTTGGAAAGCAACAGAAATATACGTTTTAGTCATGCCAAAGTGGAGCAGTACTGTAGATGTGGTAAATTGAGGAACTACAAGACAAAACTATGAGAAAGTGAAGGCAGTATTGCCACTTATTGGACCTTGCAGTAAATACGTGATAATCACTCTCCTTTGTCTATTTACTGCACATGCAATCTTTTTTCATTTGTTGGGCCAAAGTCACCCGCAAGGGCCAAAGTTACCCTAGTTGATGGTATATCAGTGGTTTGTGCAGTGCTTATTTTTCAACACCAATACATCCGAAGACCCAATATTTCTGTTATTTGCAAAAGGATGAAGAGACGAAGAGTAACTAACATTTTTCGAGTATTATTTTAAAGATTTCTGCCTGTTTTCTATATTGCCGTCAAATCGACGGCTTAGTAGGTATACAACAAATTTTCTCCCCCTCTTTACTATCGAATATAATTTTGTAAATGTTTTTGTATATTTCCCTTAAATTAGAAAAAAGTCATAAAATTTCAGAAGCCTGAGGACATAAGTACTGTATAGACATAGTGCTCAATAGTATGTCCGAAACCGTCAAAATGACTACAGCCGTCTTTCTAGTGTTAAGGTTAATTTTTAAATGTTTCCCGATATTTACATCTTATAAACATAGATGTCAGCACAGGGTTAACCTACAAATAATCCTTAAATTAGAAAAAAGTCATAAAATTTCAGAAGCCCGAGGACATAAGTACTGTATAGACATAGTGCTCAATAGTATGTCCGAAACCGTCAAAATGACTACAGCCGTCTTTCTAGTGTTAAGGTTAATTTTTAAATGTTTCCCGATATTTACATCTTATAAACATAGATGTCAGCACAGGGTTAACCTACAAATAATACTATGTATAATAACTCTCGTTATTTTGTTGTTAGACATAAATAGTTTTTCTATCAGTCGAGAAATGCAGAATAAAGTTATTTTTCTTTAATATGATGCCAAATCGGCAAAGTAGATAGACACGCCAACTTATTTTTGCATAAAAGTGCTGAAGCAGTCTCTCTGTTCAAAAAGACAAAAGACACAGCGCTTTGTAAGATGCCGGTTTTGATATAAAAATCTTCTTACTCCCTTGTTCTTGAATAATGAAGTGTTGTGCAGGATTTATCCAGAAAAATGCAAGTATTTTTATGTACAAAAATAATAATATTATCTTTGGAGAGATGCTGAAATATTCCTTCAAACTAAAACACAGAAAGCTCTAAGGAAAGAAATATTGTACCATATCTTCCATAGTAAGGCACGCACTTGCCACTTTCACGTAAAATAAGACAAAAATTTTTTCTTTTAAATGTTGTAGCTGAAATACAAGTTAGTGGAAAGTAAATTAAGGAAAAAAATGAAAAATTTTAATGACACACAATTTTTATTAAATGTCAGCCTTTTGATAGAGAGATGTTCTTTTTAAAAGTTGCTTATCTGAACTGAAAAGAAAAAATATTGGAAGCTCTAAGGAAAGAAATATTGTATCATAACTTACACAGTAAGTCACGCACTTGCCACTTTCACATAAAATAAGACAAAAATTGGCTCTTTTAAATGTTGTAGCGAAAATGCAAGTTAGTGGAAAGTAAATTATGGAAAAAAACGAAAAATTTTTATGACACACAATTTTAATAAAATGTCAGGCTTTTGATAGACAGATGATCTTTTTAAACTTTGCTTATCTGAACTCAAAGAAAAACATATTGAAAGTTCTAAGGAAAGAAATATTGTATCATAACTTACACAGTAAGGCACTCAATTAACACTTTCATATAAAAGAAGACAGTATTTTTAGACAGTATTTTTTTTATTTTAATGTTGTAGCTGAAATACAAGTTGGTGAAAAGTAAATTCTGGAAAAAATGAAAATTTTCAATGATACATAATTTTAATAAAATGACAGTTTTTTGATGGACAGATGTTCATTTTGAACTTTACTTATCTGAATTAAAAGGAAAGAAATATTGGAAGCTCTAAGGAAAGAAATGTTGTATCCTAATTTCCACAGTAGGGCATTAACACTTTATAGAGATTTCAGCACTTCTACCCAGACTTGGGTGTATATAATTTGAAGTGACACTCTAAATGAATTGAATACAAACACAATTTATGCATGAAACAAAGTTTATTTAATTCGTTGCACATGTAGATTTTGCTTTACAAAAATAAGCATACGTACTACTTGTACGAATATATAAATACAGCTTTCAAGAACAATATATTTTTCAATACTTACGAACAGTAAGTCAACCACCTAAACTTTGGGCCAGCTAAGCACAAGTGTCGGTTACCACCTGGAGATGCTTACCTCGTGGCTTCCTTAACTCACTTATCTATCAACTTTTTCTTTAATCAAGCTGCATGGTATTTATACCAAGCGCGTATGCCGAAATTAGCATATCTGAAGCAGCTTCTTTAATTTATTCACTCAAAAGTTCGATTCGCGTGAATCGAATCTTATGTATACCTTACAACTTTCTCTTAAAAGAAGACAAACATTAAAAAAAATGTTATAGCTGAAAGACAAGGTAGAGAAGAGCAAATTCAAGAAAATATGAAAAATTTTAATGCTACATTATTTTAATATAATGCCAGCCTTTTGACGGACAGGTACTGATTTTAAATTTGAATTATCGGAACTCAAAATATTTATTCCCCAAGAAGATAAATAAAAGTTAAAAATCGGTGTCAAGCAATGACATATTGACAACTAAGGGACTAAACAGGAAATGCCATGAATATTTTTTTATTATGTAAAACTGAAGACATGCTTTTTATATATGGTTGAGGTGTGACAGGCCACCTAAGTATAAATTCCTGATTAAAGAAATTACCTCACTCCCCGAACATGTAGTAGACTTACGTAAAGAACATTTCTTCAATACTATGATACAATTAAAAAGCAACGTGTTTCGGACTAATCAATAGTTCATCATCAGGGCTGATAAGCATTGGTGTGATTGTCTCAATGAACAATTAACTAATGCTACTGTGGCAGTGAAGCAATATCCTTTACGCTGTTTAATCTCACAAGTATATGTAAGTCATATAGGATACTTATTTATTAACAAACTTACTGCCTATAGAGGAACTCATTATCTACTTCAAAAATGTTTATGATTTGTAGAAAGGGGTCATGGTTTACATTAGATTTAAAACATTTTAGAAACACAAATGTACATTTATACATGCGTGCATCTATGTCTGTATAATTATATACCATTTGCTATGGTATCTATAAATGCGTTAATTCCTATTTTTACATATAAATATCACAACATCACAGCTGGTCTTGTCATCCTAAAAGTAACATGAATCCAACCCGTAAAACTGTCACAACGTAGGAAGCACACTGTTCTCCCAAATAGTGCAGTAGGCGTCGGCGTTGAGCTTACCATGAAATGGGACCAAGGGTCCCTGTCCATACAAGGAAAAAAAACCAGAGCATAAATCCACCTTCGTCGAACTTTACTGTGGGTACAATACATTCTGCCAGGAAGCATTCTACAAGCATACGCCAGACCCAGACCCTGCCATCCAAACAGTAGAGGGTGAACCTTGATTTGTCGCTCCCGAGAACCCTTTTCCACTAATCTAAGGTCCACTTTCAACGTGCTTTGCACCACATTAACAGCGCAGTGCTGTTGGGTTTTGTGATCAAAGGCTTATAGGCGGCATAATTACCATGAAAACCAAGCAGATGGGCTTCCTTACGGATGGTATTCATCGAAACAACACTTCCGGATGCCTTTTGAAATTCCTGGAGTATGTGGTCCATCGGTTGGGTTCGGTTCTTCCGAAATTCTTTGGACAGCCTCCGTCGGTCTCTATCTCCCAGTTTCGTGGGTTTGTCGACTCGGGGCACATTCCGGCAATCACCGCTCGCCTTCCACTTCTGAAACACATAGACCAATGTAGATTTTTGGGTAATTGAACTCACTAGATATTTCCCTTAAGGATCGGCCATTTCTGTGATACCTGACGATTACACTTTTCTCGAAATCAGATAACTCTGCACTTTGTGGCATCTTGCATGCGATTTATGCCAATGCTGTTTTCTACACGATATTTAACGGCGGAGGATGTGACATATATCAGGACTACAGATATCGTCATTTGCATGGGTGTCCAAATACTTATTTGTAGGTAGTGTACTTCTCAATGAACTCTAATACATTTTTCTATTATTGTCATGACTAGAACTACTAACGATTCTTCTTTTGAAATTTCATAAAAGTGAAGACGCATATAACTAAATTTGTAATTAGGTACTTGTAAAGAAATTATTGATGACTGCAGATGTTGAAATGTTATACCTATCCCTTACGAGGTGGGATAGTATGTATCTCAAGAATACGAGCCCAAGAATGGATGAATATATATAAATATATATATATATATATATATATATATATATATATATATATATATATATATATATATATATATTCATTCTTGGGCTATATATTTTGGGATACATGCTACCCCACCCCGTAAGGAAAAGATTAAACGTAGCTCTAAGCATTAATTAAGTTTACTTTAAATGAAGATGCATTTTATAGAAAACTCTTATTAACAATAATGGTGTGCTTTGCCATTTCATTTAGACTTTGTATAGGGCATTTCGGACACACAAAATAATTTCCCTGAATGAACTCTGATACAGTTTTCTATCATTGACATGATTACGTTTACTGACGATTCTTCCTTTGAAATGTCATAATAGGAAGGATGCATATAAATAGATTTTCGTGATTAGTTACCTGCAGAGAAATTATTGATGACTACAGATGTTGAAATGATTAAACTTAGCTTCACGCATTAACTAACTTTTCTTTAAATTTAGATGCATTGTATAGAAAACTCTTAATAACAACTAGCTGAAAACCCGTAATTCGCTACGGAGTACATTCAAATTAGATACAACTGTCAATGTATGAAATTAATGCAAAAAATATGTATAAATGTATGTATAATAAATACAATGATCAATGTATGCATTTGATGTAGAAAAAAAAAACGAAAAAAAATATATTTATAAAAAATCGTAAGGGATATTTTTATAGACAAAATAGTGTAGAAGAAAATATTCAAAATAATGTAGAAGCAAATATTAAATTTTTTTGTCTATTTCGTTGCTATGCACGTGACGCAAAATTAAAAGAAAAGAAACCACATGATCAGCATTTATTAAATTAAATTCTAAAAATTAATATTTAAAAGTTCATCAAAAATCAGAAAATGGAGGTAAAGATTAAAAAAAGACTTCATTTTAAAGGAATTTTTATGATCTTTCTCGTGATATAAATTTTATAACCCTCAAATTATTATTTTGAATGCAAACTTCAAAGAATATTACAAAAATTGATTAAAAATTTAATTTTAAAAACATCTAAGAATTTTTCAAAAATTTCTCTTAGTGCACCTTTACACTATAAGAAGAATCGCCATGCAAAATTTCAGCCCTTTATTTCCAACGGTTTGGTCTTTGGGTTGTCTGTCAGTCAGTCAGTCAGTAAGTTACGGAACTGTTTTATATTTATATAGATTATAAATTTTGCCATTTCATACCTCCCATTTTAAATTTGCATTAGCCATTTCGGACACAGAAAATAGCTTCCTCCAATGGCCTCTAATAAATTTTTCTATTATTGTCATGAATAGAAATACCACTGAAGATTCTTCCTTTGAAATTTCTTAAAAGGAATGACGCGTATAACAAGATTTTCGTAATTAGGTATTTGAAGAGAAATTATTGATGACTAGAGAAATTGGAATAATTAAATTTAGCTCCACGTATTAACTAACCTTTAATTTAAGTGAAGATGCATTTCCCTAATAAAAATTGATCTGAAGACATTGATATTAAAAGATTGATATCAAAAGAAGAAAAACTTTACTTGAAGTTAGGTATGCGAGATCAAAAAGGAGAATTGTGATTCAACGGCTATCGATAAATCGATCACAGAACAGAGTAACCTTCTGATGTTACCTGTAGTATAGATTAATTGAAGTAAAATTGCATTCCTCACGTCTGTACAAACAAAGTATCATTCAATAGAGAACAGAAATATGTGTGCATCGATTTTATTCCTTTTGTTGTACGGTTGAAGATTACCTCGCAAAGATTGCTTCGAAAATTTTCGTTTCTAAATGGAAAGCTGAGTTTCGCGATATTTTTAGAGATTTTACTTTGTGAAACTTTAATCAGCTCGTTTCCCCTTTGTTTAATACAAACAGTAGTTTTGTTAATTTGCATTTATATAGTTTGATCAATTTGTATTCATTTAGTTTTATAAATTAAAGACGAAATTGTAAGACTTGAATGCAGAATTATGAAAGTAGCATTCTAATTCTGATCAGATATGCATGATTATTCGATATATAATTATTATAGTTTCGCTTATAAACTATAAATTTGCAAATTTTATGTAACTGTGTTTATTAAAATTATTTATTAATTGAGGGCTTTTCTTCGTAAAAATATCTTGATTTGATAATACAAGTAAAACTAAATTCCATGTAGTTATATTAATCAAAAGAATTTTTGAAAAAAAACTATGATAAATATTATGCATTTATTCTAATGAATTGTTAGTGGTATAATATTTTTCTAATATATTTTATAGTTGTATTTGAAGGATTTCTTTCAGAAACTCTTTCAAACAATAAAGAAGAAACTATTTCTAAGAGCATTCATTTTCCGAATAATTTTTTATAAATTTGTTAATTGTGTTACATTGAAATGATCATTAATGTCAATAATATTTAAAGCATTTTTTCACCACAATTGTTCTTGGATCCTCTTCAACACGCATTTTCCCCTTTCATATAAATTTGATGCATTACGAAAATAACTTCTTTTATCATTATGAAGAAAATTCTTAAGTACTTCATATCTATAGAATGCGAATTCAAGCCCTAATTAACGATAACCATCTACATAATTTAAAATGATCGAATGAATGATCCTGGTTATCGGTTAACACAGTTCTGTTCATGCAGGTAAAGGTATCTCCATCTTTATTGTTATCCACAATCTAGCAGCAAGATGCTATTCAGGATTTTTCATGGAACCTCGTTAGAAAATACCATTAACTCTACATAAAATAAAAGTGGTCGGCATAGTTAGCTTTCATGAAATGGAGAAATGGGAGATATTCCACAAAATGACTGTAAATTATTTCAATTTTTACCTCCCGTTTCCTTCGTAAAATCCATGCCGAAACTTACAGAAAAATTATGGAGAAAAATTAAAAAGCACGGAGATTACTTTACTGTGTAAATATATTTTTAAAAAAGCAAAAAAAATATTATTTTTAAAATAATATTTTGTCCTATAGAAGAAAATATATGTACAGACTCCGTTCTGACATCAAAAAATCTAAACATTATTCAATTGATCTAATATGCATGAATATGTATTGAGGATATACCAGATTGTATTTGAGGATATGCATTATCATCTGTTACTTAAAGTTTAAGGACACTTGCTGTATATTTTCCTTAGTGACAAAATGTAACTGTACTTTAGAGTCAAATGTTGATCATCGACTGAGACCATTGTGATAAAAATTCATGCTATCCGATAAATTTTCGACACTTTCTTCTCAAAGTAAGAATAGTTTAGGGTAGTATGGTAACTATTGATGCAGATATTCTACATTTTAGCCTATTCTTACAGTGATTAATTACTCTAATAACCAAAAATACATAACAGCACCATAAAAATTTAACTAAGTTGCAAAATTTCGATATTTATGAATTGATGATAAGTATTATTTCTTACCGACAGCGAAAGAGAGAGAGAAAACACTAATTACTATTAAATTAATCTAAATCTCATAATTTGAATAAGATAGGTTTTTTTAAAATTTATCTATACCCGAAATAATAATATTGACTTTCAATAAGCCTAGCTTTTACCAGTAATAAAATAATCACATTTATCCTACTTCAAAATCCTTTAAAATATCATTATAATAGATATTTGTACAATATAGAGGGAAAAAAACCTATATCATTATTCGGAATTTTAGCGTTGTGTTTACATCATTTTTCTCAATTCGTCTTGTTGTCATTATCTATTACCACTGTTTTACCCCGTGTAATCTTTCCTCTCTTTTTTTTATCATATAATGAAAAAAAAAAAAAAAACCTGATGTTTCTCATATTATACGATAAACATACGATTACGATCCAAGTCCGTTTATCGAATTTTTTCCTTTTATGACTCTTTTCTGCTTCAGTTGTAGAAAAAAGTTATTGGGTATCTTTAGACTTACAAAAAGAGCAGACCTACGAAAGATATTTATGACATTTTAATGCATTGATTTGCATAATCTCCCACCATGATAATTCCTTGGAAATGTCTCGGATTATAGGAGAAATTATACATTATAAAAATATTTACAAATGGAAGAAATTTATTTAAATAAATCTTGAAATCATTTGGTATTCTACGGTCTTCATCGGTTACAGATTTTTCTATTTCCTTACCTCAATACGCTCTTATTCTTTCTCTCTCTCTCTCTTTCTCTCTCTTTTTTCCCTGAAGCCAAACATAATAAGAAGTAGAAGTTGCGTCGATAAATGCATTATCTTTTTATTCTGGGCTAACGAAGCGTAAAAAGACAAGAAAAACCCTAAAGAAATCGTTTTCCCATCCAGTGGCTAAGATCTGAGAAAAGAATAAATCTGGATACCAAACGCTATTGATAAATTGGAAAAAAAAAAGTTGCTGTTTGGTAGATGGGGTAGTTGTGGAATATAACCGAATTATTTGATAAAGATTTCCTGACTGTGCATTTTTAATTATATCAAGTTGCCGATATTATGAAACATTATACTTAATATTTAAAATGGAATATAATGAAGTTATAATGACATTTTTAAATAATTTCTTCCATTTATAATACAGGGTGACAGGGCTAAAATTATCCAAAATTTATGACTTATTATTATGGAACTGCCCATTATAATTAAAAAAATATTTATATAGAAAGAACATCTCACTAAGTATTAATATCAATAATAGATTTTGATCATAGTATCATAGATTTCGATGTGTGCACCTTTTGTATCACGATGAAAGTCTAAATGGTAATCCAGTTCTCTCCAAGTGTTTCGTATATTATCAGGATTTATTAGAGTATTTTGCTTAGGGATTCAATAAATCCGTTGTGTATAAACAAAAAAATGAAATTGTGGATGAGTTGAAGAAGCGTATCATTCAAGCAGTAATAACTCCTGATATGCTACAAAACACTTGGAGAGAACTGGATTACCATTTAGACGTTAGTCGTGTTACAAAAGATGTACACATCGAGATTTATGATACTATGATCGAAATCTATAACTGATATTAAAACTTGGTAAGATGTTCTTCTATTTAAATATTTTTTTTTAATTTATATGGTTAGTTCCGTGAAAATAAGCCATAACATTTAAATACTTTGAACCCGGACACTCTGTATATAATTTGTTTAATAGATGGGGTAGCTATGGGATATAGCCAAATTATTTGACAAAGATTTCCTGACTGTGCATTTTTAATTATATCAAGATGTCGATATTAAACAACATTACACTTAATATTCCTTTTACTTTGAGTTTAAAGAAATATTGCATTAAAAAATATGTAAATACCGTCAGTAGCATAGTGGAAATTATACTTGTATCACTGCATATTATAAAAAAGTTAAAATACAATGTCAATATTCTAAAGTTGTTGGCAAAAATTAGTAAACCAGCATTATTAAACCTACTGTTCTGTTCGTATTTTCTTTACGAATGCTTAAGTATTACGAACGGTAAAGTGTTATAAATAAATTACTTTACGTAATTACTTTATAATAATTTACCGTTCGGGTCAATATGACCCGGTCTTCACTTTTCCGAAATGTTGTAGTTTTAAAATTCATTTTTTAAGCTTATTCCCTATTAATATTAATGCTTACTAAGATTTTGTAAAACTAAAGTGAAATACTCAGTTTACCAGTAACAGAAATTTATTTTGCTACATTATGCATTGTATAACATAAAGGTGTAATAACGTTATATATATATATATATATATATATATATATATATATATATATATATATATATATATATATATATATATATATATATATATATATATATATATATGATTAAAATAACACTATCATTCACTTCAATATGTTATATTGTTCATATTGTTATATGTTATATGTTACATTTGGGAAAATCGAACTTATTACAAGTACAAAGTAAATCATTTTATAGCTAATAGGACGAGCTAATGGGTCTGGACTTGTAACAACATACCTAGTATACTTGCATATTACATTGTTAAGAATGACTCACTCTTTGTTTCAACAAGAAAACCAAATGAGATGGTTGAGACTTGCATATTTGGTATTAATAATCTGTTGAAGTATATTTTTGTTCTTTTGAATGATTCCCATTTTATCAACAAGTGATCATAAAATGTGCCAGTTGGACTTGCATATTGATTATTATTCGTTCTGAAATGTGCAGACTATTTAAAAGAAATTATATCGCTATTTTGATAATTTTTTAAAAATATTATAGGAAGATAACAACAAAAAAATCAGGAAAAACTGGTAGAAGGATGTAATTCATTTGTAAGAGGAAAAATTGTTATAAGGATGTAAGGGAGTAACGGAATATCGTTGCAGTTTTAGCCTATTCTTACAGTGATTAATTACTCTAATAACCAAAAATACATAACAGCACCATAAAAATTTAACTAAGTTGCAAAATCTCGATATTTATGAATTGATGATAAGTATTATTTCTTACCGACAGCGAAAGAGAGAGAGAAAACACTAATTACTATTAAATTAATCTAAATCTCATAATTTGAATAAGATAGGTTTTTTAAAATTTATCTATACCCGAAATAATAATATTGACTTTCAATAAGCCTAGCTTTTACCAGTAATAAAATAATCACATTTATCCTACTTCAAAATCCTTTAAAATATCATTATAATAGATATTTGTACAATATAGAGGGAAAAAACCTATATCATTACTTCGGAATTTTAGCGTTGTGTTTACATCATTTTTCTCAATTCGTCTTGTTGTCATTATCTATTACCACTGTTTTTCCCCGTGTAATGTCCCTCGGGTTATGTTGACGCGAACAGTGCACGAGTAACAAACTTAAAAAAATACGCAAAATATAAAAATAATGGGAAGTTATTTTATGGCAATTAAATACTCTTATATAGAAAAAAAAGTCACCAGATATAACACTGTTATCACTGATGGTTCAGATTTTATACACTGACAAATTTTATTTCCGGTCAAATAGACCCGAACAGAACAGCAGGGTTAAAGAAAAGAAATACTACAATATCCTTTGAAGGCAGGCACACACATATATATATATATATACAGTAGAATTTTGATCTATCGTTTATCAAGGGACCGACGGAATTGAATCGTAAATGTGGGAAAACGATAGATGTGGGAACATAACAAAGAAATATCATCGTCGGGACTGTGTGAAATAAACAACACATACGGGAAACAATGATTCGGGGACCGATCGATCGAGAACCCACAGTACATATATATATATATATATATATATATATATATATATATATATATATATATATATATATATATATATATATGTATATACATAACCCCCCCCCACACACATATATATATATATATATATATATATATATATATATATATATATATATATATATATATATATATATATATATATATATATATATATATATATATATATACACAATGAACAATCTTTCATCGTCATTTGTTTTTTGGTGGTTTTCACTCCATTAGTAAACAATATTTTTTTTCTCATTTGCAAAATACATTCTTTTCGGCATCGGTTATCGTATGAGAATAAATAACTTTTCATCTTTCAAAAGGTTATGTATACTTCCGTAAACGAAAGTACATGCAGTGGATCTTATTCTTCCTCCTCTGTTATCTTCTTCAATCTTGCTTCACAGAATTTTTCGATTTTCTGTAACTCACAAGTTGGGATTTTATCATCAAATGCAAGAAACATATCAAAATTTATGTACTAAAAATATTTTAGAAATATTGTCATTCTAGCTCAAATCAGACTTTCGTATTTAGGTTTTGCTATTTTGAAAAAAATTGGATTCATGCAGTAAATTAGTAATAAAGCTGCGATATTCTAAACGAATGTTGCGGTTAAACGATGGAGAGAGGAACGTTCTATGCGGTTTATGTTTGCATGTTTTATATTGAATTCATTCGGGATTGAGTGAAATAAACTACCCATATGGGAAAACGATTATTCGGTGAACAATCGATTGAGATTTCATTCTAAGCATGGAGAGAGATATATATTGATAGGAATTTATATTTATGTTATATTTATGGGTTGCCCCTGAAAGATTTTGCAAAAATATATTATGAAGTCTATGGCAAAGACGAAGCTATTTTACTGATTGACATTTTAAAAATGTATGTAATATGTACATAATGTTTTCATAAGCATCAGAAATGCACAAAAAAAACATTCACTAGTAATCATAAATTTTAAAAATCTGTGATTTCACGTAAGATTAGCTAGCATAGAAAAAATAATTTGAATACTTGTTTTATTTATATGCACACGTTGACTCATACTAAAATTACCTCTATCTATCGTTTATAGACAAACATACAAAAGTAGTATATAGAAAAAAATCAAGATTTATAAAAAACAAAGAAATAAATATTGCAAAAATAACTCTGGTAAATTTTGGAGTTCATCACATAAATTTTTTAATGAAAAGTCTACACTCTAGAAAATTACTTCTTTCACATAGTATACTATGTTTGCATTCAGTATGGTACACGTATAATTTACGGCGTTCTGTATGATTTCTTCTTTGATGCAAGAAAAGATAACATTTTAACAAAAAAGAAGTCATAGACAGGTTTTTCGGTCACTAAAGTAGCTGATTGAATTATTCAATGTGTAAAAGACACATGTTTTTCACAGATTATTTTTAAAAAAACTTAAGAATATTTCATTTTGTAGAGCATAGTAAATATTAAATACAATTCTAGAAGTTAGATAATTTACAGAATCCCCCCCCTTTTGTAAAAGCGCAAAAAGTACTGAAGACTCCGTGAGGAAATAAATTATCCCTTAGGTATAAAAATGAAGGAGTATCAACGACCACATTTTCATTATTTGGCGACGGATATTTAAACAGATGGCAAAGAATCAGATAATAAGCACAGCTGCACGCAATAACAAATAAGGAATGAATCATTATAAAAAATCCATTTAAAATTAACAGTATTACTTAGGATATGATAAATATGATTTTTGTTACATCCATTGATTTATTGGGAATTGATAGCAATAATGCTAGCTTAGATAATCATGGTTAAGAATTCTAATTTGGTGGAAGCAGTGTTAGTAAATAAATGATAAAAAATATTAAAAGAAACAGAACATTAGGATAAAAGCAAATTTTACAAAAGGTCAGCAATCATTAAATCAAAAATAATGGCTATACTGCAATTTAATAATTTCCCATTTGGTCTAATAAAGATGTTGGCAGGTGAAACTCCTTCTAATGCTTACTCCACACCAACGGCGATAGCAACAACAGACACATTTTGCCTCCTGTCTCTGTGGCTGTAATAAAAACCTTCACACAGCTAGGAGACGGGGGAAAAGAGGCAGTTTATTTGCGCATGCACATAATCTTCTCTTTCTATTCTGATTGGCTGTTGAGCATGGCGACAGACTCAAAAGAACTTTGACTCTGCAGCCTACCGTTGAACTTTTTCCAACTTGAATCCGCAGAGACCAGAAACGGAGATGAACCGGGAGAGTGCAAATTTGCTTGTAATACGCATGCGCAACAACGAAGATACATGATTTTCTTTTCCGTCGCCGTTGGTGTGGAGTAAGCATTACTGTTATTAAAACTAGAAAGACGGCTGCCGCCATTTTAACGGTTTCGGACTTATTATTGAGCGCAATGTCTGTATTTATGTCCTCAGGCTTCTGAAATTTTATGACTTTTTTTCTAATTTTACGCGAAATATGCACACACATTTACAAAATTATATTCGATAGTAAAGAGGGGGAGAAAATGTGTTGCATACCTACTAAAACTGAAAGCCGTCCACATGACGGCAATATAGAAAACATGCAGAAATCTTTAAAATAATACCGGGAAAATGTTAGTTACCTTCCGTCTCTTCCCCCTTTTGCAAATAACAGAAATATTGGCTCCTCGGAAATATTGGTGTTGAAAAATAAAGACTGCACAAACCATGCATATATTTTAACGAATAAAACCTACCAGGTTGTCAGTTCGGCATATCTGCATAAAAATATATCTAAACATATACCAAGTTATTACATATTGGAATGAGATCAAAATTTAAAGTATTTCACAATTCAAGAATAAAACATAAAATATTTTAAATTCTTGATTTTAATTTTAACCGTCAAAATGACGGCGTTCAGTCTTTTTAGTAAGAAAAAAAAGTCCGCCTTTCTAGTGCTAAAATGGTCTCTTAAAAAAAAAAAAAGTATTATATAGTACAAGATCTAGATATATGTATTTTTCATATGTTAGATGCGAATTAATTTTAAAGACTAATTGAATTAATTTTAAAGATTAATTTTAAGTACTTCGTATTTCACGATCCTAAATTGTTGGATCACATTTCCACGCCTTTTGGTGACTTTAAAAATAAACAAAAATACTGCAATGTATTGAAAGGTTAATACAATTTATGTTTTACCTAATTTTCGATAGACATAAAATTATGATGATATTACAGACATTTTTAATAGATAATATTACATAAGGACGACCTCAAATATTGTGATCCATATAGGTCTACAAATGTGAACATGTGCTAAAGAATGGATATATGTTAGATTTAAATATCGTGTGCTATAAAGTTTTGAAATTAAACCGTTATTCTTAATAACAATTGATAATGTTGTTTGAAGATTAAAAATTTCAAAAAATATCGGTAAGCATATTCATTCCTAAAAGCTAAAGTTTACTTCATAAAAGATTCCATCCGTCTTAGATACTCGTGGAACGCAACAGACATCAACGAACTATCTCCCATAATTGAAGATTTAATCCGTTTCAATCGATCAAGGAAGACATTTTCTCTCGTACGCGCTGTGGAACACGAGATCGAGTTGACAGTTGCGATGGTAGAACATTTCACGTAAACAACAGGAATATGTAAAGCGATAGAAATAAGGACAGTGATTAGAAGTATATCAGTGCTCGAGAATTTAGTTCATGCCATTAAGTTGCATGAATATTAAAATACAATATTTTGGAAAAAAAAATACATAGTGTAAGATATTCTGATTAATCTTTCAAGATAATTACGTTGTGTAAATATAGCACAGTTACGTTACACGCTTAATGTGTCAATTTTCCGATTTATGTCTCTAAGCATTTGAGACTGATTTATCAGACCTTACTTTAAATTTGAAAAATATTTCCCATGATTTAATTTATGCTGTAGTTTGTTATGCAAAAAAGTCTAACTAGTCCATTTAAAACATCTTTAACTACCTAACTAGAAGATGGTTCAAGTAATTGCCGACAAAATCATTTTTCGAGTTGATAGTAGATTGTAAAAAATTCCGCCTAAAACGTATATATAGTTAACAGAATTATGTACACAAGGAAGTGTAGATTAAAAAAAATATTCCACTGGTAGAGGCTTGACACGTTACACACAGAAAAAAAAACAACCAGAAATTCAACTGAAACAAAGTCATTGTCTCATTCGGCCTCTTCGCGAAAAGCTCTGCAGAAATGAATGTGATAGCCATCCATAACAAAGTTACCTCCGCAAAGGGAGCAAAAAGGAGTTGGCAACACATCAATGGGAAAAAGGATGTGAAGCCAGACAGTCGGAACAATGCCAAGGCCTCAAACCGGGGTCCACCAAGAATGGCCCCAAGTTTCAGGAATCCCCAGTTCTTGGCAACAACATGCTGAGAAATATCTTCGATGAATTTTGATGTTACATAGATTATTCCTCACAAGGCATTTAATCGTTGAAAAGAATGCTTTGTCATTTATGATTTGAAGTACGCCTGCAACCCTCTTTGTCAGTGGCCGGAAGTGGAGATGCTGATTTTGTGTTTCATGAAATAAAAGATATGTAGAGTCTCATACTCTCTCCCATGTTTAAAGTAATAAGCTTGGCACCCTCTGGTGGCCGTGATTTTGGATTATAGGATCTCAGGAGGAAAAGATGAATAAGTCTTTAACAGGCAGTGCATGATTTAGAACGAAATCTATACTTAACTTTATAATCGTGTAAAGAAACACATAGCTCAGTGTCCCCATTATCAGTGCTAATAAATGAGCAGATATGATCTCAAATAGGAAAACATGAATAATCCGAAAATAGTCAGCATGCTGCAAAGAATTGACAATTTGGAGGTTTTCAATGAACTACATGTAGAGATTTTAGTTAGATAATTTAAAATAAGAATCGAACTCAAAAACATTTTCAGTAATTCTACAAGAAAATGTCTGTTGTTTCCAATCTCCTTGGTTTAAGAAAGCTTACACTAAGTCCAAAGAACCTAGGTCCTCAAATCCTAGGTCCTTGGCGAAGGGTAGTAAGGAGATTCACTAAGGCGCGGTACCACTTGGGCTGAAGTCTGACTTGACCTCGAAGAACATCGGTCCCTTAATTTTGTTCAGAGTCAAGTGACGAGACCGTAACACTTGACCCCACACCTCCAGAGGTAAATTTAAGAACTTGGAGAACATTGTAGCCACGTTCTATTTTACGTGATCCGGCCACCATTAGTGAACACGGCGGTGGATTTGCAACGACGAGCATCGAACCAGGGTGAAAATGTGTTTATTCCCTTATTTATGAGTTAAGCAATTTTAAATTATTTACTACTAGCTGAAAACCCGCGCTTCGCTACGGAGTACATTCAAATTAAATACAACGGTCAACGTATGTAATTTATGCCAAAAAATAAATATATATATTTATAATAAATGCGATGATCAATGTATACAATTGATGTAAAATATCTATCTATCTATCTATATATATTTATGAAAAAATCGTAAGTGATATGCATTTTTTTTTGGATAATATCCAATCGTCTGCTGCATTAGAAAGAGAAAAAAATATTTTTTTTTGTCTATTTAGTTGTTACGCACGTGACGATAAATTTATTGAAAGTACCAGAAAAAGAAATCACGTGATCAGCATTTAATAAATTAAATTCTAAAAATTAATCTTTAAAAATTCACCAAAAATCAGGAAATGGAGGTAAACATTCGAAAATTTTCATTTTGAAGGAATTTTTATGATCTTTCTCGTGATATAAATTTTATAACCCTCAATGTATTATTTTAAATGCAAACGTAAAAAAAGTTTAAAAAACAGCTTAAAAATTTAATTTTAAAAAATCTAAGAAGAATTTTTGAAAAATCTTTCTTAGTGCACCCCTACACTATTAGAAGAATCGCCATGCAAAATTTCAGCCCTTTAGGTCCAGCGGTTTGGTCTGTGCGTTGTATGTCAGTCAGTCAGTCAATCAGTGAGTGAATGAATGAGTCAGTTACGGAACTGTTTTATATATATAGATTAGTTGAAAATTGTTATTTAATTAGTAAAACAGAAATCTTTGTAAAATCATGCTGCAGCCATACACTAACAATAACTTATTTACATAGGAAATATAAATGTCTGCCTGAAGAAATAAATGTAGCTTGTAAAATAAATGTAATGCATATTTAAAGCAAAGTGGAGATATTTTAACAAAAGTTAAATAATGTATTAGATAGAATTTTGCTTCTTTAAAGTTTTACGCTCTGGTAAGCTTATCAATAAAATTTCATACACAATGCCCATGTCGTGGAGACAATCTCGTTCTAATCTCTAGAGAACTATTTATACTAAAAAGAGCCTTGAAAAATATATGGAAAGGCAGCCCAAATAAAAATCTGTCGCAGAAACTCTGTTTATAATAGAGAACGAAATTTCCCCCAGTACTCTTTTGTGCCTGTTTATTCAAAGACTGACTGCTACCATTTCCGGAAGGAGATATTGATTTATAGAGAAAGTTTCATTGTCCTGAGCTTTGTTACTTGGCGCAAACAGTTTATTCTCAGAAAACTGTAGCATTTACTGGTGTTCACTGAAGTGTAATTGCATGTTTTGTGTGGGAAATTATTGGCATTTAGATTTTATTGTTTTATTAAGTGTCAGTGAGTCCTTATCTTCCATTATGGCATTGTATTCCGAAAGTTAATGGAGTAGAAACAAAGAATATACTTTTGTATTTTAGAAATACATTTGTTTAGACTGGCGAAAATGGATAAAATTATTTGCATGTCAATTTATTTAAAATTTTTGTTTGATTCCCTTGTCAGATTGTACAAGGGAATGTGGAATTCATATGCATATTTAAACATGTTCTTTTATAGACGCTTATAAGACCTTAAATTCCCTCACATCTATCAATCTAATCCGAGAGAATGATAAAAGTTTTTTAATTCCCCATCTCTGATATAAGGTCATAAATGTGTTTTGAGAAGGACACAGGAAAATATAACGACAGTTGTTTAAAATTAAGTTCAAGTGTAGTGTGCCTTGTGGAAACTTGGAAAGTTACAATTTACTGAAAAAAAAACGAATCACATAAAAGAAATAAATAATAAAGGATATTTTGCTGTAAGGGCTTGTGGCGGCCCAGTGGTACAACGCGCTTGTTTTCGGGGCTGAGGGTGCTCGGATCGATTCCTGGCGTTGCGCCACGAAAAAATGCCTCTGTTCGTGTCGTCCCTTCATAGGGGGTAATGCTGTCCGCCTATATGGTGCCCCAACAATAAAATGGCCAGCAAAGTTGCGGCGTAGTATAGGCGAATGTTTGACGACAAGTGCCTCCGCATTGGAAAAATTATGTCTATATTTTGCTGTAAATTGTGTTGAAAAAAATAAGAATTTGTACGTTTCATTTCTAAAAATAAATTTACAGTATTTTCAAAATACGGTTGTTTTTAACCGTTAATTGTACTATATGCATTCTACCTATAGAGCAACTAGAATTTATTTCTTGGGAATAGTTAAAAATTAATATAGATCCTTTAAAATATTTTAATACATTATCATACGAATAACTTTCTCCAAACAACATATTCATTCAACTCTATTCAATAAGGGTGGTATATAGAGGCCCCTAATAGACATTGCACCCCTATACGCTTCCGAACTGTTTAGCGTTTTATCGGACATTTAGAAAACCTCGTCTGTAGGAATCTTCATATTAAGTTATTCCAATATGCTTAAATTGCTATATGAATTTATGCTGAGATGTAAGCATTACAGTATTTGTAATCTCCATAAATTTTCATATTTTTACCGCAAAAATAAATTTAATGAATCGGCAGTAATTTACCGTTAATTTTATTGGGTTCTTTTTGCAGTCTGATTCTTGTGACTTCATTACTATAACGTTTATACCCCTATTTACTTTTACATTCATATTTTACTAATTTTATACTGCACGTGCTTTGAATATTCGTGGTCGCATTATCATTGCACTACAAAATTACTACACAACAAATAGATTATAAATTGTCTGTAGGAATATGACCATTACTCGTAAATAAGGGAATAAAGACATTTTCTTGTAAAATTACTGAAAATGTTTGCGAGTTTCATTGTTATTTTAAATTCTATAATTAAAATATCCACTTGTAGTACATCGTAAATCTCCGGATTTTTTTTTTTTTTTTTCAGTATGCATACTATTTTTGCATTATCCGAGTTTCCTGTTTTGAGGTGATATCTGCACATTAACCCATTGAGCGCCTGTATATGAACCGCCTCGTCAAAATAGAATCTAACGTATTTTTAAGTACATTGCTAGTCTCAATTGATGTGCAGTTTAAATTCTTTAAAAATCTGCATTCGTATAGAATTTATTATAGGGTCCCAAATTGGTAGCCTTGGCGCTTAACCCATTAATGCCTATCGGTACGAAAATATATCAGCTTAAGAATAATTATTTTTCTCTGCACTAGATGTGTCTAGTTGTCCAATATTTTTCATGTTCTTCAAGAATTTTTTTAAATAATATTTTGACTTTAAATCATTGTTATAAAAGTGTATTTTATAAATTGTTGCCCCTTGAAAGTCATGCTTTTATGCTGCTGGTAA
This sequence comes from Dolomedes plantarius, assembly GCA_907164885.2. NCBI lineage: Eukaryota > Metazoa > Arthropoda > Arachnida > Araneae > Dolomedidae > Dolomedes > Dolomedes plantarius. The sequence continues at coordinate 52,629,122 of OU015500.1, read as the reverse complement.
AAAAAATTGAGTGTAGATGAGTCTATAATTCTTTATTTTGGGCTCCACAATTCATAAGACGTAAGCCAATACGTTTTGGCTTCAAACTTTGGATTCTGTGTTCTTCTAATGGTCTTTTATTGCATGCTGAACCTTATTGTGGAGCATCTACAAAGTTACCAAAATCTGATTTAGGCCAAGGTGCCGATGTTGTTCTTGGGTTACTAGACAAATGCGAGATTCCACCTGGGACACATGTTGTCATGGACAACTTATTTACTAGCATTCCCTTGCTGAAAGAACTATGGAAAAGTGGCATAGAAGGAACAGGAATATTGAGAGAAAATTGGCTGAAAAATGCCCCTTTATCATCCAAATAAATCTTAAAAATGTCGGCAAGGGAAGATATATGAATATATATGTCATGAAGATATCAGTATCATCAAATGGAATGACAATAAAGTTGTTACTGTTGCAAATAACTGAGTTTCTACAAAACCTATTGCATCTGCTACTCGATAGAGTGCCGCAGAAAAAGAGAAAATTAATGTTTCCATGCCACAACAGCTAAAAATTTATAATAAGCATATGGGTGGTGTCGACCTTGTTGATAAAGCTGTCGCAAATTATCGCGTAAGAATTCGTTCTAAAAAGTGGTGTGGCCATTGTTTTCGTTTGTACTTGGCTCCAGTGTCATAAATGGATGAGAATTGTATAAAATTAAAAATGGTATTGATGAAATCCCACTTCTTGAATTCGTGCGACAATGCACACAGGAACTGTTAGGCACTTATGAAACATTGCCTAGAGGGCCAGGTAAGCCAATTTCATTTAGGCATAAAGCGGCCTCACAAATAAGATTTGACAAGAATAGTCACTGGTGAATCAGATCAGATCAAGAACATGCCCGTTGAAAAAACTGTTCCAGTAGAAGCAGCTACAAGTGCGAAAAGTTTATTGTGGCACTGCATCCTCAGTGCCATAAAAACTATCATGTTTGTACTCAATAGACATTTTATTGTTTTATTTTGTCAGAAAATCATCTATTGTGCTTTTCATTTAATTGTGGCTTTCCCGATTTTGTTATTATTTTCATTAATAAATAAATTTAATATTAGCTTTTATTCTCGATGTGTACTACACACGTACGCAGATTGGTACGAAAACATACCAGTAAAAAACATAGTTAAAGTGCAACTAAAAATATAATTTTAGTATAATACACATTAATAGACTTTAAACATACAAATGTGAGAGAAGTAACAAAAATGGTTAATGAAAACGAAGTCAGCAGTAATGGGTTAATGGGAGTAACGATTGTTTCGTTCGCGTACGAACATCCAAGCTGTATGTTACGCTAAATTCAAGGTAATAAGTATTTAAAACCTCCCGAAACGAGTATTTTAAATTGTTTATGGAAATAAATATAAATTTTTTAAGAACCATCGTAAATTTTAATCATGTATAAAAATGTCCTGAGGCAGAACGTGATATCTACTAAATTGGACGATTCCGATAAATTTCTCTACGTCCATTCCAGATAATGAAAATGCGTTGTTATTCTTTTGTAGGGCATATCTCAAAGTTTCTCCGATAACATGATTCATGTTCTCCGAATCAAAGGGCGAGTACATTTGGAAAAGTTCATAAGGAGATTTCGTTGCCAATGCAGCCCGGGTCTCTTCATGTGTTGACAATTTTTCGGATTCAATAGCCACATTTGATTTGCTTTTTTTCCAGTTTAATAATTTCCTTTTGGATTTCTCCGCCTTCAATTTGTCTCTTTACATACTTGTATAGTCATCTGAAGTATCATTTGTAATGGGTCTTTTTCTCTTTTATTTTCTTCTCAAGATTTCTACCTTCCCGCTCTTTAACTTTTAGTTCAACTTGTCCAGAAACATCCACTGGAATCATTTCACCTAAATCATTATCTGCAATATTTCCTTCATCAGTTACCTCACCAAGATCTGGTGGCAAACGGATAATTTGACGAAAGTAGCATTATCTCTGATGAATACTCAGATGATAATGCTACTTTCATCTGAATATTCATCAAAGAGTCCAAATAATGCATATATAAAATCATAATCTAAAGCTTCTTTAATTGTCAAAAACATTTTAGGCCATTTTTTTACATTAAAAAATTAGTTTTAAATAAACGTCTCTTCATGAAAATGTGTCTGGGTACTACCTGATCCCCTGTTCTTCACATAAATAGAAATAAAGATAATGAATCAGTACTAATAAACACGCGTTCTATATGGTAGACAGGAAGCGAAATCCAGCTAGTCAGGAGGCGCCAAGTCTCCCCTTTTGGGACCTTTCAAAATAAGTGCTTAGAAATCAGTGATATTTGATTTCCGCTTGAAATACAAGATTCACAGTATTATTGCTATTTATTTTTAGTAAAAAGCAAATCACACACACACACACACACACACACACACACACACACATATATATATATATATATATATATATTAGAAATATTTTACTTATGTAAGTCGAATTTGTCAGTTTTGCACATATTCCCACGACTGTAAAATAAAGAAATTTTAAAGTTTTTCTTCTGAAAAATATCACAGTATACTTTGTACCTTTATGGGGTACCTTAAATTGATGGTACCCTTATATTGATGAAAATATCGATTTTTCTGTTTTTTGTTAAAAATATACTTTGACACATCTAGTATATTGGTACAAAGTTTTGAGATGATCTGACGATTGTAACTGTATCAAAAATACCTTGCATTATCTCGACAGCCCTTTAAATACCACGCCCACTTCACCGTTTACATTCCTTTTACTCTAAAATTTTCTCCCTGAATTACAAATAACCCAGGTAGACACAAATTAAGAGTAGGGATCTCAATAAATGAAGTATTTCTTTCAAAAATTATACCAGTATATCAACGGCTTGCATCTAGTGAACTTCTGGAAAGATGTGTGCGTTGTGGAGCTCAAAATGCTAATGAGAGTTTGCCCAGTGTGATTTCGGCAAAGTGCCCTAAAAATATTTATTAATAAACAACGTTTAAAACTCTGTGTAAGAACAGCGGTTTGTGAACTTAATACGGATACAATGCATACAATAAGAGAAGTGCAGAAGGCACTAGGAATGAATGCAGGTCATTCCAATAAACAATTTGGTGCTGTATTGCATTCACGAAAATTTTTGTTTCGGAAAATTCATAATAATGCAAAGTACCAACTTTCCCGTAAATTATAAAAAATGCTATTCATAAAAGAGCTATCCAGAAAGAGAGAAGGCGTTACATAATCAGCAGGATTTTGTTTAAAATCGTCAAGTGTTATGAGAGAGTTTTTTGTACTCTGTTGATGGTGAAACATTGCAATTTAAATTTTCAAATTCTGAACGAAACTATTAATTAATGCTATAAATTTTTATTATAAATGTCTTGTAATCATATTTATAAATATTTAAAAGCACTCCAAGAAAGATATTTAAATTGTTATTCCCATTTTTCTCCAGTTCTCTCATCATTTCTGTTTGGATAAGATTTTAATAAAAGCCTCTAATTACAACTAAATGTTCACCTATTCAAGGAAAAGGTCTATAATTTTAAAGATATGTAACTAGTATCAAAATAACATTAATATTAAGAAAACTGGAATAGGTTTTTACAGTTTTTTCAGTGCTTAAAATTTTTAAATTGATTTTTCTTAGTTTCTTGTTTTTGATGTATTACTGGGTGTAAAACATGATTACGTCAACAAATATATATCAAATGACTCCATTATTTTTTTGTATGTTCAATATAATGTATTTAATAAAACTATGGATGTATTTTACAATATAATGGAAAGAAAAAATCGAAATGTTGAGTATACCATGTTTTTTTCTGCTTTTTAGCCTATATTTGTACATTTTATTTTTTTTTCTCATAAACTAATTCATTAATTGTAAAATCGATCCATAAAATTATAAAGAATAATGTTATAAATATCGAATAAAAAAATCATGTTATAATTTTGAGAACAAAAGCAGAAAATCAATTTTTGAAATTCTTTAATTTTAAAAAAAAATTAATTCATCAATTTTTACCAGCAAAATAATTTTTTTTCTTGTTAAATTCAATTTGTATAAGAAATACCTTTAATAATATGTGTATAGTATAGGTAAATATACTTCTGAAAATATATTCCTTCAAAGGGTACCGAGTCCCCTTAAGATACAAATAAAAAACGATATGTATATAATTTCACATCACGCTGAGAAAAAAAATTATAATTGAAGGTTCTTACAATGGGATACTTGGTTAATTAATAGCATTGATAATGGTGACTCTTAGCTATGTGTTTATATAAACTGTTATAAAGTAAATATAGATATCATTCTAAATCGTGCACTGCCTGTTAAAGACTGATTCAACTTTTCATCCCGAGATCCTATAATCCAAAATAATGGCCACCAGAGGGACCTAAGCATATTCCTTTAAACATGCGAGAGAGTATAAGAGCCTACACATCTTTTATCTGATGAAAAACAAAACTTACGTCTCCACTTCCTTGTATGCACATAATCCCTTGTACTCTTTATGCGTTTAAGGCGGAATTATCTGTAATCTACTATCAGCTGGAAAAACGATTTTGTTGGTTTTTACTTGAACCGTCCTCTAGTTAGATAGTTAAAGATACCGTAAATGATTTACTTAAACTTTTTGTATAAAAATCTATAGCATGGAATAAATCGGGGGGAAATATTTTTCAACTTTAATGTAAGGTCTAAAAAATTAGTCTCAAATGCTCAAACATATAACTTATAAAAAAATGAACACATTAAGCGCGTATCATATCTGAGCTACATTTGCACTTTGCTACGTACTTATTTGTTTGGCTAACCACGATTGGCGCGATCTTAAATTTGTCTCTGTTTGTAAAATAGATCTCTGAATAATACGTTGAATTTTGTAATACATACCTTATTGGGTGCAATAAATTTAGTTCTTATAAACGGCAAGAAAGTGGATTACTCTTTGTATGAGAGGATGTCTTATTATAAATTATACACTCCACTTGAGATATGGTTTACATCAAATGTCACGAGGATTGCACAAGCCTGCATCTCGAACGATTTAGCCTGAAATTCTTACTCACCCTAAATTTCTCTAGTATATTTCACGTGTCAGGTAAAGCACAAATAATGGCTATACGAGCCTTGATAATTTAAGGGCTGCACACTTAGCTGAGCTTTAAAACTTATTTTATACTAGTACCCCAGTCAAAATAGACCCGATTTTGACGAATGGCTAATAAAAATATGAAAGTTTTTAAAATTGGTGGAGATGTTTGTGTAAGCATGCTAATGAACATACTAAAAGTCCCCAGCGATCAGACTTGAGCTTTCGCCACCATCTTGGAAAATGTGTACACTTTTTTTGGGGTTTTTGCAAGTAACTTGAGAAATATTGACTTTAAGTAAAAAAAATTGAAACAAAAATTGAAGAGAATTAAATTGTGAACCAAAACATTATTTTTATTTTTTATAAGTCGAACACGAACAAAGATTATTGACATTGAAAAGAGGGAACTATCACACCTGGGACGCGGATGCGCGGGTCATCCCCATCGCGATGGGGGGTTTACCCGCGCATTTGCACCAAAAGTCTTGCATACTCACGTTTGTCAAACCTCTGCATATCAAAGATCGAAAGAAAGTTTCAGCAACAGCCAATCCATTGTTATCAGGTTGTATTTTGAGACTTGCTAGATTCTATATTTTTATGTCATACTTAGGCTGCATTGGGTCCATAATGGCTGGAGGTGGGTAAAAATAAATACTAACTATGATGTATGCATCTACGTCAGTAGAAAAATGTTTCCTGGACATGCATACGCTAGAAAAATCCTAGCTAATTTAATTACCCAAACAGCTTTAGCAAAAATAATTTTTGACGAAATGGATATATCCGATTTCAAAAGGAATATTCTCCATGAGTTGTTTAGAGATTTTGCAACTGAACTACTATCGCTAGATACCATAAATGAACATACTCATATACGAGCTATTGTATATGAGATTAAAATGAGGATAACTTTGAAGCAGTTGAAAGATAATGGCCCCACTGCAGCCCTCTGAGTTCAGTACTTTGAAATGGTAAACCGTATGAAAGTTTATCACCGTTAATTGTACGGTGAAAGTAAACGGTTTCAATGTAGTAGTAAACCCGTTGATGCTTTCTTTGAGGATAGCGATTGCTAAACAAAGCGACGAAGACCTAGCATTTAATTTAGAATATGAGTTAGCTCAGTTTCCGTTGGCTCTATTTGATGAAGCTGGTGTGCGTGAGACAACGACATTGGCCATTTACGACGTTTTTCAAGTTCCAAACAAAGACCTGCGTCAACATTGTGGACAGTGGTTTTCTCCTACACCGTGTCAAATGGGAACACAATTAACTTTTTTGGCTGCTTGCACAAATTAAGTTAACTATATAAAAAAACAATATGGTACCAGCTGTATAGTCGTTTTTAATGGTTAATCCAACGGCACTAACAGCACAAAAAAATTGAACAACATATAAGGTCTATTGTGAAAAAATCTGTAGACATAAATTTTGATGGAAACATGCGAGTTATAGTTCAATAAGAATAGTTCCTTTCAAAAGAAAACAGCAAGAGCGAATTGATAAGCATTCTATCAGCTGAGCTGGAAAACAATGGGATTCGATTCCGACAAAGTAAGGACGACACCGAGATTTTCATTGTAAATTCTGCAATTATGAAGCATGTTCTGATAGCTACATCGATGTAATCATCGGTGATGATGTTGACCACCTGGTTCTATTAACAGCTCTCACTGCTACAGAAAAAGACATTTTCCTTGTCAAACCACGCAAAGGGAAAGCAAAGAAAAAAATATATTCATCAAATAAAATGCAATCATCGGGACATACGAAAGTATCCTTTTTATCCATGCGTTCAGTGGATGCGAGACTACATCTGCAGCATTCAATAAAGAAAGAAACTTTGTGTAAAAATGTTCCAAAGTAAATATATGGAACACAACGTGACAGTCTATATAAATAAATTAACAAACGTATTTGTCGTGGGTTTTGTCATGTCACTGGGCATCACGTCTCCGGGTCTCACTCATCCATAAAAAATGGCCGACAAATACACAAATCGGTGTATTTTTTTCTCATGAAAGTACATAAATGTAGCATATTTGGAAAGAGCTTTGAAAACTGATAAGTTAATAAATGCAACTCATCGCACAATAATGTTGCTCAAGCAGGACAATGCTTTTTTTGATCTGGTATGGAGCACATTCCAGTGAACAGTCCCTAAATAAGTTTAGGTACAAATGCTTTAGAAACTTTGGCACTAAAATAAAACCATATTTTTGTTTCTTCCCTCAACTGAAGAGGAAGCCAGGCTACATTCCATTCGGTTGTATAACCAAGTGCAGAAGTGGTTTGGGAATGAGTTGAAACCTGAAGTGTGGGGCTGGAAACGTCAAGAGAAAACCCTAATGCCCATCGCAGATAGGGATACAGTGGCTCCCGATTCAGTTTTAAGCATAGTGTTTTGCAACTGTAAGACTGACTGGGAAGAAATATGCGTGTTTAGGAAAGCAGGCATCAACTGCACAACGGCCTGCAATAACTGCAATGGGGTATGTCACAACGACATACCCCATTGCAGTTAAGAATTGAAGTTATTATTGCCCTGTAGATTATGACGATACAATAAAAGGAATTGATGAATGAGGTGATGCTAGCTGACCCATAGACGATCTTTTCAAGATTGATGACGCGAACAATCCCGTACCGAAAAAAGCACGTCAACTATAAAGTAGGTAAGCTTAAAAAAATATACACAATGAAAATACCGTAATGAATACATACAAGTTTATTACATTCGTTTATAAAATTAATAATCATAAATTATCTACATACCAAAGCACATTAAAGTCTATTTTCTTGTGTTTAAAGAAGGCCGCAATGAGGGAGTGGAGATAATTCAAAGGTAAGGGCCTGCATTGAGACTTGGACGTTACCTCCATAATCAACGCTCATTTAATAGTCAATACTTTGGTACGTGTTAGGGTTATGACAAAATGTATTTAATATTTTTTGAACACAATTTAATTTTTAAAATTTTTGTTTTTAACTTTTTTTTACACAAAGTTAATATTTCCCAAGGTATTTGCAAAAACACAAAAAAGCCTTCAAAATATCTAAACAACTCATGGAGATTATTGCTTTTGAAATCGGATATGTCCATGGCGTCAAAAATTATTTTTGCTAAAGATGTTTGGGCAAATAAATGAGCTAGGATTTTTCTAGCATATGCATGGCCAGGCAACATTTTTTCTACTGCCGTAGTTACGTACATCAAAGTTAGTATTTATTTTAGCCCACCTCCAGCCTTTATGTACCCAATGCAGCCTAAGTATAACATAAAAATATAGAATCCCCCAAGTCTCAAAATACAACCTGATAACAATGGATTGTATGTTGTTGCAACTTTCTCTTGAGCTTTGATATGTAGAGGTTTGATAAACGTGAGTATGCAAGACTTTTGGGTACATGTGCGGGTCATCCCCACATTGGGATGGGAATGACTCGCGCATTCTCGTCCCAGGTGTGAGGGTTCGCTCCTTTCAAAGTCAGTTATCTTTGTTCGTGTTCGACTTATAAAAAATGTAAATAATGTTTTTGTTCACAATTTAATGTTTTTAATTTTTTGCTTTCAAATTTTTTACATAAAATCAATATTTCTCAAGTAAATTGCAAAAAAACAAAAAAGTGTACACATTTTCCAAGATGGCGGCGAAAGCTCAAGTCTTATCGGTGGGGACTTTTAGTATGTTCAACAGTATGTCCAAACAAACATCTCCACCAATTTTTAAAACTTTCATATTTTGTTTAGTAATAAAACCTATTTTGACTGGACTATAGTTGAATACCCGTACTTCGCTACCATGGCCGGCGCTAGCAATTTCGCCGCCCCGGGCAAAAAGGTATAATGCCGCCCCTTTATAATAAAAATTGAAAGAGATGACCTAAATCATTTCCACGCTTAGTAGTAAAATAAAACGTGAGCAAAAAAATTGGTATTAAAAATGTTTAAGTTTTGATTTGCCAAAAATACAAATTTCTTGATTTATGATTTTGGCACTAAATTGAAATTAATGTTGCACAGAATAAAAGAAAAGACACAAATCTAGTATATAATTATAAAATGCATATACAGTGGTACCTCGACTTACGAGTTTAATTGGTTCCATGACTTAGCTCGTAATTCGAAATACTCGTATCTCGAATCACTTTTCCCCATTGAAATGAATGGAAATGAAATTAATTCGTTCCGGGCTCCCCCAAAATTTTTTTGTTATATGTTTTTAAATAAGAAAAACGTTTTTATAAACGACGAACATTGTATAAAATCGCAATACAATAGAATGTACTGCAATAAATTTGTTCTATTAAGTGTAATGTACAACATTTACCTTGGAGATCAGACTTGAAGATGCTGATGGAAGAGGAGGAGAAAGGTTGAACTGTAAAATTAAATCTTATTCGTTGATTTTTGATCTTTTCGCCCCGTTTTCCTCACTTCCACTTTTATTACTAGCTACTCTTGAAGTGAATGAGTGAGACACGGAAGCTGGGCGATTGTTGCATCGTTCACTGTGGCTGTAATGTCCAGATTCTTCTTTCTGAGAACCCGAAGAACGTTTTCTCAGAATCCAATCTCTCGGTTTTAGACTGGATAGTAGTCTCAGAATAATATTATACAATTGTATAATAATTGTACATAAAGGTTGTAAATATTATATGCTTCTTGTGTTCTCATTTGATGAACACTTAACTTGCTCATTTGATGCTCAAACTAGCGGTGGGATATCTGAAGTTTGCTCGTAACCCGAATTTTAGCTTGTAACTCGAAGCAAAAAATCTACCGAGAGAATGCTCGTATCTCGAAAAACTCGTAAGTCGAGACACTCGTAAGTCCAGGTACCACTGTATTAAAAAGATAGAAAAACAAATTATAGAACCACTAAAAATAAAAACCTAATTATTAAAAATACAGTTAAACTTAAAAGTGTTTTTTTCTCACTTTTAATTCTGAGAATTCTTTTATAATCTTTTTGCCATCAATTTTTTCAGCTGGCTCATGTTCAATGGCTAATGTTGTCAAGCCATTTAGCCGATCCTCGGTAGTTATAGAGCGTAAAAAAAATTTAATTAACTTTAATTTGGAGAAACTTCTTTCCCCACTTGCCACACTTATTGGGAGAGTAAGCAAGATTCTTAAAACTATACCGATATTTGGAGCAAATACAGCTTTGAAATGAATTTTAAAATCTTGATTGGACTTTCTTTTTTATTTAGTAAGGCCAAAACCGATACTATCTCGTCTGCCAGGTCCAGCGCATTTATATCTGATGAATTCCCATCAGTTAACACTATTTCTAGATCTTTACAATATTTTATTAAGTCGTTTTGAGGGGTATCTTTTAAATCATAAATATTGTATAAAAACTGGAAATAGTTGCTGTGGGCACCAGGGACGGCTCCAGCCCAGAGTTTTTTTTTTTTTTTTTTTTTTTTTTGGGGGGGGGGGCAATATATATATATATATATATATATATATACACCGAAGAGGCATTACGTTATGACCACCCTCCTTCTGTAACAATGAGCTCGCCCAGAAAAAAAACCACGGCGCGTGCGCGGCTGAAGTTGGAGTATATAAAGGGTCCATGCATTGTCTTTCCAAACATAGTGTGATTAGCGACATAATGGGAAAAGAAGCCGATTTATCAGACTTCGATAAAGGTCAAATCGTTATGGCTCGGCGCCTGGGAACGTTGATATCAGAAACGGTGAATTTGGTGGGCTGTTCACGTGCTGTCGTTGTGAGCACGTACCGAAAGTGGTGCATGGATGGTGAAACGAAAAGTTGCCGGCCAGCGGTGTGTCGCCCGCTGCGCATTGATTCCAGAGGAGATCGGATACTGTTACGCATTATTCGCCGTGACGGAAGAGCTACAACAGCCTAAATTACCAGCAGCTACAACAGTGGTGACCCAGCCAGTGTTTCCCAACACACAGTACAGCGTTCTCTACTGGGTATGGGTCTACGAAGCCGGTGGCCGAAGCCGGCGGCCTGCTCTGACGGCACGTCATCGCCAGTAGCGCCTGCAATGGGTCAAGGATCATCGGAAATGGACCCTAGAAGAATGGAAGAAAGTTGCATGGTCCGACGAATCACGTTTTCTGGTCCATCACATCGATGGGTGCGTGCGAATACGCCGATTTCCAACGGAAATCCTGGCTTCCGGATGTACAATTGGACGGGGACATGCTGGTGGCGGCGGTATTATGGTATGGGCGATGTTTTCATGGAGCACATTAGGACCCATAATCTCCATAGAACAATCCCTGAAGTCTGTGCGCTACGTGAAAATTGTTGCAGACCAGGTTCACCCATTCATGGTAACAGTGTGGTAACCTCGCAATGTGCTAGAATTGCAAGACCAGTTGGTGAGCGTTTGGTACCAGATACCTCAGACTACATATCAGCACCTTGTCGAGTCAATGCCACGCCGGGTATTGGCCGTTTTGAGGGCGAAAGATGGTCCTACGTCGTATTAAACAGGTGGTCATAATGTAATGGCTCTTCGGTGTATATATATATATATAAACATAGTCTCATTTTAAATTTAAACTCATTTAGTATTAGTCCTACGATTATATAATTTTAGGCTTGAAAAAAAATACGCCGGGCTTTTTTGGGAGGGGCAATTGCCCCTATTCCCCCCCCCCCCCCGCCTTGGAGCCGCCAATGGTGGGTACTGATCAAATCAAACCTGGATTCAAGTGCATTGATAGCTTGGTCAAATGTGAAAAATAAAACTCTGCCTTATATTTCAAAGTAGGATCTTCTATCGGATCATCTCGTGCCTCATAGTCAAAATTAACATTCCTTCTTCGAACTCCATGACGTGGCTGGGTGAGCTCAAAGTTAGCCGGTATGTCAATTTCGTCGGCGAGTTCTCGAGCATCGCAAAGCATTTCATTAAAGGCCGTGTTCGATCTAAGATCCTTGAAAAAATCTTTACAATTTTTCAAGAGTTCCATAGCAGATGGTAAGTCATAGTCTTTTGTCTGCAAGATCTTACTTATTGGATTGATACAATTTAAGATTTTGTACCAAATTACAATGGAGCATAAGAACTTAAATTGTTTAACACAACTTAATAGTCCAGAAACCTCAACTCTTATAGAGTTGTCAATCTCCGAATTATTACAAACAGCAAATAAAGCATCGTATATCCCTCCTAATTGATAGCTCAGTGGTTTTAATGCATCTATTCGGCTTTCCCAAGGAGTATCACTTAGGGGTTTCAAAGTTAGTCGCTGAACATATTTTATTAATATGGTCCATCGAAAAGTTGATGAGGAAAAAAATTGATATATTTTTTGGACCATAATTAAAAAATTGGCGGCTTCGAAGGATGCCTTTGCCATGTCATTAACGACCAAGTTTAATGAGTGACTACTCCATGGGAGGTAAAATGCTTGTGGATTTAACGCTTTTATTCTAGATTATACCCCCGATTTATCGCCTCTCATGCTGGCCCCATTATCGTAAGCCTGTCTCCTCATATCCTGCAAATGTAATCCCAATGTTACAAGTCTTTTAAGTATTAGAGTTGAGAGTTCAGAGCCCGTCGATCTTTCAACCGGAAAAAAGCCTATAAAGCTTTCATTAATTTTAATGGAAACCTCATTGGGATTGGATTTGTCAATGAATACATACCTTACTAAGACTGTCATTTGCTCGATCTTGCTGACATCAGGAGTACAATCTAGAATTATTGAATAATATTTAAGGTTTATAATCTTACTAATAGTGTGAGATGTTATATTTTCACTTAAAAGAATAATTATTTCATTTTGAATATCGTTTCCGAGATAGTGGACTTTAACTTCCTCTTTTTTGAGCACTCTGCGGATATACTCCTCCATTACTGGATCAAACTGAGCAAGTAATTGAATAATTTGTAAAAAATTACCATTACCGAAACCGTAAAGTTTGTCACTTGTACCTCGGAGGGCTAAACAATTTTGAACAAGCATTTATATTGTTGAAACAATTCGTAGAAGCACCTCGTACCAATAATTTATCTCTGAAGCTTATTTAAAAACTACATACCTCAACCTTCTTATGTCGTTCTCATGCTTGAGGATTTTTGAAGTGAGTGGGTACCTCTACTTAAAAGTTCGTAAAACATATTAAAAACAAATTTTATTAAAATTCCACCTATTAATTTTTCATAAGTATACAAATGAATCTTGTTTTAAACATTTTCTTCATAAACTAGTTAATTTTACAGCCCATTTGCCGCCTCCTAATGTTGCCGCCCCGGGCAAGGGCCCGGCTTGCCCACCCCTAGCGCCGGCCCTGTCGCTACGGAGTACATTGAGATTAAATACCACGGGGATTGTGTGCAATTAATTGAAAAAAAGCAAAAAAATATATTTAAAATAAACTTTTATCCCTTAATAATGACACTTTTATCCCTTAATAATATACAACGGTCAATCTTTTTGCAATTAATACGAAAAAAAAAACAAAAAAAAATATTTTCATAAAAATATCGTAACGGATATTTTTGTAGACAAAATAATGTAGAAGAAAATATTCAAATTAAATACAACGGTCAATGTATGCAATTAATTTGTATGTTTAATATCCATAAAACATGCTAATTAGAATTAAATTCTTAAAACACTTCCATCTCAATTAGTCTAGTGGTTAAATTTTATCTTTTACCGTATTTTAATATAATTTTGTCAATTTATTTCATTGTTATGCTTGTCACGTAAAATTAATTTAAATTATCACAAAAAGAAAAGAAACCACGTGATAAGTATTTAATAAATTCAGTTCAAAAAATTAATCCTTAAAAATACAGCAAAAATCAGAAAAAGGAGGTAAGATTCGAAAAAGATTTCATTTTAAAAGAATTTTCATGATCTTTCTCGTCATATAAATTTTATAACCCTCAGAGTATTATTTTAAATGCAAATTTTAAGGAATGTTACAAAAGCAGCTTAAAAATTCGATTTTGAAAAATGTTTCTTAGGGCACCCCTACACTATATGAAGAATCGCCATACAAAATTTCAGCCTTTTAGGTCCAGCGGTTTGGTCTGTGCGTTATCTGTCAATCAGTCAGTTAATCAGTTACAGAACTGTTATATATATAGAGATTAGGGATTGTATATAATTCTAAGTCAGCCCTATTGCATAAAGTTTGAGACCTGCTTGTTTGTCTATAACTATATTTTCAAATACATATCATGAACTTTCATTTATTTTCTAAATAAATTAATATTTGAAAAATTTGTTCAGTTCCAGGGGGGGGGAGAGGTGGGTGCAAATACCCTACACAAAAGTTCGGGTTCTTCCTATGTTATCACATTTGTATTTACCCGAACAATTCTTTCCAATACTCTTTGAAAAATTCGCTTGTTGTCATTATTAAGGGATAAAAGTTCTCAAATGCCAAAGACCTAAAACGAGAAATAACGGAATGTTTGCCTTTTTTTGTGTTTTAGTGGGAGCGGTGGCCTGGTTAGCAAAAGGCGTCGAGCTAGAGTGATCTGAAGGTTGCTGTTTCGATGCCGGTCTCTGCCAAATCCACCGCCATGTACACTAATGGCGGATGGTGCACGTAATACATGCCATGGCTGCAATGTCCTCCAAATCCTCAAATTTACCTCTGGAGGTGTGACGTCAAGTGTTCCGGTCTCGTCACTTGACTCGGTTCTAAATTACGGGACCGGCTTGTAGGGGGTAGTGCTGCCGCCTACATGGTGCCCCCTTTAATGAATGACCAACAGTCTTGCGGTGTGAGTTAAGGTGGCCGTCAGCATTCGACGCTGACCATTACTGGTCTGGTGTCCCCAAGGCGTTGTCTGCCCGATTATTCCCATTCCGGTGAATGTCTAAAAACGACAAGTGCCTCGCATTTTAGAAGAATGTTTTGTCTTTTTCACCTACTGTTAGGTTAAAGCTTCGAAATTCAAGTATATGTGTAAATACTCAAAGCATGGCTTTACCTTTTTACATACGAAATAAAAGTTAAGAATTTATTATCCGGCCATTTTAGATACAAAACTTATTAAATGGCATGTAAAGCATAAACGAACAATTCCTGAAACCTGATTTTTTTTCATTTTCATACCTATTGGTACAGTAGTGTATGTGTATAGTTAAAAGCACGGATGTTTTTTTTCTTATTTCTTTTGAAAATTGTCTAAATGCACAGATATGCTGGTTATTTTCTAAAAATATATCATTTCTTACTTTTTCTGTAAATCATATATGAATGGAATTTTGGGACCTAAAGACTCCGCGATATGTACAGTGACAGATTGATTGTGAGATAAAAATTTTGAAACTCATGTTAATGTTTTCTATGCCAAACAATCAGCTAAATACCATAAGTATTTTTGATGGGTTTATACTAGGGTACAGGGCAGTATGTAGTATTTTTTGTCTGAGTTTTGTTGTTCAATGATTGTCTGAGTGCATGCGCTAGGCGGCTTCTGTTATGACGTAGACAAAAATTCTTCAGTTGTAACCCAAACGTTGCTTTGTGTGGATGTGATTCCACGAGCGGGAATTTTCCCCATTCACCTTGATATGAGCAATAAAAACTTTGTTAATGCTAACAAATGGTCCGTCGTCAATGTTTATGGTCTACACACATATAATAGTCTTTCTTAAATGACAATGATAATGCGAGAACGAATATTCAAAGTACATGCAAAATAAAGTTAGTAAAATATATACATATAAAACAGTTCCGTTACTGACTGACTGACTGGCTGACTGACAGATAACGCACATGCCAAACCACTGGACCTAAAGGGCTGACATTTTGCATGGGGATTTTTCTTATAGTGTAGGGGTGCACTAAGAAATATTTTTGAAAAATTCTTCTTAGATTTTTTAAAATTAAATTTTTAAGCTGTCTTTGCAACATTCTTTAAAGTTTTCATTTAAAATAATAAACTAGGGGTTATAAAATGTATATCATGAGAAAGATCATAAAGTTTCCTTTAAAATGAAATCTTTTTCAATTCTTTATCTTCATTTTCTGATTTTTAGTAAATTTTTAAAGATTAATTTTTAGAATTTAATTTATTAAATGCTGATCACGTGGTTTTTTTCTTTTTGTAATACTTTAAATTAATTTTGCGTCTCGTGCATAAACAACGAAATAAATTGAAAAAAAATATTAAAACACGGTAAAAAATAAAATTAAACCACAAGACTAATTGAGATGGAAGTTTTTTAAGAATTTAATTAAAATTAGTATGTTTTATGCATATTAAATATATAAATTGATTGCATACATTGACCTTTGTATTTAATTTGAATATTTTCTTCTACGTTATTTTGTCTATAAAAATATCGTTACGATTTTTTTACATATATATGTGTTTTGGCATTAATTGCATACATTGACCGTTGTATTTAATTTGAATGTACTTCGTAGCGAAGCAGGGGTATTCAGCTAGTACTATATAAAAGTAAATAGTAATGAAGTCTCAAGAATCAGACTGCAAAAATTAACCCCAAAAAACTAGCGGAAAATTACTGGCGATTCAGGTGGCAATTCATTAAATTTATTTTTGTGGTAATATGAAAATTTATGGAGATTAGAAATACTATAATGCTTACACCTCAGCATAAATTCTTAACTAACTTTCAGAAAATCGGATTTACTTAATCTACTGAAACAAAATGAAAATAAACTGAAGGTAGTGGTATGCACTGAAATATACGTGGTGGCTTCACTGCGAAAATGATAACTTTTCAATTTGCATATGATAGTCTAATGCCAGTGTTATGAGCAGATGCGCGAGTTGGAATAAAAAAGGAAGAACCTGATTGTGGTGAAGTGGGTCGTGATCGTATAGGTAACAACAGTTATTATAGGCTAATACATACCTGTGACACTTTCTTTTATTTAAGCAGAGCTCATAAATTTGTGGGTTTGGAAAGTGTGCTGCAGAAAGAGTTTAGGCCTAGTTATTAAGGATATCCAACACGTGCTTCTTCAACGTGTAAACGCATCTAGATCAACAAGAAACCCGTCTAATTCCCTAGACGTCCTGCAAACGAATGTTGAAATTCGCGCCCCGGAAAAAGGTGAAAAATACCGCCAGTTTGGCGCTTGCCACATAACAATTTCTGGTAAAATAAAGCAATGCAACCGGTCAGCGACGACAGTCTCCGGCGATGAAAGGGACAAAAGAACTTCGCCAAATATGCCAAGTGACTAAATATTTTCAACTACCAAAATGCGCTGGAAAAAATTGCGAAAAACTTATATGCAATAATTAAAATTCAAAATTGTGTAGCTTTATGCTACACTGCTTTTCTCTCTAGCTAACTTTTGTCATACTTTCGGATGCCTTGGCAAGTCATTTTCCCAGCCGTACATGTAGTGAGAGTGCTTTTATCTCGAGTAGAGATTTCTTTTAGTTGTTAAGTTTAGTGTTTTAAATGTTTTGTGGTTAATAATGGTTGTTGAGCCTTGGTTGAGCCTTGTTAATAATGGTGGTTAATAATGGTTGTGAATACCTTGTGTCAACGTATTCACAGCCAAACACCTGTCTCGGTTCGCTAGGTAGACACCTTATGGAATGGAATCAGATGGCGTATGGCAGTAGAGGGCCTGCAGTTCACTAGGTACCCAAACGGCCCCCTTTGAAAGCCAAATATATAACACAGGAGCACACAGTTTCTTGAAATCCAGGATAAAATTAAAGGGACAACTACTACTTCGAACTTATGTACAGTTCATCATCAAGCCGAGGAGCAATAGGCGGGACTTTCTTTATGGCAACTCCAATTAAAAATAAATATCTTGTCGAAAAGTGGTATGAGGAAATTGCTAGGAATTTTGAAAGAACTCTTACCATAGAAACTTAAAAAATTAGTCAGAGAGGTACAAAAATAAGGTACTAACTTCAATTCATTACCTGAATTTTCTATTTCTGTAAAGACTGTCTTTTGGACATATTAAAATGCATTATTTATCATTCTCGGTATTTTGCTAGCAATGCATTTCATTTTGAAAAAAGAAAATTACCTTTCTGACCAAAGTTTTCAATGCGTTGTGAAAGTTTGTGTTTTGTAAAATTTAATGACTTTGTTCAATTGTAAGAAAGAGGGAAAAATACTAATTCGCACTCTAAATATTTTTCCCCAATAATAACATTCCATAATAATTTTTTAATGCGGGATCAATGACAGAAACATGTGAAATTGTATTAAAACGTTTTCGTGTAGGATTTGAACAAACTATCTCAGGTTCTGATTAATATTTTAATTAACTGTATGATATTAAGCTATTTCACACGTATTCAGGTTAGGAGTAGTAACATAATCTTTCTCTTTCAAATATTATAAACTTTTTTGGAAATTTTAAATTTTAAACTTCTTTTTCTATAATTTGCCAAAAAATATTTACGAATACTTTTATTTGAAATTTAAAAAATATTTACGAATACTTTTACTTAAATTTTAAAAATATTTAAATACTGTTTTAATTAAAATATACTAAAGAATACTTTTATTTAAATTTTAAAAATATTTACGAATACTTTTTTTTAATTAAAAAATACTAAAGAATACTTTTATTTGAATCTAAAAAAATATGTATTAGGAAAAATTCCTGACCTGACGATGAAGTGTTATTTGCCTCCGAGTCGTTAAGTGCATGCTTTGTGTGGTAAACGTTTAAGCTGCGGTCAATATTAAAGGAAACAGCGTCTCATAATTAAATTATAAAAATAAGAATGTTATTTCTCAAGAACTTTTAGTTTATGTTAACGTTTTAAGTATGAAAAATAAATATTTAAATTTGCTAAAATTGCCACTCCGATCAAGTGAAGTACGCTACCATTGATTTGTATCATCTCGTTAACCCAGGCATTAATAAATGAGTTAGTGAATAACTGTGCATTTAATTGCTTCGCTAATTCTCGTGAGTACACTTACCCTTCTCTGCAATCCATTCTTTCGCATAAGTATTCCGAGTAAACACTGTGAGGATTATGTCTTCCACAACCACAAATACCCGATTATAGGGGAATGGAAGTGATATTTAATACTTTGTTATTAAGTGTTGTGTAAGATTTAGAGCTGTTTTCGTTATTACTGTGCTAAAAGGAAACTCGACGACTATCTTCCTAAAAGCTCCTTGCACCCGAAGTAATGGGATTTTTAAATCGGCTAAATGAAGCGTACACATTCAACTATCTGTTGACGGGGTTTTCTCGAATTTTGCGCCCTCTTATATTGCAAGAGCTTACAATATCGGTATTCATTTTGTGTATTTAATGAAATGCTCGAATTTCTGCTTACATAAAGATTAATTAATTTTGAAATTTGAAACGAGATTTTCTAATTAGTGTAGCGATTATACATTACTTCCTCTTTAAGAAAAATGCATTAAAATTTTCTGCTGATAACGCTCCGTTTAATTAAGTAGTAATTCTTTACTTGAAGAAAATATAATTGGTAATCTCTATGCCTTTATCATTGTGTTTCGAATTTTTATGCCGTTGTCAGCCATAATTTCGAGGCTAGAAGATTTTAGGTATGTACATTGTAACGTTGCAATCAGTTCGAAACACACACGTTGTAAAATAAATGCTTAAAAATTGGACAATATATGTTAATGTCAGTATCTAAGTTAATACAAAAATATGGTAACCGAATGTCTACTTTTGTCACTTTTAAACACTCCTGCCATATATTATGTTGAATATATAAACAGTTATATCATTTATTTAAAAATATTCACTAAAATTTGCACTATTTATTTCCAAATCGAAACAATCCTACATATTTCTCAAAAAGTTTTAGCTTGATTAAACCAATTAGTCTGAAAAAAAAGCAGACATTTTACCGAATATTTTATACGTGAAAAGGCTGTTTTTTTACAGTATCAAACAATAAGTAGGATATTTACCGGAATCTATTTATATAGAAAGTTACTCAGGAAATCCTGTGCTTTACAATAAATCACTAACATCCGCTTTTCTGCTTTCAAGTGGAAATTAACGCATGATATTAGGAAAACAGGTGATAAATCTACGATATGTATGTCCCAACATTGTGTTTATGTCACAGACAAACTTCCCGTCAGTTTACCTTCATTCCCAGTGAGTATATGCAATTGTTCTTGAAAGTGAGTTGAACTGCTCTTGATAAGGTGGAGCAGCTATAACTGTATTGACCTTATATGAAAAGAAAACTCAAAACTAGTTAATTATGAGTAAAACCTTAATATATATATATATATATATATATATATATATATATATATATATATATATATATAAGCAGTATTTTATTTTGTCTTATCACCCTCTGCACAGTATTTTTGGCTTTCCTTGTACTGTGTACCTCTTCTTTTTCGTTTTCTAACGAAGAACGCTGCTTCGAGAAAGAAATGTATTCACGAAAATAATTCCTTTTTTGCTCTATTTATAGTGATTTTTTTTTTCATGTTTTTCCTTTTCTGTATTAACACCGTTACCTTTTCAGAAAAAATCTTACCGACCTACACCTTTAAAGTTTATTTAAAATACACTAGGTGCTAAAGAGTTCGTATAAGATCCTTTTTAACTGTTAGTAAACGCATTTTATAGACATTTTTCTGATCTTTAAAACCACATGAGCTCAAGCTCTTAAAATTCCAAAAAATAAAAGGAAAGGAAATTTGAAATAGCTTTAAAAACCTGCAGAAGTTCAACGTTTGAATTTTCACCCCTTGAAAAGGCAAATTTGCCGTCTCCCCCGGGGAGGTTTAGAACCGTCTAAATACACTCCAGAAATGAATGAAATGACTTAACAGTTCTAGGTAACACATATACAGTTGTGGTCTAATTAGCCCTCGTTTAGCATAAAGTTGACCTTAGCGCTCCAAACCAAACCAACCAAACCATATACAGTTGCTAAATTTGGTTGAAGTTATAAAATTCAACAACTTTGTATTACTAGAAGAATTTTATTGATATGTTGTTTTTCATCATTAAAATTTTTACCATTGATCAGGGGTTAAATGTTGGTGATAAATTATATATTATACACCGTCTTGTTTATATATAACAGAAGAAGATTAAACTTATTGATATTCAAGTCGTACTATTTAACACTAGATAGACGGGAATTTTTTTCTTACTAAAAAGACTCAACTCCGTCATTTTGATGATTAAAAATAAAATCATGAACTTAAAATATTTATCATTTTTTTCAATGGTTAAATACTTTAAATTTTTAGCTATTTCGTACCTCTATATATAATAAATTAGTATATATTTAGTTATATTTTCCTGCAAATATGCTGAGCTGACAACCTGGTATAGTTTATCCGTAATAATATATGCA
Organism: Dolomedes plantarius; assembly: GCA_907164885.2. NCBI lineage: Eukaryota > Metazoa > Arthropoda > Arachnida > Araneae > Dolomedidae > Dolomedes > Dolomedes plantarius. The sequence continues at coordinate 52,607,679 of OU015500.1, read as the reverse complement.
AGGTTTGTGCAGTCGCTATTTTTCAACACCAATATTTTCGAAGAGAGCCAATATTTCTGTTATTTGCAAAAGAGGGAAGAGAGGAAAAGTAAGTAACATTTTTCCGGTATTATTTTAAAGATTTCTCCCTGTTTTCTGTATTGCCGTCAAATCGACGGCTCTTAGTCTTAGTAGGTATATAACACATTTTCTTCCCCTCTTTACTATCGAATATAATTTTGTAAATGTGTGTGCATATTTCGCGCAAAATGTAAAAAAGTAATAAAATTTCAGAAGTCTGAGGACAAAAATACAGACTTAGCGCTCAATAGTATGTCCCAAACCGTTAAAATGACGGCAGTCGTCTTTGTAGTGTAAAATATTTGAGAGACGAATGTACAAATCCATTTTCATAAGATTTTAATTGATATTTTTTCAAAATAAATAAGAATGAAACCTGAGAAAAAATTATTTTCTTTTGTCAGAAAATAATTTTTTCAGTTTTTTGTTTGTTTTTTTCAGAAGTCTGAGGACAAAAATACAGACTTAGCGCTCAATAGTATGTCCCAAACCGTTAAAATGACGGCAGTCGTCTTTGTAGTGTAAAATATTTGAGAGACGAAAGTACAAATCCATTTTCATAAGATTTTAATTGATATTTTTTTCAAAATAAATAAGAATGAAACCTGAGAAAAAATTATTTTCTTTTGTCAGAAAATAATTTTTTCAGTTTTTTGTTTGTTTTTTTCAGAAGTCTGAGGACAAAAATACAGACTTAGCGCTCAATAGTATGTCCCAAACCGTTAAAATGACGGCAGTCGTCTTTGTAGTGTAAAATATTTGAGAGACGAAAGTACAAATCCATTTTCATAAGATTTTAATTGATATTTTTTCAAAATAAATAAGAATGAAACCTGAGAAAAAATTATTTTCTTTTGTCAGAAAATAATTTTTTCAGTTTTTTGTTTGTTTTTTTCAGAAGTCTGAGGACAAAAATACAGACTTAGCGCTCAATAGTATGTCCCAAACCGTTAAAATGACGGCAGTCGTCTTTGTAGTGTAAAATATTTGAGAGACGAAAGTACAAATCCATTTTCATAAGATTTTAATTGATATTTTTTCAAAATAAATAAGAATGAAACCTGAGAAAAAATTATTTTCTTTTGTCAGAAAATAATTTTTTCAGTTTTTTGTTTGTTTTTTTCAGAAGTCTGAGGACAAAAATACAGACTTAGCGCTCAATAGTATGTCCCAAACCGTTAAAATGACGGCAGTCGTCTTTGTAGTGTAAAATATTTGAGAGACGAAAGTACAAATCCATTTTCATAAGATTTTAATTGATATTTTTTCAAAATAAATAAGAATGAAACCTGAGAAAAAATTATTTTCTGACAAAAGAAAATAATTTTTTCAGTTTTTTGTTTGTTTTTTTCAGAAGTCTGAGGACAAAAATACAGACTTAGCGCTCAATAGTATGTCCCAAACCGTTAAAATGACGGCAGTCGTCTTTCTAGTGTAAAATATTTGAGAGACGAAAGTACAAATCCATTTTCATAAGATTTTAATTGATATTTTTTCAAAACAAATAAGAATGAAACCTGAGAAAAAATTATTTTCTTTTCTCATTACTCAGAATGGATATAGATGTTATTCAGGTTTGGATCCAAATCTATTAATTAATTAGGATTAAGATTTAATGAAAATTTAACAGGAACTCTTTACAGTTGGAGTAATTGATTAATGCACTTCAAGATAAACATTCTTGTGCCCAGTTTTATGATTAAGCGCAATTTACTTAATCAGAGTTCAAGCAATTTTAATTATCATGTTGTGCGGAAGTGTAAATATAGAAACAAATTATTTTTTTTTCTTTTACCGTTTAAATGAATATCATCAGATAGAAAGTGTTTTTATGGTCGGTACTGTAGATTCCATTAGATAAGTAAAATTTACTTGTTCTTTCAAAGAATGTAAATATTGTTTTTCGGGTTATTAGATACAACTTGTAAGGTTTACATAAGATCCGATTCACGATAATCGAACTTTTAGGTGAATAAATTTAAAGAAGCCGCTTAAGATATGCTAATTGTGGCATACGCGGTTAGTATAAATACCAAGCAGCTAGATTAAAGAGACGAAGTGTTGAGGAAGGAGCTAGGGAGTGAGAGGAAGTGAAATGAGGAGTAGAGCTTACGAAACGTGTATCGAGCTAGAGCTAGGCTTAGTGTCTGGTTTAATAATAGTTGAGTTTTGCGAGCAGGCGCTCGAGGCATAGCTATTTTGCTTCAAACCTACGCGAGTTCTTGTTAGGCCCAACGTTTACGGGGCAGCACTGCTGGTTGACTTGAGTATTGCAAAGTGTATTTTTCTTGAATAAACATTAAATAAACATTGTTGTTATGTAAGAACTGGGTTTGAATGAAATTATTTAGAGTGCGACTTCAAGTTATACATAACCAAAGGTAGGGTAGAAGTGCATAATACTCTATAAACTTAAATTTTAAAACTAGATATGAACTTGGTTTCTCACCTTTGCAACCATGTAACATTAACAAGATGCAGTTAATAGTAGTATATACTGTACATTTCAGTATTTTTAGGCAGTTATTAGTTTATATGGAAGTAAAAAATGGCTAAAAATTACATTGTTTAAGATATTGTTAATAAAAGGAAAAATAATTATGGGTTAAAAATACTAGTTATTATACTACATCATAGAGTTAATCGCATAAAAACATCATAAATAACTACATAATTTTCTGAAAATTAAAGGCTAAAACTTTCACATATCTTGTTTGCAACTGATTTATAGTAGAAATTCCTATAAAACAGGAAGTACTTCTAATATTGGTCAAAATGTTTAAAAATATGGCTAAATAAAATCTAAAATATATTCAGACCCATGTTTAACTTTATGTTGTAAATCAATTTATACTTATTTCCTTAAAATTCCCTCTTAGTTTCCACGTAAGACTTATTTTAACGAAACGACAATTTCGGGTTTTGAAATTTTTCTGCAACAGCGGAATTAATAAAGGTTATCCCAATAAGAGCGCTAGTTTTAATTCTTGAATAAAACACATTATTTATTTGAAAGGGGATGATATTTATATTTCATTGCAAAGTACAAATGTTCCTATTATGTATGGAATAAAACGTCAAACAAATTATCACCACGGTTCTCATTGAAAACTCTTGCTCTTTTGAGGAAATTCAAAGCAACTTCATTGCATAACGCCGGATTTAAATTTCAAGCCATTTTTTTCTGCCACGTTAGCAGCTCTAAAAATTGCATGTGTCATCAGTAAATATGGATCGCCACATGAGAGAGCAAAGCGTTATTATTATTAAAACTCCTTATAAAAACGGAGAAAGATTAGCTGAAACAGTTCGTAAACATCATCTTTGGTCGAAACTTTTTGGATCGAAATAATGATCCAAATCAGTTAATTTGTTTGATATTCTATTCCATACATAATCGGAACATTTTTACTTTGGAATGAAACAAAATTATTATTTTTCAAATAAATAATGTGTTTTATTCAAAAACTAAATCCAGCGCAACTATTGGGACACCCTATAGGTTTTATGGTTAATATCTCTAACATTAAGATATGGTTTTTTAAATAATTTATTTATTTTTTACTGCACAGCATTCATTGTTATCCTTAATTGTTTTATCCTTTAATTGCTTTATCGGCAATCATCTTCTAATGAGTACAACTTCAAGCATACCCAGTAAATTCTAATTATCAAGGACACTGTATTCGGCCATCCCATAAACGATCAATCCATCTGGAATTCTGACCTACTACTATTACTAGGGGTGCTACTTACAGAACAAGGCTGAAACTGATAGATAATCATGCGGAGGACATTTTTATTAAATCTAAAAGTGTGTCCTTCGCATATAAAACAAAGAGAAAAAACTAACGTTCGAGAATCACATGAACTGAAACTGAAGCTTAATATTCCCTTCAGGGGAAATCCTCTAATATAATTGTCAATTTAAATTCCTTAATTCCCCCCAAAACTTTTTTTTGAGCGATTCTCCAATAGACTGACCAGAATTGCCACCCCATGGTGTCATCAAAATGAACTTTCTTAAGAAATGCCTCGGGGTTTATCTAAGTACTTTTTGTACTTAAAAAGATCATAGCCCGTTGTCATAAATCCGATTTTATGTAAGTGTCCCCAAAAGGAAACTTTCTGAGGAAAATGCGCAGTCTAACAAAATATAAACTCGAAAGATTTGAGACATTCATGTTGCAATTTGAAATTGTATATATTTGTTTTTGGCGTGCTAATAGCGCCACCTAGTTGCTTCGGGTTGCGCGAAGCGTGTGTATAGTCAGTTGGTGTTGGATTCATGAAACGAATAAAAGCCTGACGCTTGAAATATTGGATATATATAACTTGCATTCTTGGATTATATTTCTTCATGGTGATTTTATTCAATTCACTCTGCAGCCCTAACCTGATCTGTAGTGATTGTTACCTTTACAACTGACTTACTGAATTGAAAAAGTAAATAAAAAAAAAGTTATAAGGAAAAAAATGATGGAAGCAGTTATGGCATTTTCCTATCAGATGGTAGTAGAAGACTGTTAAACATAATAATTTCAAGATAAAAAGAACTTTTTATATACCACATTTTTAAATTTTCTGTTGAACTATATAAACTTGACAATACTATGTATTAAAATTACTTTTTAAATTTTTTTTGATGAATTATCACACCAACTTGAAAGAAAATGATCAAATGCATAATAAAGAGAACAATTATAAAAAAATTTCAAACAACAAAATTGACTGAAAGTAAATTCAAATCTGCTTAAAGATGGCTAAAAGTATTAAAAGAATGCATTGTCACCGTGTTCTGAGCTATTCTAAAAGTTTAAAATGTCTAGCTAGTCGGGAAGTTAGTTAAAAATCAATTGCAAGATCTGCACTGGAAAAACAAGAAAGCGAGTTAATAAAAACATGGGAATAATGGCTTATGGTACGATTGGAAAACTAGATGGGAAAACCATAAGAAAAATGTTCACAGAATTACACGAAATAAAATTTATATCTGTTTCTCATTAGTTTTATTACAAGGGTAGATTTCCGAATGACCACATTATGCGTCTATATCGGAAGTCTCTAGTTAAAAACAAGAAATAGGTTTCGTTGCATATTGGGAAAGAAAAAAACTGATTCTTCACCTTCCAATTCCGGGCAAATGCGACATAGATGGAAAACGTATTGCTCATGTAACAAAACCTTTTGTTTAAAGAGCTAAACTGAATGTTTCTAAAAAGTGTTTCGAAATATTTTATTACGCTATCTAGTATGTTCTTAAGAGGTTTTTTCTCATATATATACTTTTTTATATGACGTTTGATATAAAAAGTAAGCTTCTCAAAACTACTTTAGTACGTTTTGTTGGTACATATATAAAATAGATATTAAGAGAGAACATTAGTGTGATTGCAGTCTTGCATGCTTCCTCTACATTTCCTAATGTCAGTTCTAAAAATTCGTTGAAACCCGGAGACTATGTTTTCATTTTTATGTTACACATCCGAAAAGCTAGAAAAGATTGTTGAACACGATTACAGATCATTCTGGTATAATTCTCTATAATTGAGTTCATACAGTAAATGTTCTTGGCCACTTATATTAAGATATAACGCATATATATAACTTTTTTTTTAGTCCGGTGTACCGACTGAATGATTTTTATGTTATGTATAGACTTACAAAATGTACTAAAAAATCTACAGCCAGCTATAAAATTTTCATTTCGATCTCTTTTTAAAGTCAGGCTTACTTGGATCGTTTGACTCATAAGATTTTTCATTTAGGTTTTACAATATGAAACAGTGTTTAAAGAATATGTGCAAACCGAGAGAATGATTATTCAGTACAGTTGTAAAATCCTTGTTAAAGGTCTTAATTCAATAAAAGGATTGTATTTGAAACAAATGTCTGAAATAAATTATTGTAAGTAACAAATAGAATAAGTTGATAGTTCTTGTGCTAACAGACACAACGGAACTTCTTAGTACGGTTTATTTTATAGAAGAGGCAAATAGCCGTAGATTAAAATCTATCTAATTTATAAAAACTGTGACTTGAATATACTACCTTTAAAATTTAATTCTCATTTAAAGTTGTGCCCGCAGTTCGTATTTAAAAGTATGAACTAGAAATTTTAGCTATAAATAATCAGCAAAACACCAAACTTTGCTACTGTTTACTGATTTTATTAGATTGCTCTCTTTCTGGGTACCAGGGAAATCTTCTTCTACCGTGAGGCTTATTTCACCTCTCACACACACAAAAAAGAAACTATTCCTCTAATATTGCAGTTTGATGCCAACAGGTATTTTTTTTAACCCTTGAACTGAATGTCTTCTCTTTTCGAGTTTCTACAAACCTTCTTACTATAAACCGATCATACAGAAAACGGATCATACCGTGGAAAAACCGATCATACAGAAAACGTATTTACAGGTTTAAACAAAGATTCGCTGCGATTAGAATGGTGCAAATAATAATAATAATAATAATAATAGTAAGTATTATTATTATTATTATTATTATATCTCCTGTTGTAATTAAGATATAAACATGATTTAAACGTCGTTTAAAGTAAAACATTCTTATGTTTTGTCCCAAATGATCGGTCTTTCTTCAACCAAAGAAATTAAAATTTCTATGTCGATTTTCTCCATTGTTCCTAAATCAGTTTAAAAGGAAACAGGTTAGAAAATCAAAAATAACACAATATGGCAAAGCTATATTTCATTACATAAATTACAATGTTAGCACAAATGAATGACCAGATTATAAATATTTGTATTTTCGAAGCTATCACAATAAGTGATACACGAAATTAAAGTAAAATATACCGAGTTTTATTTTCAGTAACAAATGTTTGATGTGTGACCATTTTGTTATGACAAACATCTAATCTGTAAACAAGTTCGTTCCCCACATTTTGTAGTATCACACTGTCAAGGGTTCCTAATGTTGCACAAATGCGTTGTTTAAGTTTTTGCAGTGTTTTCGGCATCGGTAGTGCATAAAGAGTGTCTTTGATTTAACCCCATAAAAAGAAATCACATGGCGTAAGGTTCGGGGATCTTGGTGGGGGGATCTTGGTGTCAACCGAAAGCTGTGTTCACATGATTCGGTGTTTCTTTCGCATACGGTTTTCCCATCACCCCAGAACAGCTTTGCAATCATTGCAGTGTAGTTCACTTTGCAGGATGGACGTAAATACCTTTCTTGAAATGTACTGGTATCGTCGTCATCTAAGAAACATTAAAAAAATTATAGAACGTATTGGGTACACCCTATGTTGAGGGACAGATATTATCTGGGATCTTTTCAAACGCTTATGATTGAATTATGAAGAGATTAATAGAAATTTCTCAACTACTTCCGAATGACTATACATACATTTATTGAGTTAAAAGTTTGAATTTTTTGTAATGGTTAACCATATAATTTTCAAACAAAATCACATCATCAAACTTCTCATAAAGTTTTTAAAAAAATAAAAATTTAAAAATAAAAAAGTGGGGTAGTTTAAAATCGTTATAACTCGAAATATTATTCGTCAAATTTCAAATTTCTTTCATTTAATTAAGCAGAAATATATGTTTTAATTTCGATTCAACGTTTTTTAAAATATTAATTTTTAAAACAATTAAAAATATTTACAGAATTAAAAAGAAGATGTAACTTATTTTTAAAAAATCATATTTTCAAAAGTAAATATATTTTTCAAATTTGTTGAATCAAAATTAAAGTAAAATAAAAGACATGTTCCAAGTTTCAACCATTTATCTTTAATGGTTCTTAACTTATAAAAATTTAAAGATGAGAAATGGTGAAAAAACCGATCATACAGAAAACGTATTTACAGGTTTAAACAAAGATTCGCTGCGATTAGAATGGTGCAAATAATAATAATAATAATAATAATAATAATAAGTATTATTATTATTATTATTATTATATCTCCTATTGTAATTAAGATATAAACATGATTTAAACGTCGTTTAAAGTAAAACATTCTTATGTTTTGTCCCAAATGATCGGTCTTTCTTCAACCAAAGAAATTAAAATTTCTGTGTCGATTTTCTCCATTGTGTAGTAAAAAAACCTGTAAAAAACAACTAAATAAATCACTTGAAAGAATCACTTCAGTAGCTAGATTGGCACTGGTGTACGTTTCCTTCAAAATAACCTATTCGTGTGAACTCCCCCTCTCAAATCTATACACCAATGGCAACCAAAACGGCCTGGTGTCGGTTCCGTCTATCCGGTTTCTGTAGACAAAATCGAACGACATCTACTACCGATTCGGTTGTTCACTCGTTTGCGATTTTCGACCGCAACGTGTGAACATACAAAACAAAATACAGTAAAAACTGTTTATAAGAACACCGGATATAAAAACATATCGCTTAAAAGAACGGAATTATTAGTTCCCGGCAAATTCTCATGTGTTATAATGGATATAAAATCCGGTTATAATAACATCGTTAATAAGAACATATCGCTTTTAGTGACTTAAAATTAATTGGTGTCTGGGAAAATAAATCGCTTATAAGAACATGTTAATTGTGAACGGGCGGGAAGTAGCAGCAAGTTGTTCTTGAACCATTTTATCCATTTTTTTATGTAAAATAAAACACAACTCTCAGGAACTAATTGTGCTGTGGTCAGCCCTCATAAAGTAGAGGTTGCTAAAAAAGTGTGCCTCCAGAAAACCAACAAGAAAACAAAACTTGCCAAGAAAAGTGGGCCACCGCCCATACCCCTAGTGACTGGGCATAATGATCGGAAGTGCTGACCCCGCCAAGCCAGTCCCCCAAAACTACCACCCACCAGTGGAGTCCGATAAGAAAAATTTATGAGGTGCGGAACCAACCCAAACGGCAGCAGAAATTCCAGACTAGTGACGAGGGGAAAGAGTGCAAAGCATTTACAACTCTTTCTACAGCCGACAAGTCATCACAGTGTACCTCCACTTATTCAATGATGAGTGCAAAACGTAAAACTTTCACGGTTGAGGAAAAAAATCGTATAATTTCCAGATTAGAAAACGGTGAAAAAAATGGAGCATTAGCCAGCGAATTAAAGGTGAGTCATGCCACAATTTCAAATATTTTTAAAAATAGAGAAAAATTAAAAGAAGAATTTGAAAAAGATCGGACTAAAATTAAGAAACTTCGAAAAAGTCCACATGCTGACATAGAAGAAACCCTTTTGCAATGGTTTAAAATTCAAAAGAGTGCCAACATTCCCCTAAGTGGACCGATTTTGCAAGCGAAAGAAAATGAATTTGCGAAACTCTTTAAAAAATATGATTTCGTTTGTTCAGCTTCATGAATCCAGAGATTTCGGGAGAGGCATTCCATTGTGTTCGGGAAAATCAGTGGAGAATCGAAGGCCGTGCCAACAGGAGTTTCTGATAACTAGCTTAAAACCGTTTTGACTGCGTTAAGAGAAGGCTATGAAGACCATGAAATCTTCATCGCTGATAAAATTGGGCTATTTTATAGGATGACCCCGAATAGGACGTTGCGTTTCAAACATGAAAACTGCAGTGGTGGTAAGCTTTCAAAGGAAAGGATAACAGCTATGGTTGCTGCAAATTTAACTGGAACTGAAAAATTGAAGCTTTTAGTGATCGAGAAATACAAAAATGCGAGGGCATTTAAAAATATAAAATCGCCGCCAGTTGATTATCATTCGAATTCTAAAGCTTGGATGACGGGAGAAATCTTTGAAAACTGGTTTCGGAAGTGGGACCAAGAACTTATTAAACAAAAAAGAGAATTCTTGTTATTGTGGACAATTGCCCTGCCCACCCTCTGGTTCAAGGTCTTCATGCCACTAAATTAGCTTTTCTCCCTCCCAACACAACCTCCGTATTACAGCCTATGGACCAAGGTGTCATTAAATCCTTAAAACTTCATTTCAGGAAGAACTTGCTTCTACAGATCATCGACGATATTGAAAATAAGAAAGAACCGAAGATTTCGATACTGGACGCTATCATCATGCTAGAAAAGGCGTGGAATAATGTTAAACCTTTAACGATTTCTAATTGTTTCCGGCATGCTGGTTTTCTTAGGAGTGGAAATCCTTCCATTTTTCAAATTCAAGACGCTAGAGATGAAACGCTTCAAGACTGGGCTCGAGATTTGCCAATAGAACAAGATTCACTTCAGGAATATGAAGACATAGATTTGCCTCTTGCAACACATGGGAATATAACGGATGAAGCTATTGTAGGCGTAAATGCAGAGATTTCTGGCAGAGATGATGATATTGACTACAGTGCCAGTTCAGAAGATCATTTGAACGAGTTCTCTTGCCCTAGATTAAAAGAAATGTTTTCAGCAGTCAATACCGTTAATAAATTTTTAGCTTGCAATGACGATTTTGTGAAGGATCCGATAAAAAAAGCTGTCAAAGAACTTGTCGCGATAACCGAAAATTCTTTTTATTTACAAAAAAAAAACTAAACAAACAAATATTACTGACTTTTTTTTCGGTAAATCAATAAACATGTAAAAACAAAAGATTGCATTATGTATGTACATTCATAATAGCTATATAATTTTATTCATTTTTCTTTTTAACATTTTTAGAACTATGTATATGAAAAAGCTTAAAAAAGCATATTTATATGAAAATAAGCAGTGTGTTTTTCCCTGATTGGACTTTACCTCTTAACCATTTTTTGAATGTCATGTTTCAGGTGTAAATAAAAATTCTGTGACAATGAATTTGGTATTTTCAGCAGTTTTAAGTCATCTGTCGGTTATAAAAACTATCGATTATAAGAACCAGTTTTTAAAGTCCCCTGGATGTTCTTATAAGCAATTTTTACTGTACATTGTTTACTGTAAACGGAACGGCAAAACAGAGACGATCATAAAACCGAAACCCTATCGTGTGTACGAGACCTAAAAAATAGTGCATATTCTAATACGCAAAATCTCTTCTCTGTCATTGTTGCCATTTTTGGATACCGATCACAGCGTCATATGGATGCGCTGCCATCTATTGAATGATGGTAGAAAAAACTTGGTATAATTTTCTTTAATTTTGTGCATCACTTATTGCAATATGTGTACAAGTTTCGAAAATACAATTTTTTATAATCCGGTCATTCATTTGTGCTAACCCTGTATTTATTTTCGGTATTCATATATATATATATATATATATATATATATATATATATATATATATATATATATATATATATATATATATATATATATATATATATATATATATATATATATATATATATATATATATATATATATATATATATATATATATACATATATATATATATATATATATATATATATACATATATATATATATATATATATATACATATATATATATATATATATATATATATATATACATATATATATATACATATATATATATATATATATATATATATATATATATATATATATATATATATATATATATATATATATACATATATATATGTGTGTGTGTGTAAGTAATGAACATTTATATGTGTATGAGGAACATATAGAGGTGTATAATGTAATAAACATGTTTAACCAGTTTATAACGCATAGTGTTAGTAAATGTTATTAATATGTACATAAAAAGTTAATGAAAATCTTAAAACGAAGGATCATTTTCCCGTATGTATGGTTTATTTCACCCAGTCCCGAATAAATTCCATAGAAAACAAGCAAAAACAGACCGCATGGATCGTTCCTCGATCTGTCCTTTTTCGAAATATTCATTCAGAATATCGCAGATTTATATAAATTTATCGGATCGATCGTTTTATCATAATATCTGGACCTGAAATATTAATGTCTGTATTGAGCTAGAATGACGCTCTAATTAAACAATGAGCAGAACATTTGACATGCACGGTCTCGTATTTTTGTTCTTTCCTGTTTAGCCTGGTTTCGCGTTATCGTACCACTCCCATTGTTTGTTCGTCGTTCGTGTACCTTAATTCTTTAGCCCCTGGAGTATCCTATTTTCGACAACTCATTCAAAATTCTCCGACTATTCAACATTTCTGTTCTTATCAGCAATGGCCCACAGTCAACCGACTTGAGCGGTTACTGCTGCCTTCTGGCTTTTCTGTTGGCCTTTTGAAGTAGGCTCTCTGGTGTTTTTTAAAGTGTGTGAGAAGTTTCTAATTGCTGCAGTGCTATACTGGCCGATGAGGGTTTCACCCGAAGCAGAACTTCCTGGTGGTCTTATGTCGGACCTTATCCAGTGCAATGGAATGGTTCTAGTTACAAACGATTCACGGCTGCCGCTTCTTTATACTCTCACACAATAACCGATACCGAAAAGAATGCATTTTGCAACACAGAAAAAAATATTGTTTACTTGGGGAAATAAAACCACCAAAAAACAAACGAAGATTAAGTACATTTATTTGAATAAAGTTCCTGTGTATCTACGTGCATTTTTTTAATTTTATTATTATTATCTTGGATTTCAGTACAACATTTTAATTTTATCTTCATTTACACTACAGGTATGTATGCATTTATATATGTGAGTAAATATATTCTAGGGATGTCAAACTTTAAGGTATATATATATATATATATATATATATATATATATACAGTGGTACCTCCCTTAACTGACACTCCCGAATAGCGGACACTCCGAATAGCGGACAGATAATTTTTAAAAGCTTTCAATTATTTTGGCAAACATTTCAAATTTATTCTAACAAGCAAGCTAAAAATATATGCTTATGCGTCTTTACAAAGCCTAGATGTTTCCTTATAAGCCTGGATGTTTCAAGAACATTGATGTAAGAAAACTTAGGTTTTCGTGGAAGTCAAATAAAAAGCGTGTATGACCGCTGAGATAATGAGCGATTGCCTGGTAGAGTTAAGACAACAAAACGAAAAAAAAAAATGTCATTCCGTTCATGGACAATGATACTTCCCATCCTGATCATTTAAAACTCAAGAGTGTTCATTTAATTTTCTTGCCTCCTAACACCCCTTCGATGCTATAGCCACTGGATCAGGGAATTATCCGCAGTTTTAAAGTATGATACAGAAAGCTGCTTCTGACACACGTGCTTTCACGGATTATCTCCTTCAAATCCAGCGAAGAGTTGGTAAAATCGGTATCTGTTTTGCAATTTCCTGGACTACGCCAGTCCTTAAAAAGGTGGAACCTGAGTGCGTTCTAAAATGTTTTAAGAAGGCGATAGTTTTGAATACAACCGAAGTGGCAACTGATAGTGCTACTGAAAAAAGAGAAAAAAAACTTGCGGATCTAGTAGTCAATTTGAATTCAAATGTCAACCTTGAAGAGTATGTCAAGATCGACGACAATTTATCCATTGAGGAAGAAAACCTGCATGTTTAAAATTTCATTCATCGGAACACCACTGATGCACTGGCCCTTTCTGAGGATGATGATGATGAGGAATCGCCAATGGAAGACTGCAAAATCAAAGATTATTCGGAAGCACTGAAATTACAGCGAACAATCAAAACAGTTCTTTCTGAAAAATGAAAATTCGGAGGGACGAGCAAAGCTAAATCTTATGAAAATTCACCTTGAAAAACATGCTTGCTGTGTAAAAAAGAGAAATCAAACTTTGCTAACAGATTTTTTCAGTAGTAATTAAAACAGTTTAGCTCCAATACATTGTATTTTGAGATTTTTAAATGCAAGATAAAAGGATTAGCCACAATTAAAAGGTAAAGTAGTAAATAGTTATTCTTTTCTTACCTAATTAATTTTTCCTTTTTAATTAAAATTGCAGCCGTAATTTTCAATCAAAAATCAGAAAGAAGTGCAAAAACTTTTTTATAAAAGGTTGTCCTCCCCAATAGCGGACACCTCCTAATAACGGACAAAACTTTTGGTCCCGTGACTGTCCGCTTTTCGGAGGTATCACTGTATATATATATATATATATATATATATATATATATATATATATATATATATATATATATATATATATATATATATATATATATATATATATATACAATAAACAATCTTTCATGAAGGTATGAAAACGTTGATTAATTGAGATTAGTATTAAAAATTATATTAGTCGGAAGGACCGTGTTATAAATTTCTTTTATTATTAATATTGACGTTATATAATATTACCTTTTGTGGCAATTGACTACAAGAATGGAACTTAAATACTGATAATTAATTAGTCAATCACATTTTCATTACATAGTGAGAATACAAAAAAAATTTGCTTTCGCATTTTGACACAAATTCACACATTGAAATATAAATTAATCATGAACCATGCATCAGGTTTTTCTCGTTTAGATACCATTGTTAAAGGTCCAATAGTGATTATATCAAGAAAATCTGAAATAAATGCCCCTTTTTCTTATGATCTCCAACAGAAGCAGCAACATAAAACACAATAACTTTAAGCATGAACCTCGTTTTTATCTATGCGGTTTCCTGATTACACTGATATAACAAGAAAAAATATTTCCTTTCTAATACATTTCTTCCTTTTTTTTTACAATTTTTTTATCTTCCCGATTGAGAGATAAAATGTATGTTTGGGAAATTGTTTTTCAATACAGAGGACAATTCAGCATGCTGCAATAAAATTTTTTTCACCTGTCCTTTTTGTCCTGACATGTTTGAAATAAAACTACTTTTTGCTGTCTCCCCGTTTTGTAGTTATATATAATGTAGATATTTAGTACTAAATAGGGTTTTGATGAGAATATTGCATGTCCTCTTCACATTTTGTAAAATGAGTTCTAAAAATTTCCGAGCCTGATCAGTAATTGCATTGTCATTTATATTTTATGCCTCTTGTTACAACTGGATCTGATATTGTTTCCGCTCCCACATCTGAATGTAACAGGTACAATTTCCCATCGTAATTGATTTTTTTTGCTCCTTTTGTCGGAGTTGTTTCGCTGGAATTAAGAGAAGAAAAATGTAAAGTACTTACGAATACAGCCGATGTTTAACTCTTTTTATTCTGTAATTTTCTGTGTATAAAATGAACTGCTAAGATTTCTGGAGAATTTTAGTTACGTGCCTTACGTTATTATGAAACTTATTTAAACTCTATTCTTGGAAAGTTGTTGTAAAAGATTTAAATTACTCATACCTCCTGGGTTTTTATTAGACACTGATGAAATGTTTGTTGCAAAATATTTTTTTAAAAAAGAATTGAATATAACATTAAATTTTCAGTATAAGTATTTCGTCTTTTTATTTGTTTTGATAATAAATATTAGAAACTCCCAAAATGAAAATATGTGGTCAAATTCTTCTAGACAATGAAAGGTGTCTTCAACTTCAATATAATTTTTTCCCCAATAATGCTTCAAAAATACTTTTTTCTCATGTTATAAAAATTTATAAATAAGCCTGCACGTACTGATTTCAACGACTTTTAGAAGTCTTCGTCGTTTCATCATTTCAATCTAGTTTGTCTACGAAACATATAAAGTCAAAATTCACGAATCCTACTTTAATAAACTATGAAGAAATCTAAGATAAATTTAGGGTTACTAAACATTTTTTGTCTTTCGAATTCTCAAAAAATTAAAGTGATGAAAAGGAAGATTTAAAAAAAAAATAAGAATAAATTCATTAACTCACTTTGAGGTTAAAAAAAATGTTAGGAGTTAATCTAATTCCGACAGCGATGTGCATTTTTATTACTACTAATATACCTACTACCATCCAACAAAATCTCATTATCATAAATGTTTAATTTTTGATCCGTATAAAAGGGTAGAGAAACAAAATATAAATGTTAATGCACTAATTTTCTGTTAGTTAAACATTGATATAAAATTTTTCTTGATCAAAAGTTCAGATAATACGAAATTAAATTGTTAGTATGTCATAATAATTTTAATTTTTCGGTTTGCTAAATAGTCATTGTTTTAATTATTCTGTTTATCTCTGGTGTGAAGAAAATACACGGTTAGTGTAATAATAATTTAACTCATTAATTAGTTTTGAAAAATGTTAGTGGCAACCGCATAAATAGAATTTTCTTACTGCGATAAATTAAGAAACTTTTTTCGCGTGCATTTATCACCACCTAATTTATATCATTTAAGATAGTTAGTCAGGACTAAATGATGATTTCACGAATTTATGGATTCTTTTAAATGGTAAAAAAAGGAACTTGAGCACTGGAAGCATCGTATAATTATGTGAATGTATCGTATAATTATACCGTATATGAACGTATCGTGTATTATATATCGTATAATTATGGGATATTAATCAGACGAGACGATAATTTAAATGACCTTTTCATCACTGTTTTCAGCACTAATAGATTGATTCGAGATTATAAAAGCACAGTACGGTTAATTATTCGCAGTTGCTAGTCAGTAAAAACACATTTAAATGTCATTAACTCTGAAATTTTTTCGCAATTGCTTTTCCGCAGTTATTTTGTCTACGATATTTTTTTTCATTTTAATTTTTACACAAAGCATATGAGATAAAAAGTCTCTCCATTAATCATAATTCTTTAAAAGCAATATTATAAAATACGCATTTTCCAGTTCCTTTCAAAATAGTTTTGTATGTGGATTGGAGTTTCTTTAATCTGTTTCTTTATCAAATCATTGATCGCAAACTTCAAAGAAAGAAAAACAAAAAATTGCATGATACCATTTATAAAAATTATATTTCTATCCAGTTTTTCATATGAATGCAGACCATATTCAGAGATATTAAACTCAATAGTGGCATCGAGTTTTCATATTTATCCTGTAGGACAAAAAAGGGGATTTTTTTCCAAAGCAGCAGGTAACTTGCCTTGAGGACATTGACCCATAAACAACGCGAATTTGTAAATTAATTTATTATGCGTGCCATTTACAAGGTGGTCAAAAAAAAAATCTTTCCCGATATATGGATCTCTAGCTCCTGTTCCGTTCAACTGATCTAGATGAGATTTCAAATATAGTTATTCAGAGATATGAACTCAAGGTTCTGTGAACGGCAACAAAGTGGCGTTCACGGTTACGGTTATAGGTACAGAAACTCGAAATTTTCGGAAAGCAACACCCACTTTTTCCCGTCGCAAAATCCTCAGCGCATGTGAAAACCCTAAAGATTGTTAGAACGGTACGTGTATCACAAAAACGGACGCGTCATGGACACACAAAAACCAGCTCTGCGAACGGCCAACAAAAGCACGATCGGGGCACATCGAGGAAATTTGCCTATGACAGAGGCAAGATACCAATCACTGATGACAACACAGATCGGACAAATAAAAACTTTTATTTGGATTACATATTTTCCACATGGAGGCCATAACAGGCCGTTCGAAGATCTGTTTTTTGTGTGTGCGTAACACTAACGTTTTTTTTTGTGATACACGTACCGTTCCAACACTCTTTAAGGTTTTCGCATGAGCTGAGCATTTTGCGACGGGAAAAAATGGGCGTTGCTATTCAAAAATTTCGAGTTTCTATACTTATAACCGTAACCGGCAGCGCCACTTTGTTGCCGTTCACAGAATCCTAAGCTCATACCTCTGAATAACTATACCTGAAATCTTATCTTGATCGGTTGAACGGAACAGCCGCTAGAGGTCCATATATTGGCAAAGTTTTTTTTATGATCCTCCTGTATTATTGAAATAAAAAAGGTGCAAAATATATCATTAAAATTGGTGAAATTAGTTAATATTTGATGAATAATCATGGAAAGTTGTTTGGTTTGATTTGATTTCCTTTCCCTACAACCTATGCTATTGAATTTTTCTTAAAATTACATTTGAAATATTCTAGTATTTTTGTGGGGTCGGTAATTATTTATATAGTAATTACTAAGCAGCTGTAAAAGAACATCGTATTTAAAAAGAAATAAAGCTTATCAATATCATGAATATATATAAATTATGAAGGAATGAAACAGAAAGATGGTGATTAGAAAGCTGAAATGGTATAAAATCTCCTGAGAATAACAGGGTAACTTGACAAACGGAATGCACATCTCAAGTAGAAAAAATTTGAATTTCACTCCCCGCAGTTGTAGAAAAATTTTAACAAGTTTACATAGTTTTTATAACCAAAAACTGAGAAAAAGTGGAGTTATATTAAAAATTTTACACACTCAAAGTTATAATCTATCAGGTTCAATCACTCTTATCTCAGTTTGTAAAATCACAGTTTATAATTATATAAATATCAGTTTACAATACTTTTGAAATGCGAAGACTTATTTTACGTATCGATTGGAGCGTAAGATACATTTTCCAATAAATAGTTATTTTGAAAAATTAAAATATTTTTATGAATGCTTGAGAGATACATTATATCTCGTCTTTCATAGTAAATATATTAAACTAAGTAATAAATTATTTCAATTATTTGCCTATTTATTTAGATAACTACATAAGAACTTTTGATTGATTTTCAAACTAAAATGTGGCGATTTGAGAATTGCTTTGTATTGAACATTTAAATGATAATGTTCCTTTAAGGAGTTATTTATAGTCAATATTTTTTTTACCTATATATATCTTTTATATTACTATGTAATATTAAGTTATAAAACATTTCCATAGAATATGGGCAATGTACAACTTATGTTGTAAATAAAAGTTTATTATCAGTGTAATTTTGAAAACACAATAAATGGAAATTGCATTTAAAATACCTATTGAGTGACGTAAAAGTTAATTAAAGATAAATGAATAAAATCATAGTAAGCAAAATTCAACATAATTCAACCGAAAAGTAATTTAAAAGTTTAGAAGATATAACTTAAAATTAAATAAGTCTCCAAATGGTTACCGTAAGGAAAATAATTTTAAAAATTCCTGAAATCCACTATGAATTATTCATATAGTGAGAAAATTAACTTTTTCTAGTAGACACGCAGATGAATTCCAAGTTTTTGCATCTATCCTTATTTCAAAATATCTCATAACGTTTTTCTTACTTTGCTCAGACTTACAGATGTTAAAATAAAACTGAAAATTTAATTAAGGGAATATTTAATTATATTATGATTGCACCACGATAGTATCATTTTAATAATACCACGATATAAATGTGTGTCTACCACTTTAATAATATCACCATTTACCACTTCAATAATATCACGATATATATTTGTATGTCTGCATTAGGCTGATTACTCTACAAAAACGTTAAATAAATGTATTCTAAAATAATGTTTTCTCATTAATTTTTTTCTGAAAAATTATAAAAATAGATATTTACAACGCTTTTAAATTACATAATCTTTCCACGCTATGATTATGAGACTACGCTAAGATTACAAAAAAGTACTTTCAATTTTTACCGTGCAATGGAATACAAATCAATTTCTTTAAAACAAAAGAATAGAGTTGAAAGAAATGCTAGACAGTTTCCATGTGGGCTGTGAGGAAGGAAGATCTCGTGACATTTTGCAATGTTTTACATCGATTTCCCCAAAAGATAGACTATCAGATTTATTCCAGGGTAAAATGCACTTAGTAATATTACTTACTGGTATGAGATGTTAAAAATGTGGGCCTTCAGCATTAACTAGAGCTTTTTCTAGTATCATTTCTTATGTTATTTATTCTTAATCTTATTTTATGTTGTGGAACCCTTTGAAAATCCGAGGAAATCTAAGGAACCTTCCTTTGATAATAACTACTCATAACGAAACCTTTCAATCAAAACATTTGAAAATATAACACAGAAATAAATCTCATTATGTTTGTGTTCTAGAATGGGAAGTATGGGCATAAAATGAAATCAAAATAATGGCAAAAAATATCAATAAATAACAAAAACAAATTTGCGATTGAGTAATCTATATATACTATATAAAACAGTTCCGTAACTGACTGACTGACTGACTGGCATACAACAGACAGACCAAACCGCTGAAGCTAAAGGGCTGAAATTTTGCATGCCGATTCTTCTTATATTGTAGGGGTGCACTAAGAAAGATTTTTGAAAAATTCTTCTTAGATTTTTTAAATTCAATATTTATGCTGTTTCAGTACCTATTTTAAGTTTGCATTTAAAATTATAATTTGAGGGTCATAATATTTATATCACGAGAAAGATCATAAAAAATCCTTTAAAATGAAATCTTTTTCGAATCTTTACATCTATTTTCTGATTTTGGTGAATTTTTACGTTCAATTTTTGAATTTTATTTATTAAATGCTGATCACGTGATTTATTTTTCTGGTACTGTAAATTAATTTATCGTCACGGGCATAACACTGAAAAAAAGAAAAAATAAAGTTCTTTCTTGATAATGCGGCAGACGATTGGACATTATAAAAAAAATATTAAAATACAGTAAAAGATATGTTCCTAAAACTGTACTATATTAACTGTACTATATTCTTTAGTATGTTCTATTAGATTTAAATTGCATACATTAATCGTTGTATTTATTATAAATAAATATATATATATATATATATATACGTATATATGTGTGTGTGTAGATATTTTTTTGGCATTAATTCCATAGAATTACCATTTTTTTTAATTTGTATGTACTCCGTAGCGGAGTGCGAGTTTTCAGCTAGTGTATTTATATTTTAATGAAATATTATTTACCAAATGCACGGACAGTTGTGCATCTGACAAAACTCAAAGGCTATTTCATGGGGACTTTTTTTTTTAATTTAAGGTACGCATCCCTTTTAGTTTAAAATTTTAAAAAACATGTTATGAAATTTCAGTTTTGTCACGAGAGCGAGTTCCTAGACTAGAATTCTCCAAATCGACGGATCTCCTGAAATTTGTTCACGGACCTCCCCCTCCCCTCCAAGGGCACCATAGAATACAGCTTAAAAAACTATGCTTTAAAAGTGATATTCTTATTTCAAAAGAGAAAAGGGAATATCCGTTTATCTTTCAAGGAAATTTTACCAGCTACAACACATTAAGACATTCTGCCTATTTTGAAAATAGACAAGCCTGGATAGATTTCGCCTTCCAATAGATGGATTAGATATTAGTAGTAGACTTAGAGAATTATCGATCGGGCGATAGCCAAATATTTTATTATGAGGAATAAAAAGACAGCCTGGTTGTAAAACTATTCTTTTGATGTTATGATATTATGTTTTGATGTTTGATGTTTGATGTTATGATGTCACTTCGCATATTGAAAATTTTTGTAAGATTACTTATTAATAAAGAATCGCATTTTGTGTGTTGTTGGTAAGTTGTGCTCATTAAAAACTATAACCACATATTTCTCAAGATTCTTACAAACATTTCGTACTGTTAAAGTTCCATGCGAATTAAAGATATTTTCCCTTTAAACATAAAGTGTTTCATGAAATTTGGTCTGTAAAACAGCAAAAGCAGCATTATTAGGCTATTTACAAACAATGCTAAAAACAGTTTATTCCTTCAGGGTATTGAAACGCTGGAATCACTTTTAAGCTTCTTACTGGCAATTTTCGATTTCTCATCCAAACAACACACTACGCAACAAATGCAAACTTAATTCCTTTACTTCATATACAATCTACACTGGAGAATTAAATTTGAAACACTTTTTCCCGAAGATGCAGAAGAATAGGAAATGGCAGAACAGAGGCTATTTTATTTCTTTTGTAATCTTTACTAGCTCATGGAATATAAAGAAAAATCTATTTTTCGCGAAAAGAAAACCAAAATGAAACCCCGAACGTCTTTAAACTACTTTTGTTGGTCTACAGTACAAAGAAAAATACATATTTCATCTTATTTTATAAATCATTACAAAGGAGTCATACTAATTTTATTTGTGTACCCTCTGGGAATAATATGTTTGCATGCTGTATTCGACATGAAATATTTCATGTTTTGTCATCATGGTGTTCATACAAACCACCCATTTTGGGGCCTTTTCTTGGAGTTTCTTTGCAAAAGATGGATAATATGTTATATTTACGTCATACATTTCCAAAATGAAATCCTACAATTGCAGTCTTGTTTGAAAATTTCAAGATTTCACAGCATATGACACGAAATTTCAATCGGGCATACATGGAACTGGTTTGAGGAGCAAGAATCGTTGTTTTTTTAAAGCAGTTTCTTCTTGGTACCAGAACTAAAATGATGTAGTTTTCCATATGGATAGCTTTAGTGTCTGAAGGGAAATAATTTATAGTTCTTAATTATGTGTATTTTTAATCAAAGAAATCCGACGATTCCAAAATTAATTAAATTACATTTTTAGTAAACACTTTAATGTTATTCTTCCCACATAAAAGATGACTTTTAAAAAAGTTTAAAATATTTTAATATGAGTCATTTCCTCATCTTGTCTTGGTGCTTAGATTCAACTGTGAAAATATTTTCTACTTGTTTTGGAAATTGGTGTAATTTGCGAATTGGTGTGTGCAAGTATTTATATAAATGTCCAAACCTTCTTTCTTTTGTAAGTCTTATCATTTTTCCTGTTATACACACACACACACAAATATATATATATATATATATATATATATATATATATATATATATATATATATATATATATATATATATATAGTTTGTTGTTTAAGGTTTAGATCTTTAAAAATGTTCAAGTACACTTATTTTTTATTTATCGTAAGTATATCAAATTAAACGCTTATTTTTTGAGTATTTTTGTGTAAAAACTACAATTTGGATAATAATTTGTTGAGAATTATAGTGTTTATGTTGAGTAAAATATTATTATGGGGTTAAAATTTCTTAATTGCTTATATCATTTTCAAAACATCAGTATCCTTTATTTCTAAACATTTTCGCAAAAATGGAATAAACAAGAGAGTTTAAACAAACAGGATTTCGCAATAGCTTTGCTGTGCCGTTAGAGGTAGAAAATCGTCTTTTCTTGCGCAACGATATCAGATACTTCAAAAATCAGGAGAAAATGTTATGTGACGTATGTTGTACGACGTATAATGAAATATGTATATTTTTAGAAAGCAACTGAGCTTAAAATACCAGAATAGCGTGCGACTGAAAAGGATTTTTGGAAATTGAGTTAAGTTTCTCTGGAAAAACTCTCAACCTATATTCAGTCTGTATTCCACTCAAGAAAGGTGTACCATTCGAACAAAGAACTGAAGAGTTCTCTGTAACCTGATACGTAATTTTGTATGCAAAAATAAAACTTTTTAAAAAATAAAATTTTATTTAGAAGTATACAATTTTAAAAAAAAATATTACAACTCAAAAAAATTTTATCGATTAACAAGTAAGGGTATATTTCGATTTATTTAAACCTAGTAAATAATAGGAGGTAAATGTAAATCACGGTTCCATTTGTTCTTCCTATTTAAACTGGAAAAACAGTGAACTGAAGCACAATCATATATTTACATTTCTACGAATTCTTTGGTCTGGCAGAAATGAATCTAAACTGTTATCCTGAAAACCATTATAATGCAATTATTTTATTCATTCGCTCTATTCCGATTTCATAATCCATTTAGTTTCATTTTTGTACTTCATCCATATTTATGAGACAGGTATCAGAAAAATCAATTCTTTTCGCAATCATTTGCATAATGATATTAATATTAAGAGTTTTATCTGAATAAATTTAGCTCTCTTTGTGTCCAGAGTGCAATGAATGTTTTTTAAAAGGCCTCAAAGCCTTTGGATTAAATCAGTATATAATGACAAAGACGCTTACCCGGAGAATTTTTGCTCACGTGACTTCACATTATTCCATCAGATTAGCGGAGGCCTGAGAGGTTTTTTTTTTTTTTTTTGCCTAAAGTGAATTCTTTTAATTCGTGAGTATTTTTAGAAGTAAAATAAGTTATTAGTTTTGGATTATGCTGGCCATTAATACGATTTTCTTTGAAGTGCGTAGTCAGAAAGTAAATTTTATTTGCATTATAGTTAAGTGATACGTTTTAAAGTTAATTGGATGTTTTATAAAAATAATTACAGCCCGCGAGTAGAACCTCAAGTGACTAAACGTGATAAAATGCAATAGTAACGTGATCAGTTTAAGCACATCAAATATGTATGTCAGGGGTTAGTGAAATTACAGCTCTATATCTCTTTCTTTGCGGATCCCCGACAAAATCGAGCATTCATTCACAACCCAAATCGGTAAGTGCACTTTTTGAAATTTTAACGTAGGATTACGTTCCTCCATAACGGTCCTCCCGAAAGAAAAATTTCAGAAGCTGAAACCGTCCGTCCGCCCGTCCTCGGGAGTTATAGTTTTGGCACCGTGCCAAACCCAGTCTATCGCTTGGAAAAGTTGAACAGAAAAGTACCAAGATGCGTCAAAATTTTGACATACATATATGTATATATATACATATGTACATATCTATAGATACCTATATGTATGCAAAAGAAGTAAGCAACGATAAGTAATCCTACGTTGATAACCCGCGGTAGTTTCGTTAGAAGAGACTACCTGAATTTTGTTTTTTGAAATTTTAGTGCCAAAGTACTTGAATCACTCCTAACTTTATATATTCATAACAAAGTTCACAAATAATTAGGATTAACACATTAAATAATAGAGATATTTTTGGCTATTCAATATTAAAGAATTTTTTTTTCCAGACGCCAATCATTTTAAGTCCATACTCTAATCCAGGGGTTCTGAAACATTTTCAACGCGTTTCCCTTTTTGTGTATCATTAACTATGCGTACCCCCAACAAAAACACTTTGATTTTGTAAAAATGTGGTATATTAGTTAAAGTTTAACGCACAAAGAAGTCATTTATCCATCGTGGTAAATTAATAACTATAAACACTTATCGTTAAATATATAAACACTTTTCGAAGTATACGACCTGGAAACTGGAAAGTTACTGAGATGATAATGACTAAAGAGACAGACAGAATGGCAAAAGAGGGGAATGAATGCACGTTGGCCGAAAGCGCGGTGAAGGTGACTCGTCGTTGCGGCAGTGTGCTGGTAGCCAGCGCCGCTCTCCCTGTCTGTGACTCTGTCTTGC
The DNA here is from genome assembly GCA_907164885.2 of Dolomedes plantarius. Taxonomy (NCBI): domain Eukaryota; kingdom Metazoa; phylum Arthropoda; class Arachnida; order Araneae; family Dolomedidae; genus Dolomedes; species Dolomedes plantarius. Next base: position 52,582,701 of record OU015500.1, on the reverse strand, counting down.
ATACTTGCACACTACTGTTCCAATTTACTCCATCTGCAAAAACAGTAGTAACGATCGATGTCTTTGCTTTCTGCTTTACTAATAGTTTTTAGTTTTAAATCATTACTGAAACATTTGTCACAATTAAATTATGTTGTTGTTGCTTATGCCCCTTGACCGACATCAACATCAGATCAATTCCCGAAGGCTATGGGCGATGAAGGTGCGGCTCATGTTTTGAATTAGCACCACAAGTGTCGGAGTCCGACTTGGCTAAATGACCGGTTCCGTAATTTTGAACCGAGTCAAGTGACGAGACCGGAACACTTGACCCCGCACCTCCAGAGGTAAATTTGGGAACTTGGAGGATATTGTAGACTCGCCCTATTTTACGTGCCCCGCCCACCATTAGTGAACAAGGTCGTAGATTTGCAGTGGCGACCATCGAACCAGGGACGGTCAGATCACTGGCCAGCTGCTCTTGCCAGCTGGGCTACCGTGCCCACTCCCAATTAAATTCTCGAATGTATCAATATAATTTTGTATACTTTTTGGTAGTCAACCGCGTATCCCTTACATATTTTCGCGTACCCCCAAGGGTACGCGTACCACCGGTTGAGAACCATTGCTTTAGGCTACGGCCACACGAGCGATTTTTCCCGGTACGGCTTTTCCCCGCGCTTGAAAATCTACACCAGCCGGCCACACGTGCATGTGACATTTTTTTCCCCGCTGGGACTTTTCCCGCATCTTGAAAATCTACACCGGCCACACGTGCGGTTTCTTCATGCGAGGTCAGTCGTTTGTGCTTTGCAGTACAACATGAATCCAGTTTCAATAAATGCTGTTAACGCGTTATGTGCTTTATTAATTGTCGACGTCAAAGAAAGTACTGGGTACATCCTCTTATAAGTGAGAGATCAGTAAAGGGAAAATTTACACTTCTACACAGTAAGCTGAAAGGATACCCAGGCAAGTTTTTTGAGTATTATAGAATGTCGATATCTTCATTTGAAACTCTATTATCTAAGGTTGAAGTTGCAATTAGAAAAAGTGATACTGTAATGCGATGTTAGTATTGATATCGATCGTTGCAATCGATGTTAGTATTGATATGGCCGACATCATTATACAAGCATGCTGTGTGCTTCACAATTTCGTAAGACACCGCGATGGTTGCAATTTTGAAGACACCCTGTCATGCCCACTAGAAAGTATTCTTGCAATTGGAACAAGAGGAAACAACATTGGAGTTGAGACCAGAGACAGTTTCAAAAGTTACTTCTGTTCTCCTGCAGGTTCAGTGCCCTGGCAAAATCGTTCTTGCAACATTGCAGAATAGGAACTTTATTGTTACGAGTACACAGTACAAGCTACTAACTAATAACAGCAATAATTTTGTATCAAATTCTTTAAAATTGTATACTAGCAAGTTTTGTATAATGCCCTCTTGTTATAACAAGACAGCGGATTATATGCACTTAAAAATGGCAAAATATCCATGCAAATATGCACTTCAAATAGAAATAGGTCTAAATATTACATATTTATCTAAATATTGATCTAAATATTACTTACCTGAACAAAATAACATATTTAAAATAAGGTTTCTGTTGTTGTTATATACTTAATAATATATAATATACTTATATAATATACTTAATAGAAAGACACATGCAAATCAGAAAATATTGTATGCAATTGTATATAATCCACGATCTAGTTATAACTATCACCTACTTACAACTTAGGTTATAACTTGTAACTTAAAAAATAAAATTTAATTTGTTTTACTAATTACCAATTTTATTTCTTCCATTTTCGTCCATCTGGTCCCATTTTTCCCCAATAACATTCTTTGTGACGGTCATCCATGTTTCTCTTTTTAGTTCCCGGTTTTTGAAATCCTTTGTCCGTGCATCATAAAGACATGGATATTTTTCTATTTCTAAGATCAAAAGTTCGCTATCCAAGTAATAATCCACGATATTTTAAATATAAAAAATTACTAGAACACACGAATATAGCAGCAAGAGAAATGGGAATAATAAAAAAAATCGGATTAAAATTATTATAATCAGGCTCTGTACATTGTACCCTGTCTTTACGTAAACGTCTTGAATACTACCAGCGACTGTTTTCACGCACGTGTGGCCACCGATTTAGCTTGAAATCCAGCTAGAAAAAATAGGTCTGGTTCTATCCTCCAGCGGCCGACCTTGAGAATGCGACAGACAACTCCCCCGCTAAAGGGAAAAACAGCTGTGTTTGGCCACCCCTATGTTACAGAAGCTTATCTATATTTTGGGGCTTGTTTTCCAGCTGTGTTTCTCAGGGAAAAATCGCTCGTATGGCAGTAGACTTAATCATTCGAATCCCGGCGTTGCGCTACTGAAAGACTCCGTTTGTGTTGTCCCCACATAAGGGGCATTTCCAGTCCGCCTATATGGTGCCTCCATAATAAGATGGCTAGCGAGTTGCGGTGTACTATGGCGGTAAGGATATTGTCCAAGATACTGTCTGCCGTATTGGAAAAAATACTCTAATCAAATCGTGTCAATAATGCAATTCAAACGCAGAAGAAAGTACTTGATGATAACGGTAAAACGTTTTTGTAGTTTCATCCTCAAAAGAATAAAATAAATGAGTTAGTTATAGTCTAACTGCTGCAAAAGTCAGTGCTTCTGAATTATTAAACGATTATTTCAATTTTTTCTGTAGTAAAGAAATAAAATTGAAGCGTTCCCATTGAAAAGAGGATTAGTGCCAAAATTTCCAAAAAGTATTTTTCCACTGATACAAGGATTTTTTCCAAGGCTATTGGCGTGGAAAAGGTGGTAAATGCCTAGCTCAGAACTAAACCAAACTATCTAGTTACTTACCTTTTTTTCCACGCCAATTGCCTTGGGAAAAACCCTTGTATCAGTGAAAAAATACTCTTAGGAAATTTTGGCACTTCCCCGCTTTTCAACGGAAACGTCTCAATTAAGACTGAATTGGATGTTATTACTCTTTTTTTCACTTGTCAAATTGATTAAGCCCCATACTAACACAAAACTTTTAATAATAGAAATGATTACCCCAAGGATATTCCATTCTATAGATTTTATATGTCGTCAGATAAAAGCTATATCTGCTAATATACATTCTAAAATACTTATTTGACTTTTTTTTTCAGAGGAATATTAAAAACAATGTGTATTATTTTATCACTTTTCTCTATTCTTTGCTTTATGAAAGTAACCGATTTGACAAGGGAGCAGCTGAATTGTGAAAACGTGTGCCAGAACCATGTTGCTGAAAATTAAAAATAGCGGCGTGTCGAATAAACTTAATTTTTTGTACAACTTACAGCTGTGAATCCGTGTATTCTACATTCAGGTTGATAGAAAATAAACAATGTCCAGTGTTGGCAAATCAGCACCTACATAACTGTATTGCTATGAACCACAACGACTCAAAATATGCCAGATTTGAATAAATTAACAAAACAATTAAAATAATTGTTAAAGATATTGAAATTATTTAAGGATATATTAATTATTTTAACAATTGAGAAATTCTATATTCTATAAAAACATTAGAAAAAAACGCTTATATCAAATGTACAAACTTTTCTATTTTTGGATCCTCTAAGCATGTTCATATTCCCAAATAGTACTATTTTTGGGAAGGAAAATGACCGATGCTGTTAAATTCTTTTATCGAATGTACATTTTTGAAGACCCCATTCACTGTGCAGACATCGCATGTGTTAGAATTCCCAAATATGACAAGTTCCTTTATAGTAAATATGAATTAAATCCCTTGCAAACACATTGTTGTCGTTGAAAAATTCCTGATGCAGGAACATGAAATTCCGATGGACAATAGCGCCCTTTACAAGTACGCTCTTTCGAGAGTGCTTGGAGCGTACGGGATTGCGCACGCCAGAAAACTTGCAGTACGCTCCAAAGCAGCTTTCCCTGCCTCTCCGACACCTTCACAGGTGCACTCAATCGCGCGGGATTGTGGTTTCACGCGAGAAAGGGTGTACATGTAAAGGGCGCTATTGTGATACGCCAGAAATGCCCAGAATAGCAGTTTATAATCGAGAGTTATTTGACATTTGTCTTCAGATCATGCAAACTGCAATTCTTGGAAGTACTCAATATATAAATAAATAATAATTTCGATAAGTTATTTATAGAGCAGTAAAATATATCGTAAGTATGACAGACCTTGAATGTTTGACTTTGCAATATAGCAGTGTATATGGTATATTTTCATATTGTTCTGAAAGTTACCATTATCCATTTAAATATTTTCCCTTTCAAATTCTGAATTCAAGGAAAAGAGGCGTATTCCCTTATCTAGACGATAGCGTTCCATGTGATTATCGAATTACACAAATTGCAAATATCCCGGGAGACAATCAGCGTAAGAAAGCTTTTAATGTTGGCTTACAACCTAATTGCCCAAACGACAAATTCGTAAGGATTTAAGAAGTCCTTATTTGCAACTTATTCATCTAACAAAATCTTTATGTTTGATAATGACTGCAGTATTATATCTGCTTTGAGCATTTGATAAATTCAATGTGGCAAATATTTATATTTATATTTTATTCACTTTAAAGAAAAGTTAGATTTTCAGGAAAATTCTTTTAAATTACAATAGTTACATTTTCATCACTTTCATGAAAATCAAGGCTTAAAAATACAGTGGTACCTCGACTTACTAGTGCCCCTACTTACGAGTTTTTTAGATACGAGCAGTCTCTCGCTGATTTTTTTCCTTAAGTTGCGAGCTAAAATTCGGCTTACGAGCCAGCTCCAGATATCCATGCTAGTTTGCGCAGCGAACGCCATCTAATGTTCTCGTCAAATGAGCACACGAGACACATATAATATTTACAGCCTTTATGAACGATTATTATACAGTTGTACGCATGTTATTCTAATTACTACTTTCTAGGCGAGGTGATGACCGAATGGCTAGAATGCTGCAATTCGGTTCAGATTCTGGGGGTTAGAGTCCCACTGTTGGTATGGATGTTTGTAGCCGTTCAGTATCGGCTGTAAACTGCAGGTCCAGGTCTAATTAACACTCGTGTAGCAAATATTTGTCCGTAATGCTCCAAACAAAATGAAACAAAACCCCTACTCTCCAGTCTTAAACCGAGATATTAACTCTCAAAAATTATCACACAAGGCAGCTTGCTAAGAACACATTTGAGTCGCCCTTCGAAACCAAACACCGCGAACCCCTCATTTCAAAAACATTCTGAAGGGAGAATAAAACAGACCTTATTGGACAAGTTTTTATTGAAAACGCCTGCAGATGAAAGTGAGGAGAGCGTGGCGAAAAGGGCAAAACATCAAACATCAAAAGGACAAACATCAGTGAATAAGATTCAATTATTCAGCTTAGCCTATCTCCACCACCTCCATCAGCATCTTCAAGTCGTCTGATCTCCACAATAGATGTTGTACATTATGCTGAATGAAATCAGTTTATTGCAGTATAGTGTATTGCATTGTGTATTTATGCAATATATGTCATTTATAAGTACATTTTTCTTATTTAAAAGCGTGTATCAAAAGAATTGCCTTTTTTTTTGGGGGGGGGGGTGGATTAATGGCATTTCAATTCATTTCAATGGGGAAATTGATTTGACACACGAGTAATTCGAGATACCAGTTCCATGGTACACTACATGGTACACTACATGGTACAGTCAAAGCACCACTGTACCATGTAGTGTATATATATATAATATATATATATATATATATATATATATATACACACACTGAAGTGCCACTGAATTAGGGATAGCAAAGTCTATGCAAATTGTGTAGCGCTGCGCATCATGTATGCGCAAGTGATCTTCCCTTTCCCAATTATGTATACGAGTTTGCTCTACTTCTCGTCTTTCTAACTCTTCCTGATTCAACTTCAAAATACGCTGGTATGATTCAGCCACGAATTCAGGATCATAATTTTCTTGGCCTATAACCAAATCCTTCAAGTGCAATATTGTTTCGATTCCTTTTCTAGGAATTTCCAACTGATCAACCAGTTTTACTAGATCCTCTTTTTTTCCTTTGCCTAAAAACGCCATTGCTATCCGTTAATATACCGACTTAATAATAATAATAGTATCTTATACGTTAAAAACCCAATAGAATCGCAGTACTATTAAAGTTACACAAAATTAAAAATCTTAGACCTTAAATATTTTCTTAGAGAAAAGTATTTAACAATATAAAATGAATTTCTTTAAAATAAATATTAAAAAGAATTTTACATAGAGAACAATTTATCATATACACTCTCTAAACAAAACAATTGAATCTCAATGTTTTGGATTTCTCTCTAATCTCATAAATCAACAAAGATATTTCCGATAGGTCTTCAAAATTTTTGAATATTTAAGAATTTTAAACTACAGAATTTTAAGCAATCACCTCAAGAATTCTTGGAATTAGACTCACCCCTTTTTTTGCTGCTTGAATCTTTTATAATCCATAGGCACAACACAAAAATAATCTTCAGCCCTTAGGCCCACAATAAAATCACACACATTTCTCTTCACTGCTCCAACATCTTTTCAGAGACAGAATCACGTAATTTCTTCTCTCCCGCAAATATAGGTCAAACACCCTTTTCGCTTCACACCCGCTCTCGGGGAAATACGAAACAACACGCGGAAAATCAGCTGTACCGTTGACCTCCGACCTCAGGAGACGAAATTTGCAGCCGAAATCTAAACATTCGTTCCTAGCGCTGCACGGGAATGATACAACTTTCGAACCCACGGGAATAGAAAAAATTTTCTTGCTTTCTCCTTCCTTCTGGCAACACAGCACGGCGTAAAAACCTCTTTCCGGCCCCGGAACACTAAATTATCGCGTAATTTTCTCTTTTTCTTACTGGCGTAAGTTTCCGTGAATTTCTCACATCAAAAGCTTCAACAATTTTTCTTACTGGCGTAAGTTTCCGAGAATTTCTCACATCAAAAGCTTCAACAATTTTTCTTACTGGTGTAAGTTTCCGTGAATTTCTCAAAATCACAATCTTCAGCAAACTAATTTTCTTGCTCCAGACGAATTTCTCGTACTCTTTTTCTAACAAACACTAAATACTGCCGTATTCTTCTTCTAACAATATCTAAATACTGACGTATTCTTCTTCTTCTCTAACAATATCTAAATACTGACGAATTCTTCTTCTAAAAACCTCTAACTAACTCTAACTCAATTATCCCACTTCTGACACCAGACTGTAACGTAGTCAATAATAAGACAAGCGTTTCGCTTCAATTACTTTACTACGATATCTTAAACATACTGCAACTACAACAGTTAAACCAAGTATGTATAGCGAGTTAGAATTTACAGTTAGATATGTCAGGACGGCTTCGGGTTCACCGACAACGCGGCAATTATGCCGATGACCAGAAGAGCTGCGTCTCTCTCTGGCACTCAAAAACAGATCTCTTCCCGAGGACTATTGGGGATTTTTTTATACGGTCGGCAAATTCAAAAGCTTTCTCCAGCGTTTGAAGTGATCGTAAGTGTTCAAAGTTTATGGTATTCCACATGTCACTATAGTGTCAAACTTCTGGAGAGCCCTCGAACCACTCTGGGTTTTATGCTATCGATAACGTCAGAACCGCACATTACGCGAACTTTATGGCCTCTTATCCTAGAGTTTATGAGACCGCTCAGTTCAACATTTCGCCGATAGATGATATGTTCATGTTGAGGGGTAGGAACGGCAATCACATACTTATATAATTACAAATTTCATGTAGTAATGGAGAAATTGTCACAATATATATATATATATATATATATATATATATATATATATATATATATATATATATATATAAAATGTATACCGGGTGGCCATAATTAAACTGACAGTGCTCACAGTGTTCTGTAGCGCGATCTATTTGCGAGAATGACGCCACATTTTGTAGGAAGATTAAACAAGACGGGTCGACAATCGCCGTGGCAACTGCTTCGATTGTATCCTGTGGTACAGGTTTTCGTCCTCTGCCTGACTGAACCTTCAGAGAACCTGTTTTCTCAAACGTCGCAACCATTGCTTTTAGCCCATTAACTGCCACAGGACCGTTACCTTTACGCATTTTTTTGTGCGTTCTAAAAGCACGAAGAGCGGCTGACGCGTTGCAGTGGTTGAGGTAAAAGCATTTGACCAGTAACGCACGCTCGACTAAAGAAGGAGACATTGCACATAAACTTTCAATCCGATTGATTCGAAACGTAACACATTGCCTTTTAAAACCCAAGCAGCTGGCACTGTGCCAATGGATGTAACGTGAAATTTGAATAAAGAACTTCTTCTTCTGCTCAGCGTACGTGATATTGCAGATCACGAGACTTTATCGGTGTTTACGTAGATTTTACGCTTTTTTAAAAGTGTTGCCATATTGCACTTGAACTAAATAAGAAAATGTGCATATTAAAAGGTAATTTTATTCCGTATTAATTTGCATTTGTTAACACTCTATTTTCTATTACACAGCGCCAAATATTCCCCTAGCGGTGACTTTTGGAACTAATTTATTTTTTCGCGGAATCCTTTGTCCCCCGTCTTGTTTAATCTTCCTACAAAATGTGGCGTCATTCTCGCAAATAGATCGAGCTACAGAACACTGTGAGCACTGTCAGTTTAATTATGGCCACCCGGTATATATATATATATATATATATATATATATATATATATATATATATATATATTATATATATATATATATATATATATATATATATATATATAAAGTGTGTGTGTGTGTTCTCTCGTTATCATGATAGCACCCAGTGAGTGCTACGATATCCCAATATTAACAAATTCTCCACCGAAATGTCTCTTTTCCTTGGAAATGGAAATAGGAACTAAAAGGAAAAAGCCCTTTTCCCCACCTTTGATTGGAAGATTTAATTTTCTTTAGTCATCGAATTGTGCTTTCGGCGGTGTGTTCTTTACTAGGTTACCGTGTTAGAATATATTCCAGAAAACGAGGAATTATTGCCGTGTCGTCGCGTCGCAACGGATACTTATTTTGTATGGTATACATTCGAGGAATTCTGTAGAAAATTATGTTTTTTATGTTCTGTAGAAAATTATGTTTATGTTTGGGAAAAGAATTTTAAGAGTTGCTTTTTTACTTTAATAATATGCATGTTCAGTCATTTTTATTTTAATATGAGATGACATTTTCGAAATAATGTCTTATTTTATTTTCTTGGAGAAAATTTGTTTAAAGGATGTCAAATGATATTACAAATGCTGTTGCATACGTCTAAAATTATGCGTAAAATTTATAGTTCTTTTCTTAAGCCATTCCAAAATGCAAAAATGTTTTTAAGTTTTAGTACACAAGGAGAGCTACGCATTTAATACTGTACTGTTGCAATAAAATAAAATACACTGCTGGCCACTGTAAATGCAACACTCTGAAGGAAACATGCAAATAACATGAAATTTACAACATGCATCAGCGGAGGTGAGATATGCAAATGATTAGAATTTCAGCGCAGACGCACATCACGCGCGCCTGTGGCGCCACTTCAAAGCGCTATTTAAGGCTTGGAGATTTCGACGATTTCAAGTTCGGCAATTATGTTTTTCTTGTGGTTTTTTCAAAAAAACGATGAATTATGCCTCGTCGAAAACAGAGATCATCTTTTGATCAAGTATCCGAGTTCGACAGAGGAAGGATAGTGGCCTACCGAGATTGTGGATTATCTTTCAGGGAAATCGGTAGTCGTGTTGGACGAAACCAAACAACTGTAATGCGGATATGTGATCGTTGGATGCAGGAGGGTACGACGGACCGGCGTGTTCGATTGCATCCACCTCAGCGCACCACTTCACGTGATGACAGGCAAATTGTGCGCATGACAGTGACGGATCGTTCAGTCACATCACGAACCATAGCACAGCACATGCAGTCTGTAACGCATCATCCAGTGTCTGCGCGTATCATTCGACGCCATTTACAGCAGAGTGGTCTGTCCGCAAGACGTCCATTGCTTTGTCTACCCTTGACGCAGAACCACATACGTAGCCGTCGCCAATGGTGCGATGACAGAAGGATGTGGACGGCAGAATGGAATGAAATTGTCTTTACTGACGAGTCACGCTTCTGTCTGCAACACCACGATAGTCGCATTCGAGTCTGGAGACACCGTGAAGAGAGGATGCAGAACAGCTGCGTTATGCACCGCCACACTGGTCCTGCACCGGGTATTATGGTATCGGGCGGTATTGGATATCACTCTCGCACACCACTAGTACGCATTGCCGGTACTTTAAACAGCCAGCGCTACATCTCCGAGTTGTTGGAGCCAGTTGTCCTTCCTTACCTCCAGGGCTTGCCGACAGCCATATTTCAACTGGATAATGCGCGACCACACGTGGCACGCATTGTCCAACGGTTCTTCGTCAATCGCCAGGTTGAATTGGTTCCCTGGCCGCCTCGCTCTCCGGATCTTTCGCCGATAGAAAACATGTGGTCCATGGTTGCTCTACGATTGACCCAGATTCCATCCCCAGCTGCCACAGCAGATCAACTTTGGAAACGTGTGGAAGCTGCTTGGTCTGCTGTACCCCAAGAACTCATCCAAAGTTTCTTTGAATCAATGCCGAGGCGTGTGGCAGCGGTGATCTCCAACAATGGCGGCTACTCTGGCTACTGATTTTGGCAGGAACCACACTTCACAGAAGCCTATAAATTTAATCATTTGATACTTGGTCAACATGTTATCTACAAATAAATTTTGTTGTGATATCTCTTGTCTTTCTTGGTGTTGCAATTTGGGTGGCCAGCAGTATATATTGATGTTTCACCTAGAGTATTCGCTTGAATTATACCGATTTAAATTTAGAAAATTTGTCCTGAATTCAGAAATTTTTTTGCAGTTGTTCAACGTTACCTGTATAGTTATGAAGCAAATATGAATGTATATGAAACTTTTCTCAGTAATGAATACCTCAAATGGTATTATAACACATGTGTGCCAGGTTTTGGACTGTTACGTCTGTGTGCAACTGTAGGAAATTGACACCTACAGCTGAAAACGCTTTGTATCTTTTAGATTTGACACTTAAGGATCTTTTAGGGTTTTTTCTATTTGACCAGGTCGTCTAGTCTTGTTGGAAATGTGATCAAGATTTCGATCTTCTATAACTCACAAAATAAACTTTCAAGATTCGCTTAGGAATAAAATTGTTCTCCACGAAATTTGCTTTAAAACTCTGATAAACGGAGTACAGGCTCTGTCCAGAAAGTAATGAGACTGAGTTTTTTGCGCCAAGCAGAAAGCCAAAGGGTCTGAGTTTGCGGACGGTACGGGTGGTGAAGTCTGTCAGCTACAAAGTCTGACGGAAGTCAGTTGGCCTTGAGCCTTTGCAGAGCTGGGATCGCTCGTGAAGCAGACACGTGTCTGAAAGTGGCGTTAGGTTTTTAGAATGCAGCGGCGGGTCGATCAGCGATACGCCATAAAGTTTTGTGTTAAACTAAACAAATCGGTTACTGAGACGCTTGCCATGTTACAAGAAGCCTACGGAAAGGATTCTTTGTCCAAGGCTGAAGTGTTAAGGTGGCACAAAGCCTTCAAAGACGGAAGAGAGGATGTCGATGACGAACAACGCGCTCGGTATCCATCAAATTCTCGAACTTTAGACAATGTGACTAAAATTAAAGCGCTTTTGGACTCTGTTCGTCGGATGACGGTATGAATGATTGCGGAGACGTTTGAGTTACAAAAGGTTGAAGAATCTAATCGCGCGCGTCTGCCCGAAGCTCACAAACAATTAGGTTCTGCATCACGATAATGTGTCGGTCCATACATCCTTCAAATTCACTCAATTCCTGGCAAAACAAAACTCTGCAACGCTGCCCCAATCCTTGTACATCCCCGAACTGTCAATGCAAGACTTTTTCTAGTCCCTCAGTTAAAATCCAGCTTAAAAGGTCATCGTTTTGACAATCCGGAGAACTTGCAGAAAAACGCAACTGGCGTTCTGAACAGCATTCCAGTTGAAGACTTCCAGGCGGGTATCAGTGAGTGGCAGAGTCGTTGGAACGGTGTATTAATGCAGGAGGGGGATATTTTTAGGAATATTAAGTGTCTGTAAAATTATCTTCAAATAAACGAATTTTATGGAATCAGTCTCATTACTTTCTGGACTTGTCGAACCATAATAAAACTGTTGTCTTACAGTGAATCCCGGCCCGCTGCGGAATCGAGAGGAACGAGGTTGCTGACTTCCTAGCGAAAAAGGGGGCTTCTGTTTTACAGTTAAACAACCAGGACTTGACCTACCATTCCATCAAGACAATTGTCTAAAAGACCCTCAGGTGTTCCTTCTCACAGGTTGTTGCTGCTAGAAGCGATCACAAGCCTTGGTATGTCCATGTCCATGATATCCCTGAGTGGCCTAGAGGTAAATCTGTGGCAATGCTACGGCTTTTTAATGGCCATGATTGTCTTCGCAAGCACATCCACAGAATTTATTTGGCTCCCAACTCTCTTTGTCTCCTGTGTAACAACCACGAGGAAATGGACATACTTCACCTTGCTTCTTGCCCTGCTCTACCTTCCGTTTCTTTATGGGAGCGCTATTGGATTGCCAGACATATGTTGATGGATTAACGGATGTCATTTTTCTATCTTGTTCTTGGAATTTTGTCTTTTTGATATCTGTTGTCCTGTAATACTTGCCATTGGAAATTTAAAAAAAATAAAAATAAACTTTCTGGACAGACCCTTTAGTTTTTAGTTGGTGTATGCACCTTCGCAGGTTGAGCAAGATCTTTAGTAGGTCAAGGTTCCTTGATCACGTCCTATGGTGTGTCATCTTCAGTGATAATTTTAAGGACTCTCGCATCTCCACAATCCTCGGTTGCAGATACACGTGACTAGCCAGATCGTTTCTACTGTTGAGATCTACAGGCTAGAGAGGCCAAGAACAGAGTGTGGCAGAAGTGAACTCCTGTCTAAGGATGAGGTGTATCGAAAGCAATTCACTTTCAGCATTAATATTCCCTTTTGTCAAAATTACATTTCTCACTCCATTTATGGTTTCCTATTGATTAAGAGAGATAGAAGAAGGAAAACAAATTTATATTCATACCATCATTATAAGCACGCATTTTTTCAATATCAGATGAAATAAAGTGAGAAGTATTTCATACGAGGATTCAATCATTAAAATGAATGAAATCATAGAAATGTTTGTAAAAAAATTATATGAATGCATAATAATAAAAGTTCTACTTTTAGTTCAACAAATTTTCATAAAAAAAATATGAATAGGTATGAGAGTCAAGTTTCACTGTATGTATATAACTGCGTCACTTCATTATTATGCAGAATGTTAGATGAAAGAAAATGCCTTAATTTTGATCTTTTGGGATATTTAATGCGATGATCGATGTTATAAAATATATTGCCTAAGAAATTTGTAGCAGCTTGCAAAATGCATGCAACAGTTATAACTTTTTTACTGTTTACCATTTTATCACTTGTACAAATAATAGTTGAAATTGCAATAGCAATTGAGGAAAAACGTACTTGATTTTTTTTACAATAAATAAGCATTAATTAGGTATAAAATTCATAATACAAGAGAATTGAGGTAAGTAGATTACTTTTTATGTATTGTATCTAAAAAAATAAGTTATTTTTTAAGTTCGCAAATGAAATCCAACAAGTAATGTGTGACATAGTTTTAATTCGTTGCGCCTACAAAAATGCTGCCGAGAGTCGCAGAACTATATCGCAGGTAAACATACGATAGTATTTTGTAAGGAAACAAATTTAAGCTCAAATTTGATGCATGCTTGTATCGCAGTTCTGTTATTAAAGAGTAATTCTCTTCATCCTGTTGTTCCTGCTGAAACGCACAAAAATATGTTTCCCCCATCGGATTAATCAGTAATCATATGTTATTTTCAACGTACGAATCCCAAATTCTCTATGTGAATAACACTGTAGAATAACTGAGGGCATTTTTCTAGTAAAATATCATATTTTAAGTCTGCTTATGTTACAATTTTGCTATGCATACAATATGTTAATTTTTATTGTAACATATACGCGTTGTAGAATTAGATATTTCAAAGTTGCACTCGGCAGTATTAGAACCATGTTTTCAAGCTGCAAATGTTAAACTTGAGTTCAAATATTGCTAAGGAATAGCTTATAAAGGTTTTCTAGTAAAATATTATTCTTTTAAGAAATAAATCTTTGAACAATTTTTTAAAGGAGTAACTAAGTAGTTTTTAAAAGAGTAGTTCATTTTTTATTATGCCCATATTATGTTGCTTTCCCACTGTCGTAACGCTTTCAACGCTTTCAATAACCTAATAAATACTGCTAGTAATCTACTCAACATTTTGTTAATAATTCATAGTTTTCATACAGCCACTCAACGTAATTAGGGACAGTTCCTTCTTGTTTTCTAATCTAATATATTTTCCCCAGACAGTTGGGAATAATACTCAAAGAGCACCATTTTTCCTCAATTTTCGCTGTCTCTGCTTTATCGTACATCCTTCTGTAATCCCCAAAAAGGGGTTGCTTAACGCTTGGCGAAAAGATTCTTCATTTATCCCCTTCCCCTCGTAAAACACACAAAATAACCCTTTGTATTATAGCTTTGGCGGAGTCTGCTGGCGACCGCTGGGTCGTCAAGTTCCAGATGGTTTTTCGCTGCAGGTCATGTGACTGGAACAGCTCAGGGAGCTAATTTCGAATGAGAATAACAGATCTCGTCTGGCCACCGGTTCAAGAAGATGCTTTTCCATCACAGCTATCTCCGACTTACAGGGCGAAAGCGGTCCGGCGAAGATCGGCGTTTCCATCCCGACCTCCTGACTCCCCATGGCTGATATGAGGATCTAATGTAAATTCCTGTAAACGGCCTTAAGCCACCGGCCTTACCTAGCTAATTTAATTTAAAAATAATAAATATGAAGGCTTCATTTAAAAATCCAATTACTTCTGTCACCCCTTTTTGTCTTTCTTTTTCAGTGTAAGGTGATTAAGTCATCTTAAATATTTTAAAATGCCACCACTGATGTCGGCAATCAACTTACATTTTGTGGTACCACAACCATGATGATATCTCTTTAATACTACAACTGGTGACGATCCTTTAATAGTGCCACACCCACCTTTTAGATAGCGCATGTAAAAATGCTCATGTGTAATGTTTTGTAAGAACGTCGTTGCACGGCATCATTTTATGGCTTCCTTACAATCAAAACCCTGACCTTCTACAGGTAATGAACGCATACAGAACTCCTGTATTATATTTTGATGTGGAAAAACTGTTGTTTAAGGATTACTAATTCTTTTAATGACAGAGCTGCGTGTCACTTGAATGTCCAGCCATGAAAAAAAAGTCCATTACGAGATGCCGAAGGGAAGAGACGTTGATGGATGAAGTAGCATAAAGCTACATAATTTTGAATTTTAATTAATGAATATAGGTTTTTCTCCAATTTTTTCCGGCACCTTTTGTGTAGTTAAGAGATTTCGTCACTTGGCATAATTGGCGAAGTTCTTTTGTCTATTTTAACGCCGCAGACTGTCTCCTCTGAGCAGTTGCTTTGCTTAGCAGTTGCATTGAACAGTTGCGCTGCATTCCTATTCTATTAGAACGGGTTTTGTGGCGAGCGCCAAATAGGCGATATTTTTCCCCTCTTTGTCTGGACGTGAATTTCAACATTCGTTTCCGGGACGTCTAGGATCTTGGACGGGTTTTTGATAATCTATATGCGTTTACATGTTGAAGAAGCACGTGTAGGATATCATTAATCACTAGGCCTAAGCTATTTCTGCAGCACACTCTCCAACCCCACAAATTTACCAGCTCTACTTAAATAAAAGAAAGTGTTACAGGTATGTCTCAGCCTATAATTACTGTTGTAACCTATACGATCAAGACCCACTTCACCACAGAATATATACTCCGTAAACGGACAATCCACACTGTTACTCCGGTCGTTTAATGTTTACACTTCGAAATATATCCCAGAGCTATTTCACTCCCTATTCAGTGTTATTAGCTTTGAATAAGTTTTAAAATTCCGTTTTAAATTGACTATGAACTTCTGTTGGGGATAAACTTTAGACCCTAAGGGAAAACTTCAAACATGATGTAAACGGCTCTGTAGAGGGTTTTAATGCTACTAGTGAGTGACTTGCTGGATTAAGAATGTGATAGGAAAGTGCTTTTATGGTAATTAGAATATATAATTCTAACATTAAATATCTGCCTTCTGTTAAAACAGACACCATAATTTTTTGTATTGCAATCTTAATAAGGAAGAACGCATGCATATAACCGAAAGTACTACTTTATATTGGAGATTGAGTATAACCCAACACGTTCTGCTACCGGTTGCGAACAGAAATACGTGTGATAGTTTAAACGATTCAGTTATTTGATATTTAAATAGAAAGAGAAAATGAAATTTAAAATTTAAAACTTTCCTACATCTTAAACTAGATTAGTAGTGCCACTACTGAGGGAAATGAAAAACAAATTCGGAATTTTTTAAGAAATAAAATTACAAGAAATATAAAAGTGTATTTCTTCTTTATAACATACAGGAACCACACAACTAGATTTAGAATTAATTATTTAGCTATTTCTGAAGCAGTTTTTCTTATCTATAGAACTATCACTGGGCCGGTCCTAATGTATGGTTCGGAAACTTGGTCTCTAACAAAAAAGGAGAATGTAAAAAGTCGTCGGACTGGTAGCGTTTAACAAAATGACTACAGACTAATTAACACTAAATAAGGATGAATTTTATTTATACAGGCTGAAGAAAGATTAAATTACGGAATGATTATTTTAACACAAAGCACTCTAAGGATACGGCGAGCTGTCAAAGTTCAGGAATCCCACACCACATGAGCAGATAAAGTCAGATAAAATTTATAAGATTCTAGTCGGAACGTCCGATGTAAGTCTGCGTTCAGGATCTGTGCTTCCACTGACTCCCTATGCTGCAGACTATTCGGCTGATTGAGGGAACTTCCGTCAGAAACCACGACGACAGGATGTCGCACTAAAAGTCAGATAAGCTGGTCGACCGGGGTCGAATAACTTCCTCGCCCGTCAGGAATCAGGGGAGTTACTCTGTCTCTTATCCCAATATAATGCTTCCGTTAGAAGCTGATTGACTGAATGTCGAAAATGAATTCATATAGCAAAGGAATTTAGAGACATTACTGTCTCGATGATTCGACCGAGCCCTAGGTACCGATCAACTAGAACACTCACGGTTCTAAGGCAAGTTCTCTGCTGGAGAACAATTTTCTCACGACAGCACTGGCCGGAGTGGGAGACTTCTCACCTTGAGACTAAGAGGCTAACTAATGCTAATATTTTTCTCAGCGACCTAACTTTGGATTTGACGCTACGATCGCTGGAAAATTTATAAAGATTTTAAGTGGTGCGCTTTAAAGGTGACATCATCTTTAGTGTCTGTTATTGATCTTTCTTTTTTTCTCGCTGAATACCCAGAGGTGAACTCGCACTATTAATTTTACGAGACATATTCATCAATCAGAGGGTGAGAAGCGAATCAGGCTTTCAACTTTAACGTCACATTGCAGATGTGCCTTAGAACCGTGAGTGTTCTAGTTGATCGGTACCTAGGGCTCGGTCGAATCATCGAGACATTCCCAGGCGCGGAGTAGCTTCGACGTCATTGTCGACAGTCCTTTGCTCAGGCCACCTTTAGTTGCCGCGCTTTTGCTGCCGGTGTCTCCAGCGCGTTTATGTAGCCGGTGGTTGAATAGAAATCGTTAATTTTAGGAGCGGATTGTGTTAATTGGGGAGAATCGAATTTGATTCTTCATAAGAATACAGAACTGCAGTCTTCGAGACGTTGTTTCTCAGAAGCATCCTTGGTGGTGTGAAATAAAATGGCCTATTGCAGAGACGTTTTAATTCAGAAATATATAAATTTTTTAAAGAGCCCAATATTATTAAAAGTTTGAAAATTGAAAGAATTAGCTGGGATCTCATATTTCTAGAATGGATGAAAGAAATCCAGTAAAGGTTTTTGTGGCAAGGCCCTTTTCTAGTTGCAAAAGAGGAAGGCCAAAACTAAGATGGCTCGACTCTGTTGAATCATATTTTAGAGTGATTGGAGTGAAGAACTGGCAGACCAGGTCTAGAAATAGGTTATTTTGGAGGAATCTTCAACAGAAGTTCTTGGCCCACCCTGGGCTGTCGTGCCAAATATGGTGATTGTGAAGCAGTTTTGAGCTGAAGTGTACACATCTAGATATATGTACATTTAGTGCCGATTTAAATGCAGACATTAATATAAATCTTTCTTAGAGTCCTTCTTTTAAAGAGTTCAAAAGTACCAGTAGGAAATATAAAGCGTTTAGTGCACATGATGCATACTATAATCTGAATAATAAAAATCAGCAAATTCAGTGCTACCGTAATTATGCGTTTTCAATATCCCAGTGCGTTAAGTACATCAACTGAAATTACCAAGATATTAGTCCGGTATAAACCTTTCAAATTAATTTCCTTAACCGTTTGGTGTTTATGCAAAACCCTATCGATATTCTGGAAACCCTGTAACAAATTGCACGTCATCTATGAGGAGGCGCTGAGTGAGCGTGAGTGAAATCGGAATATTCACCTGATCACTATACGTCTTTGATATGAATCTATTCCTAAAATAGTTGGAGACTGATTTCATTTGTATTCACTTTAATTGCTGTACTATATATTCTATGGGCACCTCCATAGCCAATACATTTCAAAAAAATAATGTGCAGAAATAATTTTATAGAAAACTTTTAAGAATAAATTTGATTAACTCTTTAGTTTGAAAGAAGGCTTATCTTAGTAGTTTGTTAAAATATTTGTTACTGAAAAATATTATGTCCAAAACTTTAATAGTATAGGACAGTTTCATTTATTCATTACTGTCTATAATAAAAACTGTAACTGCCCTCGTGTTATGTACAATTTAAAAAAAAAAAAACTATATTGATCTGGAAATATATTCTTCTACTGTCTCATCTAACCTCAAGTCAACTGATTAGACAGCCAATAATAATTTGAAACTTTGCAATATCGATGAATTGATAGTGAGAGTGTTTTTTCCTTTTTACTAAAAGCAACCAATATAAAATTAGAAAACGCACTAAACGTCTCTTGCTTGTAAGTTGTGTAAAATTGCTATTTCCACCTAGGTTATCATTTTATATTTCCAAAGATGAGAGAAGAACATAACCTTTGAAGTTAGCTTCATCGTGCACGGAATTTAACTTCATAAATACTAAAACACTCCGTTAAGATAAATTTGTAATCTAATAACTCGCATGTTTTTACATCTATTACAAATATTAAATTGAAAAACAATAATAACTATTTTAAACCTTTCGGTTCGAAATTCCTAGGATCTGTCTGAAGCTTTTTTTTATTAAATGTAAAACAAAGCATAAACACTTAAAAAGGCATTTAAAATCTAAAATCATGAAAGCACACTGAACTACATAGACTTAAGATTCGAGAGATATACAGAATATAACTAAATTATAACAATGACATAATGTAACTACTTTAACTCTTTGGATAATGATATACGAAAGGAAAAGATTCTATTTAATACCAGTAAATAATATTAGTTAAACTAACAACCTCATTAAATAACTAACTTCGAGTCATTATTAATAATTAGTAACATAAAGCGATTAAACTTTAACATTTGGTACTTTGCACATAATTGATTCCTCCATGCTAATTCGATAAATAACTGGAATGAATACAATATTTGCTTAACAAAGAAGATAAATTATTAAGTAAATTTTAGATTACTACTGTATTATGTGCTAAGTAATTTATGGAATTTCCTATGGTTTCCAGAATATAAAGAAAAATAAACATTTTGAAAAATTTAGTTTTTTGAAATTCATTCAACCCATTTACCTGAAAAAAAAGTTCATTTTAAAAAATTATATATATAATAGCTGTTGTCTCTGTATAACACTTCCGGGCTGTACTCATCTTTCAATTGAAGCCCTCAGTAAACAAACGGCCGGTTAGGCATAATTTCAATATCAGATGTGGATCAGAATTTTTTCTTACCTAAAAACTAATATCTTCTCCATCAAATCACGTTTGTTCAGCCTATTTTTCTATAAAACATTCAGAACTGAAAAAGATTGGATGCTTTTAGCTGTATATTTAACAGTTTTTAAAAATCTGTTTACTTTTACGATGAATTCTGAAAGTAAACAAACTAGAATGTGAATGAATCAAGTAGCTCAAATATTCATATCGCGTAGTGATCTGTAAAAAACTGGATGGCAGTCTGCTACTCCAGTCGCATGAAAAACTAAATAAATAAAAAATAATGAAAGGGTTTGCTTTTACAAGGTGTGGATTAAATGCAATATTGTTAGAAAATTCGGGATATTTTTTAACTTTCTTATACTTTTTCCATTATGACGTCAAAATGACGGGTTACCTTCGAATCAAGTAAAAAGGTCATTTGTTTAAAATAATCAAAAGTTTGTCTTAACTTTAAAAATCACACTAATTTTAAAATAAACACTTGAATACTATAGGAAATTGAGTTTTATTTATTACATTGCTATATTATAAGGTATAGTGTACTATGTGGCTACCCTCGTAACGTTGCAAATATATGCTTGTGGCTGGAGATCAAGAAAGGTTCTGCTGATATATATATATATATATATATATATATATATATATATGTGTGTGTGTGTGTGTGTGTGTGTGTGTGTGTTAGTTAGACTTTCTGCTATGTTAAAAATATAATCAGTCTCTCAAGTGCATCGTAATATAGCAGTCGTATAGCTGAAGTGATGACTTTTCAATAATAAAACACATTTTCATATATAAAAACACATTTATTAAACCAAAGAGAAAGACGACAGAGGTGTCCGTTCCTCTTTCGTCTCTTTGAAGACAGTAAATGCGAAAACATCACTTGATACCCCTAAATTCTCAAAGTGGACCTTCCATGTGGTCAGGATTGTCATTAAGTTGGCAAATTTCGAAGTTACGCGTTGCTTTATTTGGTATGCTCTGTGGACTGTCTAGAAAGCTGCTGTGTTACTGCTATGCTGTGTATTTTCACATGGGTCAATTTTAGATCGGCGCTCTTCCGAGGGCAGATATAATTATTATGGAAAAAATAAAAGCGGTTGGCAAAATTAGTTATTTATAGGGTAAAGTAAGTTGGGGAAAGAGTTTAGTTACGTTAGGGAATGAGAAAAACTATTTTGACAGAACTCATAAATACACACACACACATTATATATATATTTATATATACAGAGGCTGTTCACACATTTTTTAGACGATGTATATTGTATTCACAAAACTAAATTACATAAAATTCTTGTGTTTCAAATGTTCTATTCGACATCCCTTACTCTGAACTATCTTTCGACACCGCAATTTCCAGGATAATAATGCCTTTTGAAGTGTCAGAAGATGAATTCTATCCGATTCCTTCAGAAAGCTTTCCAGAGTCCTGTAAGGGTTTTGGGACGACGTTTGGATAAATGCAGATTTTAAAAGTCCGAAAGCACAAAAATCCATAGGTGATACATCGGGAGATTTAGTAGGGATATCAGTGAAGGGTATGGCCTTGATACCAGTTTTTTGTTCCATTTCTTTTAGGAAATTTACGGTGAATTTTGATGTGTGACTGCTAGCTTTGTCCTGATGGAGTCTCACAGATTGATGGCACTGTGGGTAAAGCGATAGTATTTCATTCAGAAAAATTGGCGATAAAATATGTTCCTGATAGTATTTGGAGTTAATCTTGACATTTTTTCCACTCTCTTTATTTTTAACTTGCCATTATAAGAAAAACCAGCAACAATCATGAATCCCTTAGAAAAACTTTCTTTTGATTCTTTGAACCATGTACTTAAATTTTTTTCTCCCCTTTTATGATAATAAATGGCTCTTTTTTTTTGCAATCATTTAAATACACCCATGATTCATCTATTGTGACAATTGTTTTCCATTTTTCTTTGGATAAGTGTTTCTCATATAGAATTTTGCAGCGTGTCCTGCGTTCAGCGATATGATTTGGAAGAAGACGATGCACATTGCGTTTTTTCGCTTTCTTTTGATTTAAATCAACGTTTATCATTTTTGTTTACAGTGGACACAGAGCATTTTGATGATTTTGCAACTGCCCTTTGACTAGGGGGATTTTCTTTTAACATTAAACAACGTACCTTTGCAATAGTCGAAGATGTCCGTTTTTTCCTTGGATACTTGTTTGGAATTTTTGTCCCACTTGAAGCTCCAATTTGACGTTTTTTCCTTTCTTGTTGACGATATTACCTATCGACGCTTTAGATATATCAAAACCATGACTCTCACATCGTTTTTGGATAACGGAGTATGTATATTTCTCTTCGGAAAGAGCATAAATGTAGCCTTCCAACCACTGCTTTGTTAAAAACGCCATTTTGTATAAAACAAAACTTTCAAGCCACAGACCATAATTTTGACTTTTAAAAACATAGTACAATTGCAATTATTTCTTTTGCAGCAAACGGTTTTTTATTACCGCTTTCCAAAATCGTCTAAAAAATGTGCGAACAGCCTCTGTATATATATATATATATATATATATATATATATATATATATATATATATATATATATATATATATATATATATATATATATATATATATATATATATATATATATATATATATAGCGCTTTTTTCTCTGGGGGTGCGCGGGGATACGGCGTGTTCCCACATTTTTTTAAAGTATTATTTTGGCTTAACTTAACCGAAATTTTAAGAAACTTACGAATCATTTGTTAATTCATAACAAAAAAGTATCTGTTTTTAAATTGCTAGTATCATATAGAAGTGAACTCTTGCATTTTTCGATTCAACTAAGCACCTACTTTTATCGATTTTTGTTTTTTTATAATTTATTTTGATATGTATTACATTGCATAAATCACAATCCTTTTTAGTAGTGTTAAAACCAAAAAATGCGCAAACTAAATAATTTTAAATTTTAAAATAAACTTTTTGCATTGGAACATTTAATTTAATTACAATTTATTAAATATTTTGCAACTGCCCTTTGACTAGGGGGATTTTCTTTTAACATTAAACAACGTACCTTTGCAATAGTCGAAGATGTCCGTTTTTTCCTTGGATACTTGTTTGGAATTTTTGTCCCACTTGAAGCTCCAATTTGACGTTTTTTTCCTTTCTTGTTGACGATATTACCTATCGACGCTTTAGATATATCAAAACCATGACTCTCACATCGTTTTTGGATAACGGAGTATGTATATTTCTCTTCGGAAAGAGCATAAATGTAGCCTTCCAACCACTGCTTTGTTAAAAACGCCATTTTGTATAAAAACAAAACTTTCAAGCCACAGACCATAATTTTGACTTTTAAAAACATAGTACAATTGCAATTATTTCTTTTGCAGCAAACGGTTTTTTATTACCGCTTTCCAAAATCGTCTAAAAAATGTGCGAACAGCCTCTGTATATATATATATATATATATATATATATATATATATATATATATATATATATATATATATATATAGCGCTTTTTTCTCTGGGGGTGCGCGGGGATACGGCGTATTCCCACATTATTTTAAAGTATTATTTTGGCTTAACTTAACCGAAATTTTAAGAAACTTACGAATCATTTGTTAATTCATAACAAAAAAGTATCTGTTTTTAAATTGCTAGTATCATATAGAAGTGAACTCTTGCATTTTTCGATTCAACTAAGCACCTACTTTTATCGATTTTTGTTTTTTTTATAATTTATTTTGATATGTATTACATTGCATAAATCACAATCCTTTTTAGTAGTGTTAAAACCAAAAAATGCGCAAACTAAATAATTTTAAATTTTAAAATAAACTTTTTGCATTGGAACATTTAATTTAATTACAATTTATTAAATACATATCACAGATGGAAACACTTAAGTAACTGAAATCCTATTTCAGATAAATCGAAGTGTTCCATAAAGATCTTTCAATCCATTTCACCGACTCTGATGATTTCTGAGAGAAAAGCGAATGCACTGGAATCAGAAATTCGAATTCTTGTAGAAAATAGACCTCAATCAGTCTTAAAAGACTTCCATTTATTTCGCTCATTTCAAAACTGCATTAATATAAAACGGTTCCGGGAACAACCAAAGACTGTCCATTACGAGAGCCTTTGGAACTAGACTGAAATCCTTTTGTTTAAACTTCATCTCCGGCCTTTTAAATGATTTGATAGCTTTGGCAGTTTTATAGAATTTTGACTTTTTTTCATTACTCGGATGTAAAACTTTATTCCAATTACATTTTAATTACAAAACTATAATCTCTGTGAAATATTGCATCTGAAACATAATGCAATGTTAGTAATTTATGATTATATTAAATTTCACTTTTGGAAAAAAATAATGGAAGTTTGCTTATGCATTTATTTTATCTAAATAAAATCTTCAGTACCAACAGCCACTGATACTGAAATTGTTCTCTGATCTGCATAGAAAATATTTTTTCTCAAAATATAAGACTATGATGCTAATTTTGAATGGTCAATGCGACATAAACAGGAAGCAGGTTCCATATACTACTTTATTTTTTCGTTCTTAAAAGATTAATAAATTAATATCCGGGGGGGGATATTGAACACCAGGACTGCAGGGTTGAACATAATAATTTTTTAAACTGCACCATTTCTCCTAAAAATATTGCATATAAATTATTGAAACTCACAGTCATACATTTCGCATAGTGACAAATCCTATAAATACAGTGAAATGACCACGGATTCAAGGGAGGGGGCAAACTGAATTTATTCTCACCATTAATTATGGAAATGTTTGTTTTAATTAGAAAGATTTAAATATCCGACTAAATTTTGACCGAAATTTAGATCCGAAAGTTAGGAAAAATGCACAGCACACGCTCTCTGAGAATAAGTTAATAGTCTCTAAATGCAAAAGAGAAAAATTTATCCTCCAACACAAAGAGAACGAAATCAGATAACAGAACTGGTGCAGATGTGCATACGTGTTTGCATTTAGATGGCTCTCTCTCGGAAAAGCTGGGGAAAGTCTCATTAAAGGTAAAAAACAAATACGCCACGCCTTCATATTAGAATCAGAAGAAAAATGGGTTGGAAAAAATAATCTTTGGACTATTAAATAACGCAAAGAAAATTTCTTCCATAGCTGCAACTAAAAGGTAAGTTCACAGGCTTTGACAAGGTCGCTTTACATGGATTGTTAGTCGCTTTACAGTGGATTGTTTCAAGCGTCTTTACAGTCGCTTTACATGGATTGTTTCAAGATGTATCTTAGATATTTCAAAAAGCCATCATTGTTTGTTTCGTATCTGCTTTCTTTTAAATAATCACAAAAAAATTAATGATTTTATCGCATCTTTCCACTCACAATTTTTTCTTTCACCTTCAAACAACTTAGATGCCACTGTGATCGAATCCGAATACTATATATCAAGAAATGTGCACCAGAACAATGATATTAGGTGCAAGAATATATAGAAAATTCATATCTGTAACCATATAAGGTTTGACAAAATGGAAATAAACCGACAGCCAGCAAGGAAAGCCGACGTGAAATGGAGTTGACAATGCGACTTCTGAAATTACCTGTCACAAATTTATATTTTACCTTCGGGTATCTATGATGACAACAGAATCAAATACAGACATCCGGTTTTCTGTACATGTGTGACTAACACAAGAATATTTCACAAAAAAATTTTAACATTTCCCGATATATTAATAACGATTGATCAAATGGAAATGAGGCAATAGCTGGAACGCTCACCTGAATTAAAACGTGGTTGTCGCATATTATCAAAAAGACAGTGGTTACTCTAGCTGTGTGGGATTTGGGTAGCCTTCCACTGTCACGCAATGGATGGAAGCTTGTTAAGAGAAATCGTGCTTGTTAGAGCTTCATCCAACTGAGAACATGTATATGAGAAAAGAATATCAGAGGGTAATAGATCACTTCCGGACACCTGAAGATGTTTCAAAATCGGAAATCCATCGACAAAAAAGGTATAAAGTAGGGGACGATTGTATTTACCTAGCTTGTGTGGAAAATTAGTACAAGAGGTTTAGAGAACGAACGTCTTTTCATGGTAACCTGTCCACGGAGAAGAAAAGTGTTTAATCTGAAAGGATATTTCAGTTCAAGTGGATAGTCTCATCTGCGGAAGGCGTAGGACGAAAGTACGATTAGAAATTGGTAGAGTACACTTCTTGGGGGGTCGAGCCGTTAAACAATTTTAGAGTTTGCCTCTTGGGGTAATCGATTGTCCCGATTTCGGATTCAGTAACTACCCCTTGTTAGGGTAGCCATTAAAAATACCATCAAATTCTCCTTTATGTATCAAATCTTATGTATCAAATTTCGTTTACAATTTATTGATAAAAAATAATAGGGTGTTTTTGGTGTTTTTTTTACTTCATTTTAAGTTTCGGTGTCATGCAAGTTCAGAAGTGGGTATTTGAGTTTAGAAATCTTAATATCTATTTTTGTTAATAGAAAGCCATATTTGAAGCAAAATTATTTTTTATTTGAGAAAGTAGGTGTGGTCACTTACATTATTTGATGTTGCTATTATGACAAAGCATTTTCCGAAATCCTCGATTACATCAATTACCAATAATTTTTACACTTATATGTTAATTTTCGTAACTATTTTTAATAGAATAAATGCATGTATAGCAGAGTTCCAATACTATTGGTTCACTTTTAAATTCAAGTAATATTTTTATAAAAGTGTTTGAATATAATTGCTTTCATGTTCAACTTTTTCGTACCCTAGAAGTACATTGGGATGGCTAAATATAAACCATCAGGGGAAATAATCAAAAAATCATCCGCGTTTACCATACTACTGAAGAATGCAACTTTAAAGGTTATCAGCGATTAGAGGAAGATTATCGGTATTCCCTTCGTTTGGACTTTGGCGAGAGGGTATCAAAGGAAATCTTATTGACCTAAATTCTGACATCTACCATCCTTCAAGGAAGAAATATTACATTCTTTGTGGGACTGTTAGGAGAAGCTTTAACTTTCTAGATGTCCAAAGCATCAGGTTTTGTAGTACAGGTTGTGTATAAAGCACGGTACACAGGCATGCCTGAATCAAGTTAATTCCTATTAAGTGTCCCCCTAACAAGATAATGAACTAGATTTGATGTTAGAACATTTGATAGAGTTTAAGGAGAGTACTATTATTGTAAATGCGTGCGAAACATACTCCTCCCATTTCTATTCAGGAAACGGAGGGTGGAGCAGCCCATGGACAAATTCAGATTTATCATCCCCCCCCCCCCCAAAAAAAAAGGAAAAAAAAGTCAATTACTTCTTCTATCAGTAGCTCGAATGTATAGTTACAATCTTTTAGACTAGGGGGCACTCCAATTGCAGCCCACCAAACTTTTATATGCGGCCCGAAACACACACGGTATCAAGCAGTTGCTGTTGTAAACATAATATTGGAAATTAGCGCCTGAAAAATATAAACTGCTTAAAAAGGTATCACCTGTTTCTCACGTTTTTAGCATCACCGTATCTTTGTGAATCAACCATTTCCAAAAGGAAGTATGGAAAGAATGTGTATTGATATGGGCTTACTAATTCTTACCTCGATGATGACTCATTTATAGTATTATCATGTAACAAGTATAAACTTGATTCATCTAAAATTGTCAAACGTTTGTGTCAACATTAAACACACTCTTTTGTAAACACACTCTTTTGTAAACAAACGTTTGAATACGTTTAGATGTCGAGTTTTACTTTTTTACGTTATTAAAATATTAGGTTTAGTGTACTATTTTGTGGCCCGCATAACGTAGCAAATATATGCATACGGCCCGAGAGAGAAAAAGGTTGAATATACATGTTTTAGACCCACAATAATCCGCGGCTGGTACAGATCTTTGATAGTAGTAGCACAGTAAATGGTGTATGTGTCATATAAACTTTGATGAAGATAAAAATAGCAATCAAGATGACTCGAAAAGAACTTCTTCAATTATAATGCATGTTTCGACAGATATTCAACAAACACTGTTTGAGATTTGGTCTGACCTGCAAAACCCATGGGATTCATCAATAGAATTCTGAATCTCGTATCCTATGGTGATTACTGCTAAAGTATCTTTGGGTACTTGCTTTTTATAGAGACCTTGGTGAGAAAGGAGAATAGGCGCATTTCCGCCTTACCAAGAAACAAACGGTTACCGATTTGCACGTGTGCACGTTATTTACGTTTCTTGAACTAGTGAATTTTTTTTCTTTTAAAATATAACAGTTCTTTCGAGTTAAATATTTAACATACTTAATATTTTCAATCTGCCATCGGCAGGAAAAAATGCTATTGCTTTTTTTTATCCCTAAAGAAAGGTATTTTACACTCTGGATGAATTTGTGGAAATGACCATAAAATGAAAATGAAAGTGGTACGACTTGATATCACCTGGAGTCCTACCGTAGCAAAATTCATGTTCAGGTATCACGTGGGCTGTGATTATGTGTTTGACACATTAGCAGCAGTTGTTGAACTGTGGCCGCAAAAAAAGGTGTCTGTTGAAAATTAATTTTCGCTTATGTTTATATACCGGATGACCAGAATTAAAACAGCCCCTACTCTGACCTCTCTGTATATCTAACTATTCAGTGCAAAAGATTAAAATTTTGTGGACATACTATTCAACACATGGGAAATGGATTTCGCGATAAAAATTTAGTTCCAAAAGCACCGAAAGGTGGCGCTGTACATAAAAAAATATGAAAAAAGACTAAAATAATAATAGTAAAAAACAAACAAAGGCGAAATGAAATTTTTATCTTTTTAATTTATATTACCTTTTTAGCAAAAGAGAAAATTTTAAAAAAAGTAAAGAGGCTTAAACTGCCCTTGTAACTGCAATTTCGCACTGTAAGTATACAAATTTTCATAAACTCATGGTTTGCAGCCATATTCTGGATATAAAAGAGAATAAAAACTGGGGAATGTCATTCTAATTAGCGATGGTTGTCCCGCTGCTGTAACGCACTTTGCTTGTGAAGCTCTTTTATGAAAACAAAGGAAATTCTGCAGCTGCACTTCGAGAGTTTCGCCGACTTAAGAATTTGCACAAAGAACCATTTCTTCAACAAGGTCTCAGGAGAATGATTCGATCTCGATTCGAGAAAACTGGACATCTTGGAGTTTAACCTGGTGGAGGACGAAAACCGGTTCGTTCAGTTGTCGTTGAAGATGTTGCCACCGCTATTGTTGAACACTGAATGGATAACGTTGTAGGCTTTAGTAGTGTACGTGCAGAGTCACGACACTTCGGTGTTCTCAATAGCACAGTGTGGAACTTACTTAGAAAAATGATGCATTGTCTCCCGTACAAAATCAGTCATAATCAACAGTTTCTGGCCATCGACAGGGATAAGTGATTGACCTTTGTATTGACATTTCTCGCTGGAGTTGAAGTGGATGCATCGGGGCCATGGTAGATTATGTGGAGTGACAAGGCCCGTTTACCCCTCAGTGGAACAATGAATACCCATAACTGTGACATTTGGGAGACGGAAAATCCCCGTACCTTCCAAGAGATTCCACTCACTCACCGAAATTACAGTCTGGTGTGGATTCCCAGCCACATTCATTCTTGAACCTTTCTTTTTGGAAGAGGCTAGCCCTGTGACATGCACCATGACGGCCAACAGGTACAAAATGATGTTTGAAACTTTTGTTTTACCCCATTTTCAACAGCTGCAATGTCTTGATTCAGTTATTTTGATGCAAGATGGAGCGCCTCCCCAAATTGAATTCTGTGTACAGCAGTTTCTCCGGCAACGTTTCACTAATGACACAATAATCAGTCATGCGTTTCCGACAGCCTGGGCATCTCATTCTCCGGATCTTAATCAGTGTGATTTTTGGCTGTGGGGACACTTAAAAAATCTGTTTATCGAGGACGTCTAGTGACCTCGATAGACTTGAAAGAGGGTATCACTCTGCATGTGAGAAGCCTTTCAGTCGGCCAGCTACGATCCACGGTTGAACAAGCTGTCCACAGACTGCAGATTTTTCGTCTACAAAAAGGGAAACATATTGAGAAGCATTCCCTGCGTTGGTAATGTATTTGTCAAGTGAATGTTTGGTACGTTCAAATAAATTGTGTTTAAAACGTGCTTTTGTGAATTTTTAGCATATGTTCAGTTGTACAGCGCCAACTATCAGTGACTTCAGGACCTAAATATATTTTCACGTAATCCGTTTCCCCATGTCCTGAATAGTATTTGTAGAAAATTTGAATCCTTTACACTGAGTAGTTCGATGTACAGGATGATCAGAGTAGGGATGTTTTAATTCTGGTGAACCCGTATGTTGTTTATTTTATATAAATTGCTTACAAAATTGTATTAACTAAAATGATAATTTCAAATTTACAAGGTGCGCCCATAAAGTACCCGGGCATTTTTTATAAATAAAAAAAATCTTACTCACCTGCAAATAAATTTATCTCCTTCAAAATTATCACCAAAGGAGTCTATACATTTTTTTCCAACGTTTCGTCAAGTCATCGAAACACTATTTATAGGCGTTGGAACTAACCGTTCGCAAAATACGCGTAACATTTCATTTAATATCCGAGACGTTTTCAAATCACTGTCCTTTCATGGCCATCTTTAGCTTCGGAAAAAGGAAAAAGTCAACCGGCGATAAGTCAGGAGAATATGGTGGATGATTTATCACTGCGATTGGATGCCTAGCAAGATATTGTTGTAGAGAAATTGCTGTATGGGGCCTAGCATTCCTTCCTAACTCGCCTTATCCTGTTTCTTAATCGAAGAAGTACCTCCTTGTAAAAATACTGAAGGAACTGATTGATTCTGGGCAATGGTTTCTTTTACACGATAATGCTAGGCCCCGTACAACAGTTTCTGTACAGCAATCTCCTGACTTATCGCCGGAGGATTTTTTTCCTTTTTTCCGAAGCTTAATATGACCATGAAATTTAAAAACGTCTCGGCTATCAAATTAAATGTTATGCGTATTTTGTGAACGGTTAGTTCCAATGGCTATAAACAGTGTTTCGATGACTTGAAGAAACGTTGGAAAAATTGTATAGATTCCTTTGGCGATTATTTAGAAGGAGATTAATTTATTTGAAGGTGAGTAATATTTTTCTTATTTATAAAAAAATTGTCCGGTTTCTTTATGGGTGCACCTGGTATATTACATTGCTCTTGTATGTATACGTACATTACACAGATTGTGCTGTGTAGATATTGAATGAATTGCTTGTATGTATCGGTAACCGTTTGTTTCTTGCCAAGGAAGAAACTCGCTAATTCTCTGTTCTCGCAAAGGCCGCTAAAAAAAAAGTATCTAACTTTGTTTTTTCTAGTTAAAGAACATATGGTTCTGTATTATTCAAACTACCCTTGTTTGTTGACGTAATGTAGTATTTTAGAAGTAGTACATGAGAATAGGAGCACTAATTTAACATATCTGGTGAAGATCAAAAGTATGAATGTTTACGCTTCCTCTTCTCTGCTATAATATTTCAACATAAAATAAATACCTAATCTTCTGATTCATTTGTTTTCATTGTTATCTAATGGATTACATTTTTACTGGAGTAAGAATATATTGCATTAAAATTAACATATATTTTTACTGAAAAAATTGGGTGAGATGTACAATTTGAAACAAGTGTTAGGATATCAATGATAAGGTATTTTAGAAACAAACCATAAGTGCTTGATATTCTATGATAACGGCATTTGCTTCCTTTGAAAATTTACATGTATCTTACACGGGAAAGATATTTTTATCCTTTCCTTTCTGAACAGCGTATTTTTATCTAGTGCTCTTTTATCTTCTAAAGTTTTCTGATAAACAACTAATAAGCAAATGCATAAACAGTATCCTGAAGGCCTGTATTTTTTTCATATACATTTATGCAAATATTCTTTGAAAATATAAGCTCATCTCCATGATATTAAATTTTCCTTACTTCTAAATACTGCGAATAAACAAAAGAAGAGCATTATAACATCGCGATTTATTTTAGAAACTCTAGTTTATTTTATTTTTTTCGCTGGGAAAAAGGGAGAAATTTCGACAGCCGAATTTTTGTTTTTGATTACTGAAATATCACCATAACTCGATGGATTTACTCTAGATATTAATAGTTAGATCCAGTCTGAAGTAAATCATCTTTTAGACCGGTGGTTCTTAACCGGGGGTGCGGGTACCCCTGGCGGTGTGAGAAGGTTCTAAATTTTTAATGAAAATTGCAATTTGAGTGAATCATTTTGATGGATAGTTTTCCAGGGGATATAAAAGCAAAATTAATAGATAGATACTCAATCCATTTTTTTTGACCTGAATTCAATGAGTGGACTACCAGTTTTATTAAAAGACGATCTTATTGCAATACGAGCGAATGCATGTATTGAAATGGAATTTGAAAAACTGAACTTATAACACTCCTGCTGTTCGCAGTTAGAACTTTATCCAGAATTGGCAAGAGCGGCATTAGAGACCCTTTTACCATTCGACACCACTTATCTTTTTGAAATGGGTTTTTCATCCTTTTTGCACATCAAAACTAAAGCCGGAAATCGCTTAAATGCCTCTGATGACTTAAGTGGGACTCTTTAAAATTAAAGGATGTTCGTTTTAAAAGGATAATTATGAACAAACAACAACAACGTAGCCATTAAAAATGTAGATATTGTTTTATATGTAATAATATAGTATGTATTGTAAATGTATTATTTTTTTTATGGAATAAATAAATTATCTTGCAATAAATGTAAATTCCTAAGAAAAAATAGAAACACATTTTTCTCGAGAGCTTATTTTCACATTCAAGGGGATGTTAACTATTAAACAGGTTAAGAACCACTGTTTTAGACCAACATTGGATAAATTGTTTAAAAATGAACAATCAATAGGGAAGTTTCCGTACTTTTGTTTCTAAATAGATTATTGCTAAATGCTTTTCGCAATAATGAAATAATAATCGCTGTTTGACAAAAGCAACATTCCTGCAATTTTAGCAGATGCAAAATATTTAAAACGTTGCTATATCATGAAACAAATATTTATCTTTTACTTAAACTATATTTTATAAAATACTATGAAATTTTGGGAAATTTTAATTTCAATTGTAAATTTTGTAAAAGTGTCAAATGAATGTACTTTCGGTAACTCTGTTTTATAGCTTTCCATTGTTAAATGAGCTTTTTTTATAAGATTTTTTTTTTTTTTTTTTTGTGGGGGGGGGGTAGCCTAGCGGTAACGTCTTGGATTTCGGTGCTGAGAATGCTTGAATCAAATCTCCGCAAGCGCAGTTAAATACCTTTGTGTCTAGGCTGGATATGGCATGTTAGATCCTTAGACCGGAAAGTCCTTTTATGAGGTCAGTGGTTGGGGAAGGTACGGTCTCCCCAGATGTCCCACCTGGGGTCGCTCGGTCAAAAATGAGGAGGCACCTGGCTAAGTCAGATTCCGACCCCTGTGGTGCCATTATGAAACGGAGCCACACCCCTCCTCCCGTAAGCCTATACAGACCTGGTCTGGAATACATTTCCGGTCAGGGACATAAGTAACAACAAAAACCTTTTTTTCTTCTTTTAGCGGAGGCACTTGGCGTGTAGACATTCCTCTACAACTATCCGCAGTTTGCAGGCCATTTTATTATGGGGGCACCATATAGGCAGACCAGCATTACCCCCTATGAAGGGCGACACAAATGGAGATAATATAATGGCACAACACCGGGATTCCATCTGAGCACCCTCAAAACAGAAAGCCAGCGAGCTGTACCACAGGGCCACCACTAGCACGCAACATAGTTTTATTGAACAGAATTTATCCTGTTAATAATCATGTATATTGAATGCTCTACATTTAATATTGATGCAGTTTTTTTTTAGTGTGTGCTTGTAATTCAGAAGAAATTTAAAATAATTACATTAAATGGTATACTTTTATTCACAAAAATTTATACAAATATGTTTGATTATTTACAACCACTTATAACATTTGACAACGTGATTAATACTTGTCTGTAGCACCAGGCGTTTTAATATAAGCTTTTCCAATTTCAACCTTCACGATGCTGTTTTCTGAAAAGAAATATGGTATTCTTTTGAAACTACACCATTGAAATATTTCAAATAATATGTATATAAATTTACTGTCAAGTAAAAATAATTTGAAGCATTATTAATGATAAAATATAATCCATTTTTATGGATATCTTTTGAGTTTTTAAATAGCGTGCACTCATGCTTACGCAGTAGAATAAAGCAATAATAGTGTCATAAATATAAACTTTTGTCTTGAGTGTTCGCGACTGTTATTTGTCATCCCAAAATTTTGTAATTATACATAGGTTAGAAACGTGTAGTTCATTCAGACTCTAGGAGATCAACTGATAGCAATTTCAGAAATGTGGTGGATACCAATTGGACGTGCTAACAAAATTCCTCCAAATATAAATATATATATATATATATATATATATATACACATATATATATACATATATTGTTATTCCTTAATATATCATTTTCACGACACGATGTTTAATGCCTTATCCTCGCAGGCTGTTTTTTTCTAAATAACGACTTGCTGGATGATACGTGAAAATTGTTTAAGTACATCCAAACAGACTTGAAGCAGGTATTATAACAATACCCGATTACATTATTTCGATTTCTTAATGAAGTTAAGAATGGATCGAATGCCTTCTGAATATTAAGGTTAGACGTTGCTAACATTCTTCGTTGTAATTTTATATTACAGTAGCATTTATCAAGCGTTATAATATATTATTCATAGGCATTTTATTTGGAAAGTTAACGAATATCTATGGTTTAAGTATTTACTACCCCTCAAAAATGCTTTAGCAAGGTTACTCTTTAACAACGCTTACGAACTAACGCATAATCAGGAAGAATACATTATTCATTTATCAGATTTAAAGAAATGTAAGACCAGCATCTGATGAAATGCAACGAAAATCAACCTTATATTTAGCTTTAAAAATATTTCATAAACAGGTTAACTAAACAAATTTCAATTGCGCACAAATTAGAATTTACGTTTGATCAATGACATAATATTTACACCAAAACTGATCAGAACGAGTTAAAAGCTTACAAATCTGACCATTATTTATTTGACTGGAAGTTTAAATAACTCTGATCTGATCAGAAATTTCTCTTTTCTCTAAATGTGCTGTGGTGTTTGTTCTGAATATAAATTTAAGTATTTTAGCACAGATTAAACACCACGTATTGAGATACGACTGAAATAAAGTTAAAATAACTGAAATTATAAGCAATTCTCGCAAATATTTTCAAAGTGCTGAATATATGAAATAATTTATTTTATACCGGTAAAAAATCCTAAGTTAAAACCACTCTCTCGTGATCTGTGGTCCATCTTTTTGTTTCTTCGTACTGAGTATTTTCAAAAGATTTCCCTAGTGGAAAGATAGATCATTTCATTTAAGTACATGTACATAAATTAATTCACTATTTAATACAAAGTTCAAGAATACAAATTATACATTAATGGTTCACTCTTATATATATTTAGAAGAAATTTGGGATCTTTGCACATATATAGTAAAGATCATCAAATACTTTCATTTAAATGATACATACATATGATTCTTCATGTACTAAAACCAATTACATTTAAAAAATAGGCACCAGAAACGTACTTGGAGCAAATCTTCATTCTAAATTAATATCACTTCACCTTTTTATAAAAATATCTCTGATATGAAATCATGGACTGATTTGAATTTTTTTTTTTTTTGTTGGCAAATGAAAATAAGAAACATCGTCAGGTTCAAAATTTAATCCAAAACAAGAAGAAGGGATATTTATTGATTATCTCAGTTTTATGCAATTAACTGGACTGAATCATTCAGTTTCCACAGAGACTATAGCCATAACATGATTTATAACGAGAAAATGTCATAATATCTAGTCTATTTCAATTTACGATGGAACTGCATTAGACTGAATGCACCACATTGAAATGTGTTCCTGATAGTTTCTGATACAAATGTACAATACTGGAATATTTAATTGAATCGATTTCTAAGGCATATATGAATGTAATTTGTAGCCATTCAGGGAATAAGACTGGAGGACACATGAATACTCTAGAGTTAGATGCATATTTAATAATGTGTAAGTAAATAATCTTTCATTCTTCAATATCATCGAGCAGAAAAAAAGTGTTCAGTTCAATAAAATTCATTCCTATATGAGATGTATTTATCTCCTTGCTAAGCTGTGACTATTTCTCCCTTGCCCTTAAATAAACGTATATAAGGTTATTATAAATGGTAAGAAAGGGAGACTCATTTTCAATTTTTACTCCGTTTCATGAATAATGCAATGTACTACACTTTAACAATGCTGTAAAACAACAATCGGCTCCAGCATTTTAATAAACGTATAGATAATATCTTGCAGCATAACCCCACCAAAGCTCGGTGGCAATAACTTTACGATCACCTACTTCACATGTCTCACTTTTGTAAGCAACTCACCAATGATATCAACTTGATGATGGTGGGGCAGCAAAATATGGGATGGAGCAAAATATAATGATGATGGAGCAAAATATAATGAGGTATTCACCAATATTCGTACAAAACCACCTTCCTCTCACCTTTACTTCAGGGCTTGCGTTTTCATATTTCTCTTTTTCACCCCTCACCTCAACAGTTGAAGTCGAGTCAATTTAAAACCCGTCCATACACTTGTAACATAGTTTTATTATGCATAATAAGTAAAATTTTTAATATACATCACATGTTCCGTCGTATGTAATCAGGCCAATAGGGGTAGGAAATACTGGCTTAATAATGCCTAATTCTAATTTTCCTCGAAAGCTTCATCGTACTGATTCGATTCCCGATTTCAAAATGCCCCTGCATACAGAGAGATCTGGAGAACATAATAGATTGCCATCAAGCCTTCTGAGAGAATCTTGCATATGCTTGTGGACCCTCCTTGGGAAAAATCTAGACAAGTCATAGAAAATAAAATTGTCTCATCAAAAAATTCTCTATTTTGGAATCTCAGTATAGGCCATGTGTTACTTGATTCATAAAACCAGTTAATTGGCTGGTTGGTGTCAACATGGACTTGCACAAGCAGGAGACTACATCAAGTAGCCAGATGTTTGCAGTACATTAAAGTAGAAGTCTGTCAAGTTGTTCTTTCCTCCATTTCTACGAATCTACCATGTGAGTATTTCATAACAAGGCATGGCAAACATCCATCTTCACGAGTCTTAGCGAAAGGAGATCTACTGTTGTACATTAAAGTATCCATTAAACCAGTATCCACGAAAGTCTGAAGAACGCAGTGGCAGTAACGGTCATTCTTTCTCTTTCAAACACAATTACAGAGAAATCTTGAAGGTTGGTGGACATCATTGCGACTCTTTTGGCGCTGTTGTGTAAAAGATTTTCTGACTTCTTTTGTTTTTGTTAGTCGTACTTAAGTATGATCTGCTATTTTTAAAATGGATACGAGTATCGAACAAAGAATTTTCCTCAAATTTTGTGTTGGCAAAATTTTTCTTCTGCTAAATCATTGAAGATGTCGGAGAAGGCCTACGGTGAGTCATATTTATCGAAGAAACGAACACACGAGTGGTACAAAGCATTAAAAAAAAGCCGAGAAGTGGTGGAAGATTTGTTTTATTCAGGTAGATCTTCAATATACATATGTATACATATGTGAAGGAAAAGTGAAAGAAATGGTGATGGAAAATCGTCATTTAAGCTTAAGAGAGATGATTCTAGATCTGGACATATCTCATGAATCTGTTTTCACCAGATTCATGATTCATGATCAGATTCATTTTAGTTGCTGTTTTGGCCATGAGACGCGTCACGGCCCTGCTTATTCCGAAAGAGATGAATTTTCATCAAAAAGAGCATTGCAATCAGGTTGCTGAAAGCATGCATGAATGAGACAATTCGGACCTTACATTCAGGAAACGCATCATAATGCGTGACAAGACGTAGTTTTATGAGCTTGATATGCAAAATAGCCAACAAGCTTCGGAATGGTGCTTCGACAACAAGCCGAAACGGAAAAATCCACGTCAAAGTTTCTCGAAAACCGGTCAAGTTGACTGTTTTCATTGTCTATCGTGATCTTTTCCCGTCAGAATTCCTTTCGAATAAGCAATTGATAAACAAAAAATACTCTCTGGGGATTATGAAATGGTTCAGATAGAATTCTTGAAGGAAAAGGAAGTTAAAGTTGTGGAAAAACATTTCTTGGATTCTGCGCTGGCCCAAACATCAGTTCTTTCACGCCACTTTTTGGTGAAAAACTCAACAAATATCATCTACCAAGTACTTTATTCGCCAGATACTGACCCGGCTTTTCCCTGTTCCCCAAATTCAAATTGCTACTTCATGGAAGACGTTTTGAGTCCATTGAAGCCAAAAATCAAAATTCGCTCAAGTCCATACCGGGAAGTACAAAAATTGTTTCGATGACTGGGTTATAAGTGCATTTCATCAAATCCTATTTTGAAGGCGACAAAACAAGTTTGGATGATTATATCGATATTTTGTGCTTTATTGAATAATTTCCAGTATTTATTTTATAGAATGTACATATACATAAAATATAATCATAACAAATATATGCATAGCGAGAAACAGATTGGTCATTCCTCTAAACAACGTCATATTTCAAAAAATTTGATTTTTCAGGAGAGCGATTTAAAAGTTTCAAAGTAATAGAATAAAATGTATTAAAAATAAATATTAATTTTACTCTCTAGCTGCTAAATATTGAGTGGTGAGATAGGATGATCTTGCAGGGATATAATACTTTTTCAGAGCATTTTGAAAATAGGCATAACAAAAAATCATCGATTTTGGAGATATGACGTTGTTGAAAGGAGTGAGAGAGTTGTTAAAAATATATATATCCTTTACAAAAATCTGTGTAGAAAGCCTTTAATTACAACATGATTTATATTCCTAGAAATATTGAGAGGGAAAACTAAATATTTCAGTATTTTTTTTAATAGCACAGATATCTGTATTACCAAACTACCAAATACCATTTTGCCCTAGTACGAAAAAAAGTAAACTACGCAAACTTGATTTACCACCTAAGTTTACTTCTCTAATCCTTATATGAAAAGGCGAGACACATCTTCTGAGGGAAAATTGTGTTTTCGTTTAAGATTAAACGCAACCCAAATGAGATAAAGTGCATTTTTAATGTACTTGGACCAACATTCATTGAGTAGATTACGATGCAGTAGATCTATGATAACGATGTACTATAATATTGTTACTTTTGAAAACGAAACACTGCCCAATCCAAGAAAATACAAGCAGATCACTTTAGAACTTACATAATCTGTCACACTCCGTTTCTGATTCTCTTGCCTCCTCCCTATATTTGGCTGAAAGCACTAGATCGTCTTCATTTTCCTCTGACCCAATGCTCGAATTCCTGTCCAAGTGGGAAAAAAAGGAAACAGAAACTTTAGTATGATGAAGTTTACATATTTTGAGATAAATTTTTCTAAATTTAATTTTAAGGATATTAATAGGTGCATTTCGTATCAGCTATTTTAATGTTTTTCTACCTTTGATATATTTTCATTAATAGGCAATCCCGAGAAACGATTTCAAATCTTCCCTCCTCGGAACAAATATGTTGTTCATTAAAACACAGTGGTATAATGGTCTTCCCCCCAAAAAATCCGCATCCATACTCTTTGAGATTGATGTGCTTATTCCCTGGTCGGAAACCATTGATTTATTCGGATTTTACATAAACAGACACTCTGTAATGCTTTCTTATACATATAAAGGACGTACATTTTAAAGGATGATATATTGGAAATCAAGAATCGAGCATCGAGCTTTCAGTCATGCTGTTCATTAAATCCTTCACGGTCGTTACATTGTGAACATCATATTTTCCCCTACTGCAGAGATACAGAGGATCTGTACTTTTGGTCAGAATAACATAATGTGTCTGGACACTTTATCAATATAACCAGTCACACATTTTACCGTAGTTTGTATCGTCCTCACTGAAAACATATCTATCAGTTTAGAATTAAACCCGGTGCTTCTAACTTCCCTAACAGATTTAGGATAAACGTTACATCGCTAAGCCATGTCTTGATTTCCACTAATGACCGTGTCTTTCGTCCCCGTAAAGAAAAAAAGATAGAATTTAACTCTTCGTCAAAATCAATTAATTAGTTATTATAATTTCCCAACTCCTAGCATTTATAATAGTTTTCCCCTCAATTTAAAATATAACTGTCTAATCCGGAATAGGAATTTCAAGATAGGCGTGTTGTCAACCACAGTATCAAGTGAGCAGTGTTATGCAACTCAGAAGCAACCCATACAACACTGAAATTCGGAAAAATGACTTTTAATAAGGCATCAAATGAAAGATTCCAGTTGATGACGGAAGGTTTTCCAATAAATAGAAAGAATCTTATTTGGATTCTTAGTATTAATAGAAAGAATATTATCTGGAATGTATTTCCCTGATAGGTAACACGTGACGCACCGTAATAGTTAACTCAAGTTTTAAACTTTAGTGTGTTAGTCCTTTGTTACGTAACACTGCCCAAGTTACGTCATGGGCTTTCTTTAAAGAGTTTCATATTCTGTATCTTCCCTTGATTAATTGGAGGCCTTAT
This sequence comes from Dolomedes plantarius, assembly GCA_907164885.2. Lineage (NCBI taxonomy): Eukaryota > Metazoa > Arthropoda > Arachnida > Araneae > Dolomedidae > Dolomedes > Dolomedes plantarius. The sequence continues at coordinate 52,541,840 of OU015500.1, read as the reverse complement.
TTGAATAGTGGTCCAACTCCATTCTTGTTCATTTTGAGATACAGACCCTTAAAGTCTAATGTGTGCTTAGAAATGACTGCTTAAGTATAAAAATAAGATAGAAATAAGATAGAAATAATTAGTATGAACATGAAAGTGAGGCTAAGTTTATTTTTTTAAAGTGGAATTGGACCACTATTCAAATAAGGCCTTCAGTTCTGAGTTGGACGTTATTCTGATCGAAGTGATTTTTCTCGTTGTAGTAACTTTAAAAAAACACTGCAGGTATACAACTTTTAACATGTTTACTTTAATTTCCTTAGGAGCAGCTAGCATGGGATCTTTTATCTCGGACTGGCTCTGACCGTCACAAATCTAATCCATGTGAAGACCTTCGAAACACTTGCTCTGTTACACTGAAGAAAAAGATCGAAGAGTAGGGGGTATTAACAAATATACTGAAGAAATTTGTCACTCCTTTGCCACACTTTATCAATGAATATACTAGACTCATGACCAGAGTGCTGACCCTTAACAATGCATGGATATTTTGTTTTTTTTGCCATTGGTCAATATCGGAAAGTGGTCGAATAACTAGGGTGTTAGCCTTTTACTGTATGTGGATATCTCAAATTTTCCCGCTTATGGTTTTTTGGTATGGTGACACTGCGGTGATTGTTCAAGATTTCCACAATGTATGCACACGAATCTCGCATTTGAAATTAGTGAATAAGTCGGACAGTATCGGTATTATTAAGTACGTTTCGATCTGTTTGGTTCTTGTGTAGTAAAATATTCAAGTTCCTCACCCAAAACGAGCCACTCTATACTTTTATCAAGTTTTCATTCGCTTCAATAGAATTTCTCGCTTGAATTTCACCCCCGAGTTTCTAAAAAGGAAAGGTTTCCACGGGCGGTAGTACCATTCCATCCGTAAACGATATCTCAAATATGGAAATTTTCTTCTTTAGATTTCCTTAGATATAGAACACGCTTCATTTATTTAGCTTTATCATTGCAAGTCATGCTTCGGGTATCTTTTGTAGTCTGAAGGGATTCACAATAATTAATGTAGTTACATAGTCACAGAATATGTTGACACATACCCGTCCCCAGAGTCCCTCCATGATCGTGACCGTTCTTTTTTTCTCCTTCCTATGTCTGGAATTTCGTAAATTGCTTGATCACCATGATTGCGTAAGGGTGACCCTGAAAAGAAATAGAATAGAATCTTACGCCAAGTGCATAATAACACTTCTTTCTGTTAAATTTCGGTTCGCAATCTCGCGAGACTTACATGTCTGGCGTGTCTGCTTCACTAGTACGTCTACTACGACCACACTTTCCTACATTTAGTCAATTTAAACTTGTCTGTACACTTCATTTTCTTTAGCAGTAAAGAATTGTTAATTTACAACGAGATTAGGGCACAGAAGAAAAATGTCGCTCCAAATGTATTCAGAAATGTACAGTGGGCAGAAGTGAAATATTTGTATAGAAAAAATGTTGAAAGATCGAAGGACAAATGAGTATGTCGAAACTATGGATCTTAATCACATATTACTAACTTAACTTAATAAAAGGAACTTTTTTCACGCAGACAAAAAAGCAAGACTAACAATTTTCACAATTGATAAATAAAGCAATAACTGTAAAGATTTAAAAAACTATTAATATTTTTTTTCCAAATACAATGAAAAGTAAATATTTATCTAAGATTCTTTATTTAAACTAGATATTTATACAATAAATATTCAAATTGAAATAAACTTTTTTTATATTGCATTTTTAAAATTTTATTTAGTTGTGGACATCTAAATTCTATTAAACAAATCATTTACCAATTTTTTTATTTTTATTTTATCACAGAATAAAAGAGAAAATCCACTTACAAAATAAAAAATTACGTGCTACTAAACTATAATAAATAAAGAAGTACTTTTAACAAAGTTTGGATATTTTCTTTTTAAATACTCGAAACTCGCATGGGCATACCCCATTTCATTTATATTCTGTTTGGTACTTTAATATCACGTTCATTATATTAAAAGAAAAACAAAAAAAAAACGGATTGAACCACTGGTTTTTATATTAACTTCGACGATATTACAAATCGAATAGTTACGATAAACATTTAGAGAAAAATAATATTTGTTTCTTTTCACACTTGTGTATTTTTTACGAGAAAATAGTTCCCATCAATTTCACATAGTTTGATATGTGTAAAAGGTCATATGGAATTGGTAGATCGATGTATAATTTTATTTGTTACAGTATTATAACTTCCACGGTAATGGTCCTTATATATTCGAGCTGAAAACACGTAGAGTTTTTTTAAGGCAAAGTGCAACATGGCTTGATTTTCTGAGTATATTCCCTAGACAAGCAACTTGACTCAACCACGAAATGTTTCTAAAGCTATATTCTAATAGTAATTTATCATTATATAAGTACAATGCGAAATTTCGACTCGTTACTCCACCACAAGAATCGACGGATTTCCCCTGCAGTACCTCCTTCTTGCTTTTGGACTATAAGAGATTTTTAAAGCTTTATTTAAATAAGCTATTTTAGGTATTATAAACTATCTAATAGTGATAAAAATGAATGGGTTCGAGGTAGCCAAGTTATACGCGTCGTCTTTCGATGCTAAGGGTGCTCAGATGGAATCCCGAAGCGCCATACCTCCGTGTCTAGGGCTGATATGTGCAATAAATCCGTAGACTGTCGCCCAGTGGTAAAGTGGCTAAGGCATCAGCTTGTCACGCCGGGGGTGTTCCGCCTGCAAAAGGAACCCCGTCTAGAAAGAGAAGCTGCAATCATCGTTTTTTAAATTAAAAAACTTATGTGATTGTGTGATTTATGTTTCTGTTGTTGTTTCCAATCCCCTTGGTGTAGAAAAGCCTACACCAAGTCCAAGAGACCTCGCCGCAAAAGATAGTCACAGACAATATCCTTCTCAAACGACAGTTGTCTCAAAGAGACGCTCATGCATTCTAAGAGGTGAGGAGGAGAAGCATGAAGGGAGAAAGGACAAACAGAAAAATATTTCTCCCCCTCCACGAATTTCATACTACGGAGGTGTCCGCTTCTAAGTCGTGCCATAGCTGTCTGGAGAGATCTAGAACTTCTGCACTGCAGAGAGAGGTCTGGCCCTTTGCGGCATACCAGTGGTAAATAGGTGGAGAACGCCAAGATGAATTTATTCTAATTTTGTGAAGGGAATTTCCGAAGGCCAAAAGATGGAAGAACTGGGGTCAGGGTAATCACATCCCTTTCTAGCCAGCTCATCGGCGATCTCGTTTCCTGCACACCGACATGAGACGGTATCCATTGAAGACACACAGAACTCCTCTGACCAAACCTTGCAAACTTGTAAATAATACCTTGACCTGTACAATCCAAGATGTCTGGCCAATTCCTTAAATACTCAATGGAGCTTCTGCTGTCCACCGGGATCCTAAAGCTGTCCGTATCAGAACTGAGTGCATGGTCGAGAGCGCTACTGATGTTTATGTTTCTATTTCCTTGTATTCATATGTGGCAGTCGTCAGCTCCGGGTACCTTAGCCACACACACACAAATCCGTAGACTAGAAAGCCCCTGTATGATGACATAGAGGATAGGAGAGGGTACGATTCCCTTTTGGGGACACTCGGTCAAATTTGACGTGGCACCTTGCTAAATCGGACATCGACGTTTGTGGGGCCATTATAAACCGGAGCAGCACCCCTCAGCACGCTAGCTTATATAGATCTAGTCTCTAATACTTCCGGCCAGGGGGCATTAGAAACAATAACTACATAAAAATTAATTTTATTCTAGAATATTAAGGTTTCGAAGAACAGAAGTTTAGAGCGCTCTGTATTATGTTACCACGGGACCAAAAATATATGCGTACATTTCCGAAAGCAATAAAAGAATGATTCGTTATTATTTATTCGAAACTATAAGCATTATCTAATCGTCACATATGAATTAACGGCTTTAAGCAATATTCTACTCCATCAATTGCAGCTCAGTTACTAAGACAAAATAGTTACGACAAAGTACACGCATCCAAGGATCTAAGCGGTGTTTAGTGTAAATAAAACCGATTTAGTGGACATTTACCCTTACTAGTGAAATATTGTGTTACGAAGTTGCCCCTGATAACTTGTGTTATCTTATATTTGTATTTAATAATAGTGATTTATAGTACTTTATAATTTTTACTTTTACTGTAGTTATTTTTTAATTCTCTGATTTTTTAAATCGTGCTTGGGATATTTGTGCTGTTTATATGCTTTGCTCCTATATGTTGTAAACATATTTTTTCCATATGTAAGTTACAAAAATCCTTTTATCCCATCACCTTAGATGTTAGTGTTAAGTCGGTAATCAGAACTCGCAACAGTGTACTTTGCAAATGGAGAGACGAATGACAAAGAAAAATACTACAGCATGTTGCCGCATTCCTGAGTTAAGAAGTAATGATGTAAAAGTAAAATACTTGATAGACGACTTCTACGATGATGGGTTATTTCCTATGGTAAGTAATGTATAGCAGGTAAATAAGAAATGCATGATATACAACAAAGAATTCTCTCTAAAGTATACTATCGTACGGTTATAAGAACAATATCATGAGCAATCACCAGAAAATCTCTGAAAGGTTTTAAAATTGGACTAAATTTTCCATCATGGCAATACGCAACGCGGTGACTACACTAAAAAATTTGACTACATGCGAGTCGGTGATTCAGAGTAAAAATAACAAAAACGTTTCATTCTTAATTCGACTGGGTACTTTACACTGACTAATCAATCCCATGCGTGCTGAAAATGACAAAAGAATTCCTTTAAAGAAAAAACAGTCTAATTTTAAACAATAATGAGTACATTTCTATCAGTTAGCATGGTCGAGTGAAATTAAGTGGCTGCGAAGAAATGAAAAGAATATTACGAAATATTTCTCTTTCATTTCAGTTTTTGATAAAATAAGATTACAGTCATTTTTAATGATTTATAGATAAAATCATGCAGACATTTTTGATGCAAATATATACATTTTCTTTTCTCAAAATATTCCGTAACTACAGAAAAAGTTACTTAAAACGAATAGATTAATTGGTAATTTTTACATACAATAAATGGTATAACTTAAAACGGTTGCACTCACTGCATCTTTTAACTAACACTCTGTCTCTCATATATATATATATATATATATATATATATATATATATATATATATATATATATATATATATATATATATATATATTTAATTCAAGGAGGACGAATATACCTGAACAAAAGAGGCTATATCAATAAAAATTTGCATACCTGTATGATGATATGCTGGTAAGTAAACAACGGAAGATTCGTAATTGCCTTCAAACTTTCCCACCTAGAAATTAAACACTTGAATTAGGAATAAAAATATTCTCAGAATTATTCAGAAAAATAAATATTTTATTAATATACACCCTTAGACAAAAAAAAAAAGGATGCACCAAGAAGGATTTATCCGAATGGGACGAAAATCGGTAGATGTCATGTACATGTACATCAAATCTACCTTAGCTTACAAAGAGCATTTCAAAAGTCAATGAAGCGTTGGTCCACCTCTGGCCTTTATACAAGCAAATATCAGGCTGGACATTGATTGATAGAGGTGGCGGATGTCCTCCTGCGGGATATCGTGCCAAATTCCGTCCAATTAGAGCGTTAGATCGTTAAAATACCGAGCTGGTTGTAGGGCCCTGCCCATAATGCTCCAAACGTGCTCAATGGGGGAGAGATCAGGTGAACTCGCTGGCCAAGGTAGCATTGGGCAAGCACGAAGGCAAGCAGTAGAAACTCTCGCCGAGTACGACCGGGCATTATCTTGCTGAAATGTAAGCCCAGGATATCGTTATATGAAAGGCAACACAACGGGGCGTAGAATATCGTCGACGTACCGCTGTGTTGTAAGGACAGTGGTATGTCGTGGATGACAACCAAAGGGGTCCTGCTATGAAATGAAATGGCACCCCAAACTATCACTCTCGGTTGTCGGAAGACAGTCAGGTTGGTATCCCCCCGCTATCCGGGGCGTCCTTAGCCACGTATTCATTGGTAATCGAGGCTCAATTAGAAGCGGGACTCACCACTGAAGACAATTCTATTCCAGTCAGTGACATTCCAGGTCGAATGTGCCCGACACCACTGCAAACGGGCTTGTCGGTCTACAGAGGCCAATGGTAGTCGGCGCAAGGGACGCCGTGAGCTCAGCCACCTTTCTCTGAGCCACCTATGAAGGGTCCTTGCTGTCAAGGAAGCACCAGTTGCACGCACGATCGATGGTAATGATGAATCTGGGGCTGAGTCCCGCTCTGACGATTGTTCGTCCCTCCCGTTCTGCCTTTTCTCTAGGCCGACCGCTTCCTTCTTGACGCTGTGTTCGGCCATGGTTCACCCATTTCTGCCAACATCGTCTAATAGTGGCATCTTTCCTATCCAGATGTGGAGCGATTCGCCGATTATACCAACCGACTTCTTTGAGCCCAACTACACGTCCTCTCTCAAATGCTGACATCTGCACATATGGTTCACGCACCTGTATGCGAGGCATAGTTACAGTCTACCTGAGTACACGGAATGAAATTTTGCAGAGAATTTATGATCTGGAATCGACATCATTTCTTTTTAATATCCTGCCAGTTGTGCAGTTAAGATGCTCTGCAGCGTCGTATGTTCATTCATTGGCCACCAAACTTTAAAATTTTGCATTTTTCGTCGAAACCTGTTTGTATATCAATTTGTGTCCAATTTGCGTTTCCCCTTCTTGGTGTCTTTTTTTTTTCTAAGAGAATAGTTTAATATGAGATACACTTAACCATCAACATATACGCACTTATATATATCCATAAAAATTTTTGCACGCCTATCATACATAAAATATTGCATATGATAGGCGTGCGAAAAAGTATAATTTTTTGTATGTACATTAACATTTCTGTCATATATAACGAACACTAAAGGACATGAATTCCTGATATTTTCCACTGTATTTTGATATAGAATTAATTCTATCGAACTGTGTTATTTATATTCATTGTATGCTGGTTGCAATAGAGCTACTGATGTCTAACCAATTAGAAATAACATTGTTTATCACATATCTTTAACACAGGCAATTTCATCATCCATTTGAGCATATACGGAAACAAAATTGAAATATTTCGATATTTTTTAGACTTGAAAAATGGCAAAACAATTCTGCATATTCTTGACATACTTGAACGTGGGTGGACGTGGAACGTTATAAACGAAGCAGTATTATCGGAGGAATACACTATACATCTAACGTAACCGAATTTTTTTTTTCTTTTCTGTTCCATGATAGACAGCATTGGCATGCCCGATTACTTTTTTTAGCAAACATAGTATCATATCAGTAATTTATAGTCGTTCTGAAAGACATGTGATAAGTGATTTTCCCGATAGGAGGTCTTGTCTGCTTTGCATTAACACATAAGACAAATTAGAACCCTCGCGTAATTGGCTGCGACAAAACTCAGTTTTTATTTTCTTCCATTTTTGCATAATCGCATGCGTTTCGTTTTTGATGAAAAAGTGCAATTTTTCTTTTATTCTCTAAATCCAAATTTACTTGCTTTATAATCAAAAATAGATAAGTTATTTGAAAAATATTTCTTTCTATATACAGTGACATATACAGTACTCTCGAGTTTAATTTGTATTGAATGTTTTAAACTCTATAAAAATCTCTGTTTGAATTCAGTGAGTTATAAATAGTAAATTACTGTTACGAATTTCTTTATTTTAAATTTATTTTCAACGATAGAGGCTTGATATATACATATAAAATATTCAAACAAATAACACAAAAGGAAAATAAACTTTCATAGTGTCATTTATCTATTGTCTTCCCTTCACCATGGAAGACCCGCTGAGAGCTCTACTGTGGAAATTATGGCATTTACAAATTAAGTAGAGAGTACATTAATGCTAGCGTTACACTAGACGCAAAATGTGTCATGTAATTTGTGCGCGTAATGCGTTTGCATGCATAGTGTCAGACGTAATAAGTCAGAGAGTTGGGCGCACTCTAGCGTAACAACGTAATTTGCCATTAACAATACATTTTAAATGACATTGTAAACTATGCGACTCATTTGAGACTAGTGAAGTACTAGTTTAGGTCTCAAGCACCGATACCAGAAAAGTGTGCTGCCAAACTGTCACGGTAATTATAAGAGGTGAGACAGCGCACAGCATAACTACGAGACCAATCACTGAAATTTGTATGTTCAATAATTGATAGACCCTTAGGTATAATTCTTTCAGTGACTTGTTTTCAATTTCTCAGAGAAAATATTCTCTTTATTAGAAATTTAAAAGTTAGTAGGAGTAAAGCATCATTTCCAAGGAGGAGAAAACCTCGCCATCAGTACAATTGAAAGCTAGGTGTCGTCCAGCGTACTCGCGTGCATTTTGTAAAATGTACATATGCAAAGAGATAAGTAGTACTTCGAATGAAAGAAAAAACTTTCTTTACAGAAATGTTAATGATTGTCACAGTCAAGATAATTTATTAAGGAATAACAAGAAACTTAGCGTAGAGTTTGTTTCATTTTTAACCTGGCAGAAAATGCGATACTGGAGAATATAACTTATTACAATTAATTTGGTTGTACGATTTACTTTTAGGTATCAAGTTAAATATTTTTGTTATCTTTGAAACTCGGAAATCGTTGAGTATAGTAATATAACATAGGACAAATTTAAAACCATAATTCCTAAAGTTAAAGAAATATATCAAGGTTGTAAAATACGTTTCTCCTATGAGACAAGAATTTACATAACAACCAATAATAATTAACCAAAAATATTTTGTTTATGCTAAAATTACACCAGAAGCCATGATTTTCTTACCCGAGGCCATGGTTTACTTCCTCTCGTGTATCAAAGTCCTTAACAAACCTAATTTCAAACTCTGTGACCTGTAAGAGGTTATGGACAGATCCTACCTATCCCGCTGCCCTGCTATCTTTGCTTCCCAAAAACAAGACCATTGCTGGGGCCGTATGGATTTATGGACAAATTCTTTTGTTCTCTTGGTTTTGCTTTTGTAGTTTAAAATTTACTTTAGATTAATAAGTTACTCGAACTAAAGTCGTGGTAAATAAAATGGGCATTGAAGTTTTAGAGCATGAGCAATTATGTTTATTATCATTAGACATTACTTGCAAAAAACACCCTAGAGAATTTTATATCTCTTCGGTCCTAGCAGAACATGACTATCTGAGACAACGAGAACGTTTTTAGTTTGGAAAGTGACCCATTATATGAGATGGTATTTTGTACTTTCATGTTAATTTTTGCTCATAAATATGCTACTAAAACCTCCTAATGCTACTAAATGCTACTAATGCTATTGCGAAGATTTTCTCACGAAATTTGTCTGACCCGATCCATCCACATATGTGGATTGTAATGTTGAAACAGAGACTTTTTCTATAGAACCCTTGAGTAAGTAGAATATTTCTTTAAACGGAAAGTGCATAATTAGTAACAACTCGGGTATCTTCAATAGATTACTTACCCTTCTTTGTGGATATGGAATATCATAGTTGTATCCTGTTCTAGTACTGCCAAAAGTGCCCATATTTTGTTGATTGCTTGATTGTTCTCTGCTTAAGCCTGGAGTTGCATACGGGGACGGATAATAGGTTGGTTCCATGTTACTGTCGTATGTTACCGATAAAGGGACATTGTCTGTCTTCGCTGGTTCACTCGAATTCGTGCCTAATGAAAGAGAAGTATCATTAAAAATGGATAAAGCTGAAATTCATTTGAAAGCAAAATTTATTTCTTGAGTGCATCTTCTACGCAAATTGTAAAAATTACTTCATTTATTTTTCGTCCTATACAACAAAAAAGGGGGATTGATTTTGCAATATCTGAAACGAATTTTTTATTATTTTATTTTCAATAGCTTAAATACAAATATATCAGACGTAGTAGAGTTAGAGGTGCCTAAGAATTATGAATCATATTAATCCTCTTTTAAGTCCTAAATATTTTATTTATTTTTTTTTTTTTTTATGGAGCAGAAACTCAAATGCCTGGATAATGGAATCCGGCTGTATCACTGATATGATATCTAAAATAATGATAGCCTTGACAACAACACCCTCATTCACTAATACGTCAAAGCACTTCTAAATAAGACACAGGATTCCGTAAAAATTGAAGCCAGATCTAGTATATATAAAATGCAAATTGGGAAAGTGATTGATTGGTTCTTTGTTTGGTATCGAATTAGCTTCGCCACCTACCTCAGAAATCCAGAGCCTTTAGAATGTGGTGTTTTAATTGTGCCCAGAATGTGATGTTTTATTTAAGCTTCCTCTTTTTGCTGTCAATAATACTAGCTCATGAGTATCAAAACGTTTTTGAATGTTTTTCATAACGTTTTTCTGAATGAGATGGTCTCTTACATAAGTTATTAATGACAGGCTTACGTGCTGTAACTCTCATTTAGAGTGCACAGTACCTAAGTATACAGAATACCTTAAATTTGCTTTTTTCTGGGGTTTGATAAAGTATAGATATTAATAGCAGTGCTCATGCTGGAAAAAGTATTATTAAGGCTTCCTGGTAGTAACATATCGGAAGCGTTCGGCTCAATGCTAACCTATGGAAATATTTTTGCCAATTATTGTCGACATGGATTTAAAGACTTTTTTAAATTGTACTTTATAATAGGGTAATTGTACTTTATAATAGGGTTATAAAGAAGTTTTCACTCTGCTATCGTATTTCTTTTAGAAATTTCGTGTACCCAATGAAAATTATTTGCTTTTATAACAGTATAAGGCATTTTTCTCCCCAATTATTCAAATTTAATACTATTATCTCCGTTTGTTCTAACCCTTCAGCGAGCGCGCTCGTGTATAAAGTGTAACATTTTCGTAATTTTGAATGGCTTGTTTTTACATGTAAGGTTTGAATGTTCTAAGCAGTTTCTGTTTATAGCTACACCCTTTCTAATGCATGTCTGATTTTCTGACCCTTGTATTCCTTTCCATCCATTGTTAGTTGTGATTTAACAGTGGTTAACCAGCGATTTTACTGGATTACAATACGATAAAAGCAGGAATTGATGTAGTCGATCAAATGTGCAGATATTACATGGTATCCCGCATATCACGAAGATTGATAATCTCATTGTTTTTTAGGTTTTTGGACATAATCGGAATTAATTCGCAAGTTGTTCTTAGATCCTTTAAACCGGACAGTTTTGAAATAAGTTGATTGTATCTGTATTCTTTGACATTTAATTATAACTATACTTCAATATTATCAAAATCTTATATCTTGTCATAAAACGCAGAATTTTTATTTTCAATTTGAAAAAAAAGTTTATTGCAAAAGAAATAATCAAGGTTAAAAGAGACGTTGCACTTTGTGCCCCGCGCGCCTGCTGATGTTCCAAAAATTGGCACGCCCGATGAAGGGTTAAAGAATAAATAAGATACCAGACTAAAAACTTCCTTGATCTATTACGGAGCACAATTCAAAAAACATATTAGAACAGAAGTCGACAATCATTGAAATTGTTTTCTCCATACGTTAACATTGAGCTCAGCAAATCATATAAGGCTACTGTAGCCTTAAGGACGAAATTCACATGCTCCGAAGTCTTGAACAATGAAAATAAGATACTATTCCTCTAAAATTTGCTTACAATGATTTACGCGGGACTTTAGAAATGTATTGACAGAGTCTTGAACTTAAAGCTTTATCTTCATTTGCTGACACTTGACAAATGTGTTAATGGTAAAGGTTATTACAGCGTAAAGAAATGCTATCTTTGTTTCGGGTTTTATTCATTCTTACAACTATAAAACATATTTCTGCGCAAAAATCATATACATGGAATTTTATTTCCGGGCAAAAAAGGCTTCTATAAAAATCCCATTTTTTTATTTATTTAAAAAATAAATTAATACGATTATTACTGACAAGCCGATTAAAATAGAAAGCTTAGCTGTGTCTACAGCTAGTTAATTATATTTTCTGTCTTATTTTCCTTTATTCGGACAAAGAATATCGAAGAGAATTTGGTAATAAAGAGAAACACTTTTTTTGAATATTTCTAAACAAAAAGAAATATTTTGAATCTTTATCGTGTGCATTTAATCTCTACCATGTTTATATTTTATTTTCTAATATTTCTGCACATTAAAAAACTTATATTTGGGATTATTTTGTTGATTTCCATCATATCACTATAATACTTTAAGATGATCATTATTTGTAATTCATAAATAAATTCTTTATCAATAATTATTAATTTTACACATTCTAAGAGAGAATATACCTTCTAAATGCAATAGTTACATTCTTACTTTGAATTCATTAGTAACATAAAAGATGCAAAATGTACTGACGCGTAACTTTACAGTAACTGTTCAAATTAACTCCAGAGTATTGTAAAAATGAAATATTCCTCGCTTGTAATAATTAATGAAAATTTGCTATGCAAAATGATTAAAGGCCTTCTAATAGGTTGCACAATTTTGCTAACGTTCCAAATATTCATTAAATTAAGTCTACGGTATAACCTATTTTAGAATTTACGTAGCCCTTTAATAGTTGCAACATATAAGACGAATACACTCTTTCAATGCAGTTTTTAAGACGTGTATAACATTTATATACGAAAAGAAAAACTAATAAACGTTGTTAAACTATGATGGCATAACATGTACAATAATTATAAGGTTTGGTTCGTTGGTTGGTTGAGATTTTATGGCGCAATGTTCAAAGAGGACATGCGGCACAATAATTATAAGAAATAACCATAGTCTTTTTTCAATGAAATGTTTCTAGCTAGTAATAAAAAATGAATAATCTTTTATATAAATTGATTAAAAGCCATCTAATACAGTTATACTAACTTTTTTTTTTTTAAATCAGGCTACATGCATATGTTTGCAATGTTCCAAGGGCCGCAACATAGTACAACTGTATCGCATAATATAATAATCTAAAAACTAACAATCAAAACCTAAATGTATTCACACGTTTACTTAAAAATGAGTGGGATTTTTTATAATGTAAGAACTAACTTTTAACTGTTTTAGACGAATCAGGTTTATACTTGCTATATTCTACTCTCAATACATCATCGAGGTAAGGATCAGTAAGCTGATTTATATGCATTCTTCTCATATATGATTTTGGAATTTGATTATTTACAAAGGCACGTGAATGTGAAGAACGTGAGCAGTAGGGTGTACATTTTTGCATTTTTTAGGCATGAATTTTCAAAACTGTGTTTACAAAAGCACCTGCCTGATCATGATTGTGAGTGTTTCGAGCAGCACACAAAAGCTAGGTGGGCCGCATGTTGCCCGTGGGCAGTTTGAGTATCCCTGCTCTAATAGGATACAAAGTTTTCCTAACATTCCTAACATTAATTAAATTAAGTCTGCAGAATAACCTATTTTAGAAAATATGCAATCTATTAATCATTTCGGCATATACGACGAATACATTATTTCAGTGTAGTTTCTAAAACTTGTATACTCTTTTATTACGACGATAACAAATAATTAACTTCGTTACACAATTTTGCAAATAATACGCATATTCAATAAATTAAGTCCCCAGCATAAGCAGTTTTAGAATTTACGCAATCATTTAATCGTAAGAACATATACAACGAATACGTTATTTTAATGCTGTTTTTAACGCTTGTATAGCCTTTCTATACGAAGAGAAAAACTACAACTTTGTTGAACTATGACGGCATAAACATGTATAGTACATTTAAATAATAGCCACCGTCTTTTTTTTTTCCAATGAAATATTCCTACCTAGTAACAAATAAAAAAATCTGCTATACAAATTGATTAAAGACCCCTAATAAATTACATAATTTTACTAACATTCCAAATATTCATTGAGTCCACATAATAACCTATTTTATAAGTTCTGCAATTCTTTTGTCATTAGGACATATACGATGAATTCTTTATGTCAATGCAGTTTCTAACACGTGTATAGTCTGTCTATACGAAGAGAATACCTAAACAACTTTGTTACACAATTTTGCTAACATTGCAAATATTCATCAAATCAAGCCCCCAGCAAAACTTGTTTTAGAATTTACGCAAACATTTAACCGTTATAACATATACGACGACTACGTTATTCCAAAGCAGTTTTTAACGCATGTATACCCTTTCTCTATACGAAGAGAAAAACTACTTTGTTGAACTATGACGACATAAACATATATAGTAATTGTAAAAAGTAACCAGTCTTTTTTTCAAAGAAATGTCCTAGCTAGTAATAAATAAAAACATAATCTGCTATACAAAATGATTAAAAACCCTCTAATAAGTTACACAATTCTACTAACATTCCGAATATTCATTAAGTCCACATAATAACCTATCTTAGAAATTATACAATCATTTTATCATTACTACATATACGACGAATACTTTACATCAATGCAGTTTCTAACACGTCTATAAGAAGAGAAAAACTAATTAACTTTGCTACACAATTTTGCTAACATTGCAAATGTTCATTAAATCATACCCCCAGCAAAACCTCTTTTAGAATTTACGCAATAATTTAACCATTACAACATATACGACGACTCCGTTATGCCAAAGCAATTTTTAACGCGTATATACCCTTTCTCTGTTCGAAGAGAAAACTAATTAATTTGTTGAACTATGACGGCATAAACATATACAGTAATTGTAAAAAATAACCAGTCTTTTTTTCAATGAAATGTTCCTAGCTAGTAATAAATAAAAAGATAATCTGCTATGTAATTAGACTAAAGACCCTCTAATAAGTTACACAATTTTACTAACATTCTAAATATTCATTAAGTCTACATAATAACCTATTTTATAAATTATGCAATCCTTTTATCACCACGACGTATACGACGAATAATTTACATCAATGCAGTTTCTAACACATCTATACGAAGAGAAAAACTAATTAACTTTGTTACACAATTTTGCTAACATTGCAATTATTCATTAAATCAAGCCCCCAGCAAAACCTATTTTAGAATTTACGCAATAATTTTATCGTTACAACATATACGACGACTCCATTATTCCAAAGCAGTTTTTAACGATTATATACCCTTTCTATAGGGAGAGGAAAAACTAATTAACTTTGTTGAACTGTACCGTCTGTATTTCTGGGACTCCGTGACCGCACGGTCCGCCTTCTCGTGACAAGGCAAACAACACACAATACCGCCACCAGCACAATGCCGGAGCTCACAACGGGCACTGTAATTGTCAAGTGACGATAGAAAGCTCCTGTCACGTCAGTCACTTCCGACGGCCGGGGAGGATATTCTGAAAGAGAAAAGAGAAAGAAATTATGTTGTCTGGTAGTCTAGGTAAAATCCTGTTCCATGCTGCTATTCATTTATCTGTGGTTTTTGTCACCCATTCATGCACTGATTTAAAAATCGGCAAATTAATACAAACAAGTGCACGTATCATCACGGGAAAGTTTACTTTTCATTATACATCGCTTTTGACAATAAGATAGGATTAAGGAATCTGGCGAGGGGAAGGGGTGAGGGAGTGCTCCTAATGAGGAATTTGTACATGTGGGGAATATGCTCATTTATAGTTTTTATTAACAGATTGGTTATCAAAATGTCCGAAAACATCAATTAAAACGTATATATAGATATAAATAATTAAAATTTTAAATTTAAAATAAGCGAAATGTGTCGAAAAGTCATGTGACCTCACGTGATTGGTTCTGACGTCACAAAGCGCCATACTTCAATGTTTACATTTTTCTAGCATGAGATTTTACAATACCTACTTTTAAACTAACATTTTAAAATCATTTAATTTTTCTAATTTGGTGCTGTCAAGTTTGTGGCTATTGTATATCCCTTTATTTTATAATTATATTCTATCGATGTCTTTATTATTAGTTTTATTTTTATTTTATTTCTGTTTTGTTTAACATGGCTTTATTGCCCGGTTTTGCAAAAGGACAATCTGACAACCTGCCTAAAATGGATTCATTTGCAGTGTTTTCCTATTTGGGAAATAATCCAAGTTTTATGGGAGCAGAAATACGAGGATTTATAGCTCAGATGTTATGTATACATTTGTTTGCATTTATTATTCTACTTATGTAATGTAGATTGTAGTACGGTGGCGTGCGTTGTTCTTAACACAAACCTAAAAGTTAGATATTGTCTATGCATATTATTAAATTAATATCTTAATCTACAGGTGCAATGGTACAGGCGCGTTAAAAACTGTTACTGCATACATAAATAAAACTAAAAAATACATTCTGAAATGTGAAAGTTTAAATTAAGTTTAATACAGTATATTAATTGCATAATTGCATAGCCATAACATGCTTTTATAAGCTTTAATTTAACTCGCTCATGGTGTTTGCCACTATGTTGAAAACTTTGCCATAGTATTTTAAACTATTTCCTGATAAGCTATATCATTGACATAATATTTAATTATTAAAATACAGCAACAGTATAGCCTTAAAATTTCAGTAAAAGTGTCATATAAATTTATTCATAAATTGATAACGATTTTGGCTAAGAAAAATATTAGACTAGTCTTGTAAAACATTAATGTCATAGTTTGAATCTTTATTGTAAGCAAATTAATATGCATAATGGAACAAAGTTATATAATTATATATTTTTCTTGTAGCACTATTTTGAAGCAACATTGAATTCTTATTAAAAATTCCATTTCATATGTTAACGGAATGAAGAAATAACTTGCCGAAAAGTGATTTTCACAACACCAGTGAGTTGTCTTAGTGGACAATACTGGATTTTTTTTTTCATTGAGTTTCATTGCAACTGTCCATGCTTTCACTTTCACATTATCTTTTGGAACACACACTTCTTCTTCTTCTTCTTCTTCGGTTCTACAGCCTAGGGCAGGCCAAGACCGTCCCAAGAAGTTTCCGCCATCTTGGTCTATTAGACGCCATGGCTCTCCAGTTTGTGGTGCCAACAGTTTTTAGGTCTTTTTCGACGCTGTCCAGCCATCGAGTAGGAGGGCGACCTCTTTTCCTAATTCCGTCTGGTTTAGTGAACGTTATCTTTTTTGTCGGATTATCATCTTCAGATCGAAAAATATGTCCCGGCCACCGGATGCGGTTGGCTTTAATAACATGAACTATGTCCGGTTGTTTATATTTTCTGTAGATCTCATGGTTGAAAAGGGTACGCCACTTATTGTCCTCATAAACTGCTCCAAAGATTCTTCTAAGTATTTTTCTCTCGAAAATCATTAGCCTATTCTCATCTGATTTATTGAGGGGCCAGCACTCACTACCATACAAGATCACAGGTCGTAGGAGTGTTTTGTAAATATTGATTTTTGTTTTTTGTCGGATGAGTCTGCTTTTAAGTTGGCTTTTTAATCCAAAATAGCACTTGTGTGCCATTACAAGTCGGTTTTGGAACACACACACAAAATAAAATAAAAAAAGCTTTCCAGGTGTATTTACCATCGTGCTTGAGCAGCAAGATAAAAAAAATAAAAAAAAAACGCTAGATATCAAATTTAAACTACGCAACACAATCCAAACAATCAAATGCGCTGTGGTGCACTGTGACGTCACATGTATCCGCGTAAGAAAAGTAGCGCTTTTGAGACGAAGTAAATAGTGCTCGTTTAAAAACAAATTATGTTAACTTTTAGAGTTCTAAAACTAAAAAAAAAGATGCTTTCGATCATATTGTCTATTTTCTATGTCATAAATGTAAAATAAAAAAACGTGCAAATTCCTCATTCTCGATCTTGTAAACGCTTTATGATTTACCTCTGTATCAAAAAATATCTGTTTTCTTTCTATGAAACCTGTTGTACACCATACAAAACGCCCAACTTCCACATTCAAATTCCAATCAGGGTTTCAAAGGGGGCATTTTAACGTAGTGAAAGGGAGATAAGAATCGAGATCGGTTGCGCGAGAGTAGATTCGCGTTTTTAACACATTCCATAAATGCGAGTCGTATAAATATATATATTTTTTATATGATTATGAATGTATAATGATAAATTATAAAGATTACATTTATCTAACGTTGTGTAATTTCTGGGCAGCTGAATGCATTTATCTGTTTTACTTCGCTTTCAAATTCCATACAAGTTTTCAAACAGGAATTTTTAGCATTTGGAATTGCATACAACAATCGAGAGAGGATGAAAAAGGTTAGCTCCGTCGTTTCAACATATCCTGTCTATAAATTGTCACATAAATCCATAATGCTTATTTTATATGATTATGAATGTATACTGAGAAATTAGAGAGATTACATTTATCTAATGGTGTGTAATTTATGGGCAGCTGAATGCATTTCTCTGTTTTACTTCGCATTCAAATTCCAAACAAGTTTTCAAACAGGATATTTTTAGCATACAGAATTGCATAAAACAATTGAGATAGGATCAAATATGTTAGCTCCGTCGTTTCAACATATCCTGTCTATAAATTGTCACATAAATCCATTCCTTATTTTATATGATTATGAATGCATACTGAGAAATTAGAGATTGCATTTATCTAATGTTGTGTAATTTTTGTGCAGCTGAATGCATTTCTCTGTTTTACTCCGCATTTAAATTCAAAACAAGTTTTCAAACAGGATATTTTAGCATCCGGAATTGCATAAAACAATCGAGATAGAATGAAAAAGGTTAGCTCCGTCGTTTCAACATATCCTGTGTATAAATTATCACAAAAATCCATTTCTTATTTTATATGATTATTAAGGTATACTGAGAAAGATTACATTTCTGTAACGCTGTATAACTTCTAGGCAGCTGAATGCATTTCTCTGTTTTACTACGCAGATCTTCAATCCAAATGTCAAGCTCTAATACTGTTAACCCACTACAAAATGTAAATTTTTTTTCGTTATTGTTCGTTACCCAATCGTAAATCATTTTTAATGAAATGTTAAGCTTTCTTTTCTTACCTCCTGTTAATGTCAGCGTTGCAAACACATATTCAGCATCCGTGGCTCCAGCATCATTCCTTGCTGTCATTAGCAATGAGTACCAAGTTCCTGGACTGAGATCTGTGATAAGGATATTTTGCTGTTCGGGTATAATATTATTGCTAACTAAAGTCCAATCTTGGTGGCCCGTAGTCTTGTACTGTATAACGAAAAAAGTTATGGGACAACCCCCATTATGCCAGCTGTTCAGATTAACGGCAACCGTCGTCTTGTTCACTGTCAGTAGCATTCTTTTATCAGGAGCAATAGGAGCTGCAATTAAATAATAAATTTTAAAAATTATCTCCATAATCTTTAAAATAAGCTTAGAAATATGTATCCTGCTGTATCCTTCTGTATACTGCTAAGATGACTTTTACGTAAAGATTCCATTTTATAAAATTGCAACTGGAAGGGGATGTTTTCATTTTACTTACAGTTACCCTATAATAACGTTTCCCTTGATGTTGGTTCATATAAGCATCCCTTTAAACATCAAAATTTCTGGAACCTTAAAAATAATTAAGAAAAAATATATTTTAATATCGAATAAATTTTTTTTTATATATCTGCAGCAGGAATGTTACAGTTTTTGAAGTAATCTTTGTATAAACATGCGGATTTCGTATATTAATTATAAAAATACCATAATATTAAATTTTAGGTAGAGAGAATAAACATGTTTGAGAAATTTTGTGTGAGCGTATGCTCTAAGAAATTAAAACTAAGGGGAAAAAATGCATAAAATGTATTTAAACTAAATAGTTCGAATGACATATTTTCGTTTTAATTTTGTTGAAATCAACAAAGGTTTTATTTCAGATTGGGTATTAGTAGACAATGAATAATGATTTAGTTTACTGAAAATGTTCAGAAACCTGATACAAAGGGGATTAGGTTGCATGCAGTGGCTCCAGAAAAATCAAATTTAATGGACAAACCAAATGTATTCATATCAATGGATAACACAATGTATAGCACAAATGTATAGCACTTTAATTTAGAACATAATATAAAACCTCAATAACATATCTATGCTTGCGCGGCATGTTCGCTGTTTATATATTTTACTCTACATTGATTAATAAATAAATGAGACTGATGTACATCCTAAATCAGACATTTATGAGAAATCTTAGATTTACAAACCGCAAATGTATATTATTGCCGAATATACATTTGCGGTTTGTAAATCACATTAATGATTGTACTGGTGCATATGGTTCCTAGAAATTTGGATATTATTTGAATAGATATTTTTATCAATGTAAAACCACGTAGTTGTTTTTTTGCACTAAATTATAAGAATGAATTGGTTCCTTTACAAATTTTAAGCGCATCCAATATCATACAAATGTCAATTCCTGCTATACATTGCTAAATAATACTGTTTTTAATATATTTTTTGTATGATTTTACTGTGGTAAGATCTTTTTTAATGCTGCATAAACAGAAGACAACTGCTTTTTATAAATACGGATTTTTACCTTCACAAATACAGAAAAAGGAAAAAACATATAAATAAATGATATTTTTTACTCTGCAGGGAAATTCATTCCTCTCTCGGAAACAACTCGAAAAAACCCCTGCCTTAGTCTGAATTTGTAACCGAGCTCACGTAGTGAATACTACTTTAGAACAGTAAATCCAAATAAAACCCACACAAGAATTGAATAAAGAAGTAAATAATCTGTAAGTTTCAAGTTTCAGCCTGTACCAAACGCATTAAGGAACACATACTACAGAGGCAATACAAATCTTTATGAACATGCTAGTAATATGTTTCCATAATTCTACCAATTATATGAAAAAATTTTAGAATGCTGCTTCCACAATAAGCTTGTTAATAAATTTTCTCCTCTAAAATCGTATGCGAGTGAAGAACAAATTTATTGTTTCCTTATTCTACTAAAATTTACAATGAGAGATATTTCTTTCTCTTACAAGTGATACTTATTAAATTTTTCAAAGCATAGCTTGCACCTGGTTTGGAAAACTACATTACATACAGTTTTCCATATTTAACCCGAGAAACTTTTTCACTTAGAAATAAGGAATTTCTTCAAATACTATTATCTTAATTTTGCGAATTCTATTAATACTGCCATTACTAAGTGTACTTTTTGTTTTTCTATAATTTTGTTTTCCATTCGTAAGGCATGCTAAGGTCTTCTCAACAAAAATATAAAAAAGAGTTAACCCCTTAACGATCGCATAATTTTCCAGAAAACGGTAATAAAAGTGCCAATTTTTCCTGGATGATTCCATTTATTTCTTGATTTGCCACATATAATTAAAAAAAAATTCAAACCCAATTATATTTTAAATAGTTTGGTGCTGCCATCTGGTATGTAAAATAAGAAATAAAAAAAATTCAGGGTAAATGAAATGGATTGTTTTAATCTTTTTAGTGCGTTACTTTTAAACACTCCAGCCCAGAAATATCACGGGCACGAGAAATAGAAGGTGAAATTTCACCCCGTAAATTTCACGGGAGAGAGAAGAAAGGGGTTAAGAGAAAGATTTCTTTGATTTGGGTTTTACTATTGTTATACTGCCATTTTCATCAAAGAGTAGCTCGGGCCAGAATATTCCATAACGTGCACTCGGGTTCGAATCCCCCCCTCAAGGCATGGTTATTGCCATGCTGTGCCCTCCTATAGAGTAGGGGTGATTCAACTATCTGATTTTCCTATAACAAAGTAGTCAGACAAATCCCCAGGACTTGTTGATACGAGATAAATAATGTTGTTATGGTAACAGAGAGAGGGAATTTCAAGGCTAATGTAACTTTTTTTTTTATGTCAGACAGATAGAATTGTTTAAGTTACGCATAATTACCGTTTCCGTTTGTTTTTGCAGATATTATTTCGCTGCTGTTTCCTTGGCTTACTGTGTTAAAAGCAACAACATAAACGTAGTACGTGGATCCACACTGCAAATCTCTCAGAGTGTAAACTGTTCTTTCCCCATTTAAATGTGTCTCTTGCCATTGGTGATCTTCTAATCTGTAATGAAGAATATACCCTGAAATAAAAGAATCTAATTATTTTCTTCCATTTTTAGATATTGCTCACTTTTTTTATATTTGCATTGGGGTGGATTTAAATTTTTTTTTTTTTTTATTTTATAATTTTACATCCCATCAAATAAGTGAGAACAATAGTTTTGAATCACGAATACGATAGGTACGGTTAAGGTTTCTCATAATCAAAGAAATAGGCATCAAAATAATATTTTATACACTTTAGAGACTATAATGGATTTATATATATTGCAGAGTATTTGAATATATAGGCCTGACTAACATCTCCTTGAGTATTTCATACTAAAAGACAAAGACTAATACAGACTTTATCTCTTCATGCATAATGCATCACCTTGTAGGATGATTAGATGAATTTCCCTGAAAGCATTCTCTTAACATAAATAGAAAAGGAAAACTATAGGAGGCTTCTTCTTTAAATGATACTTTATACAGATTATCAGTTCCTGCTTGTATGCGAGTGTTCTTGTATGAAAATAACAGTGACTTAAAGCTAAATGCAGAAATTGAATCTGACGCATAAAGAAATAGTTATCAATCTGACAAAGGCTTTGCAAATGAAAACAGTACTATGTAATTTCTCTGTGTTATATTTCAAAATTTTCATTGAGTAACGATGGATTTTATCGAAACAAATTGTTCAAATATGAGTATAGTAAGTGTTTATTAATTTTTAAATAGTATTTTCCTCCTAAAATCTGAGTATTGATATATAAATTAATGAAAATCATATTTTTTGACGTAACTCAAGCTTTTATCAGAAGAAAATTATAAAAAAAAAATTTGAAAGGTGAGCACAGTAAAATTTTATTAATAAATCTTAAAACAAAGTAGAGCTCTTTTTAACAAAAATATTACTTATTCGCATGAATGGAATTTATCTCCTTACTTTAGTAAAGGAAATTTCAGTGCACAAAACATCGTACTGTTGAAAAATCATATTTAGTAAAATTTGATTTAAATGCTACGCATAAGCTGCAGAAATTAAAAAGTATTTGTAAATGAAAACAAGTATACATAAATCGAACTAAACAAACACGAGTACGAGAACTGTGTTGACATTACTCTGAGAGACATATGATGTTACCTTAATTAAAAGCAAATGTTACGAAATCTTTTTTAGACCATTATCGACGCTGAAATTTCGAAACTTATATATTCAGTAATATTATACTCCTTTCGTATCATTAAAAAACTCCACATTATACAACTATGTTATATACTATAAAATAGGCTGTAGATAAAATTTAAAAAAATCTTTTAAAACGTATTAAATTCCGTAGAAAAACGTTGATTTTCGATTTAAAAAGAAAAAATAAGGAAAAGTATGGAATTTAAACCTGTTTTCTTTTAAGTGTTTAATAGTGTGAAAAATTAAATAAGCCGAATATAATGACTTTCTTTATGCTATAAATCTTTACATTAATATAGGTTTTAACTTAGATGTGTAGTTTTATAGCGTGGGATATTTATATTCTTTTAAGTTGAACAAACCTACTCTAAATGGCATGTACAGAAGGTCGTTCGCACTTTATGGAAACGATTTTGACAGTTAAGTTTAATGTATAAATGCCGCATTTTTGCTGCAATTTGCTTCTCTCAGATAGCTATGGTTCTTGACAATAGCTCTAGCTCGAATTTTCCATTAAAGTAGACTTTTTCTTAGTACTGTCATGTCAATTTTTTCCCATTCCTCTTGGACCGTTTTCCAACGTCCGTTCAGTGTTTTTGGAAGCCATTTTCCTAAGGCTCGTTTTAATAAACCGAAATCGCAAAAGTCCATTGGAGAAGCGTCAGGTGATTTTACAGGAATTTCATTAAATGGGAAACATTTTATTCCTGTTTCTGATTCTTTCTTTGCTAATTAAGCGGAAGTTAATTTAGACGTGTGACTAGAGGTTTTGACCATATGAAGCTCAACTTTATCAATGTCCTTTCTATATAAGGTTGAAATTTCTTCGAAAATTGGTTCTAAAATATTCTGCTGATAGTAGAGTGAATTGATGTTGGCTTTACTTGATTTTTAGTTTACTGCTGTATCAAAAGCTTTCAACCACCATGAATCCCTTTGGGAACTTTTTTGTACACTGACGAAGCCATTTCGCACGGTCAATCCTGTCAGTTGAGCAATAGAAAACTAATCCTTTTTTATGTCAGTCACTTAAAAGCACCCATGCCTCATCCAGAATCATCACAAATTTCCATTTTTCAGCAGCTAGGTGTTATTCATATAATTTTCTACAAATTGTTTTTTTTTCAGCAATATCCTTTGGCAAAAGCAGTTAAATTTAAGGTTTAAACATCTTTTTTAACTTCCAATCTTTATGAATGATTTTACTTACAGTGCCAGAAGATATTCCTAGTTTCGATGCAGTTGATTTTTGAGTCGACGGATTTTCTTTTATGATCAGATACTGCACTTTCTTGATATTTACCTGTGTTCGAATAGTCTTAGGATGAGGTTTCGCGGTCATGTTTTCATTTTTACTTTCAGTTATATGTTTTATCTCTTTCAAATTTAATATATTATGAATAACTTTTTTTTAAATGCCATAACTGCGATTTTTACACCACTTTATAATTTGACGATACGAATATTTCTCCTTGGAAAGCGCAGTCACGTAACCTTCAAGCAATCTCTCAATTTTAGGAGCCATTTTCAAATAAATCTTTTATTGTACATTCCAATCAAAACATAACAGTAGCAGTCGATTACTCTGAAGTTGCCTAAATTTTTATCTCAAAATGCAAATGACAAAAATAAATTACAAAATCGTTTCCGTAAAGTGTGAACGACCTTCTGTATAAGCAATAATTGTTATGTCAGATATTGTATAAGAATCACTGGTCATACAATGGAGAGGCTTGATTATTAAAATATTGTAAGTTTGTAATAAACACATTTCTATTTTATGTTATACATATTATTTTAAGTGTTGGAAAGAAATAAAGTCAAAATGTTCAAAAATATTCGCTTGTTTTATAATATTTTAAATCGAAATTTTTTTTTCCACAAATAAAAGTTTTTCTTAACTAAAAATTTGGAAAAAAAAATTTCATAATTTTTAAATATCTGTCTATCTACATTTATATATTTTGGAATATTCAAATATATTTCAATTTTACTTTTTTAAAATTTATACAAACTACAGATGAAAAACATTTCAAAAGCGAATTACTAAAAATAAAACAAACAAAATAAACCTAATCATGAGTGTTACATTGCATGTTAAGAAAACAGATAAATTGGTAATCCCCAAAGATAGACATTTTACTGTGTATCACCTTATTTTATAAAAACCTAACTTCGTCTAAGACAGAATTTCGAAAAATAACATCAAATTTAGATATATTTTTTAAAAAAATATCTCAGTTTATTTTGTGGAGCAAACTGATCAAAAACAAAATGAAATTTTGGAACTAAAATATTTCTAAATTTTTCGAGGAACAACTCCTCCTTAGAGAAAAGATAATTTTGCATTCAGCAAACAGAGATATTTTATATAACTTTACGCCTCTCTAAAATAAAATTGCTCACTGTTATATAATTTCAAAATAAATGACAAAATTGTAAATTATTCAAAAATTTATTATTGTTTGATTCACCATTTTTTCTGTTAAGTTATGCAAATTGATCATAAAAATATATAAAAGGTAAAGCATTAAATTAAATATTTTCTAGTTTATTCTCAGAAAATATACATGAGTATAAAACGGAAAATTTTTCTTTTCATTACCATAGGCTTTTGCATTTATGTTATTTATATTTCTGATAACGTAATTTCTAGCTGTTAAATATTTAATATATTCAAAATCCATATCAGAAAGTACTCTTAAGCTTTTTTACATTTTAATTCATTTAAAAAATAAACGTAAACAAAGAGATAACTCGCGAAAAATATAAGTATTAAAAAAATGTGAAATCATGATAATTCAGAAGGCGAAAATAGATAATTTTCCTTTCCATTAACGCAGGCAGTTTATTACACATCACATTTTTATAATAGCGTAATTTCTTAGGGACATTAATTAAAGGAATTTAAAACTGAATGAGAAATGAATATAATATTTCAGCTCATTTTAATAAGGAATCTACGAAAACTTATTATACAAAATATAAAATTGACAATGCGCTTAGGGCAAAAAATGTTTTTATCTTCTGTTAACATAGAACAAAGTACACTGCATTACTTTTTATAATAATTTAATTCCTAACAGTCAAATAATTTCAAATTACAACTCAATTAGAAAATATTCTAACATTTCCAAAGTTATGCTAATCTTCATGCTGCGACTAGCTATAAAATTCTAAAAATGAATTTTCAATGACGCACAAGAGCAGTAATTGATCTAATTACAGATAATTTTCTTTTCATGAAGGTTATACTGCACTTTCCTTTCTTTTTAAGCTACTTTTTAAAGTAACATATTTTCCTAATTAAATATGGTATAACGTGTATTTCTAACTTGTCGACTATTTTATTTATAAAATGATATGAATTCCTGGAGCAAAATATAAAAGTCAAATACTGAATGCGAATTTTAAAGTTGTAAACTCTCTGAAATGAAACCACTGAGGGGCAGGGCCCGATTTAGAAAATTCTTATCTATAGGCACAACTTGGTATGGGGGCCCCCTAACACAGATGTGAGCGTAAAATTTCCAAAACTGACACACACAAAACATAATCATGAATCATTGAAAGCACCATTTTACCAAGAATTAGCTATTTGAAGCGTAGAAGCCAAGAACATTATCAAATAACAAAAAGCAATACATTTTATTAACTTCATCATTAAAACACCAATACAAAGCAACCAGAAAAGCTTATTAATCTCTTCATACACTATAACATAATTATGATAAACTATACATATAAGTATACATATGATGAACCAATCAATGAGTCATATTTGAAAGGATATATATAAAAAATTGCTATGAAAACATGTAAAATAAAAGAAAAATTAAATTGGGAATCTTTTCTTTTTTCCTTTTAAAATTAAAATTTTTAGGGGGCCCTTGGGCCCGGGTCTACTTGGCCTAATGGAAAATCAGGGCCTACTGAGGGGAGATAACTTTGTCTCCAATACCTACAATTATTTTACCAAAAATATATACCTACACAAACTAAAAAAACTAATTATTTAAATTCCGACAACAAATATTATATACAAACACAAAAGACTATTAAAATTCAAACCTACATTATCCATAATTATCATGCGATGAGCACTCCAAAAATTTGCATATCAGTCCATTACTTGACTTTTAAAATCTTTGTAATCCTACCTTTAAGAAACTGCGATTATTTGAACCCGCCACCCAAATAGAGCACAGCTAGAGAATAAAAATATCGATCGACATGGGAAATGACACTTTGCTTCTCGAATACATACCTGTAACAGGCGCACTCGGCAGAATATTCAGCTCCCACGTCAATTTTATTGTTGTGGATGTTGCATAATACGTCTTTATAATAGGCACCCCAGGAGGATCTAGAACGAAGATGCAAGTGGTAAAATTCTTGGAATCTTTTGAGTTTGTCATCGCGATTTCTCCAGAAAATGTTAGAAACAAAGGAGATTTCTTAGATAAACTTTATAATGATCTAAGTTTTACCTAAAATTGATAAAATTAGTTTGAAATTGTTTACAGATTTTTATCAGGTAAAGTAACATAATAATACAAACTTTTGAAAGAAGGATAATTATTTAATATTTTAACATTGATTATTTTCCTTCGTTTTTTATCACTTCTTATTTAAAAAAAATTTTGCAGTAATAGTCGTTATTTATATTTTTAATAAACATAATTAAAATTTTTGTTGTAATTTTTTGATTGAAAAGAATCCAACTGTATCTATCGTTTATTGCGAAGCATGCCCTTAAGAGTTAAATTTATTTAAAATTACTGTGATTTAATGATGCTGTTTGGACTTAAAAGACAGTTTTATTGTTAATTTTTTGTTTCTCGTATGTTAATTTTATACGTTAATTTATGTCCACTTTTCTGTAGTGGCAACATGTTAAGCTTTAGAATTTTGTTTAAATGCCTTGGCAACTAGCATTTTTGTTAGTCGTGTAAAGTTCATCGCGGTGATGTAGTTTTAATTCAGTATTGATTTTAATGTTTGCGTATATTTTTAAATTAATTTTTATTGTATTAACCGCATTTGTACTTGGGACCAGTTCTTCCCCTTTTCGTTGTCACTGAGTTGAATTGCTGCCATCTTACAACTTTTGTGTTCTACTCAACATTTTACTGTTCGTGAAACTGGAATAAACATCTTCAAGTGAACTATGTTTGATTCGGTTTAGAGTATGATTTACTTTCCATTGCTGTGACTCCAGACTACATTGAAATTGAAGTAAAGATGCTCATCCATGTTTAACCTATTTTTAGTTACTTCCCACATTAGTTGCATGGCAGTCTGTGCTGCATGGTTGGTTTGAATAACTTTATTTTAGTTTACCGACATTTAGTCTCCGCCATTATCGTTTCTTTTCATATTACATTACACACTACTACTACAGTATTAGATACAATCGAGGGAAAAGTAAATTTTTCAACTGTTTCCTTGAACAAAACCTTTTCGTGAAGATAACGTATCATCTACACGTAATATAGATAATATCAGATAAGCCTAAATTTTAAATTTTTACGATGGTTAAAAGCAAACTAGAATCTTAAATTTTACCACACAAGAGTTCGTACAATACGGTTGAAAATATTCTGCTATAATTTTCCCATGCCGGTAATTTTTTTCATTATTTCAGCACTGCAATTCGTACATTCATAAAATATCTTTTATTACTTAACATTAATCAAACATATTTTTTAACTTTCCAAATTTTATGCATTCCGGTACACTAATACTGAGTAAAATATGATGTTAATCTTGAAAATAGTGAACAAGAATAGTGTATGTATCGTAAAATCTTGAGTATAATACGCACATTATTTTCACAATTTAGTCCGCAAAAATGAGGGTGCGCATTATATTCGAATACAAAAAAAGTAGTTTTAAACATTGAATAAACGACAAACAATAGATGACCTGCATTCTAGTGAAAATGATTAAGACTGATAATACGACAGTATCGTTTGTTTTGAATTAAAAATTTCAGTTTTTTTCTACCAAATTTGACGTTTTCGTTTATTTTTATCACAAATTTGATTTATGTTTGTAAGTATTTGTACAATTTTTAAATAAAATATTGAAAAGTTATGGGTGCGTATTATAGTCGAATTTTAATTTTTTCCGAAAATTTCGTGCAAAATCAAGCATGCGCATTATACACGTGTGCGTATGATAGTCAAGATTTTACGGTGTATGAAACACCACATTTTTATCGGTTATTGTCCAAAAATTATTCTCCCTCATTATACACTTCATTATATTTATTTCTTATTATACACTTTTAGACAGTGAATTGCATCACTTGTTATTTAAATACGCAGAAATTCGGAGAGAATCCTTGAAAATGCAGTTTGCGATATTCAACTGTAAAATGCAGTGATAGACTGAAATTAGTCTGTGAAATGTTAGAGCATTCAGAGAATATTTGAAAATGAAGAGTGCGTGCTAAGCAATATTTCTTCATTATGTGATCGATATCCAAGCAAGGAAGAGCTTTTTGTTTCATCAAACTCTTAACGATAGAACACGCTTATGGTAAACATGCTATCGTCTTAGCCTCGGTATCACTTATCTGCTCAGTTTATTCTGATTTAAATGAACTGCATCATCTTATTCTACACTAGTGCCCAAATAAAGAAACGTGCCATCGAATTTTCTTACAATATGGCGGAGTCAGCTAAATTTCTAAGCGCAAACATCACGCTTAGTGATCATTGCTGATAAACGCTCAATACAACGCATTCATATAATTTGGCAGCAAACATATGATACTGCATTACTGAAACACTGTAGTAAACACTTGTCTTTCTCCGTTCATTCATGAATTCTCTATTGATTCAGTAGGGACGGAATTCTATCGCACTACAAATCTGCCCTGAATTAACACGCAAGACCAAATCAACTACCAAAGTTGACACGTTCTAAGGGTAAAAGGGATTCCAAATCCGATTTCTATACGTTCAATTATGGTTCTACATGTGTTGGTGGGCCCTTATGCAGCAGAGCAAATCACAAGAAAACAATATATTTTATAAAATTCCCCATTTAATGAAACATATCATTGGATAACAATACTGTTTCTCCTGAATGCGCGACTCTTAGGAGAAAGCCTGAAAAAAATCTAAACGCAGGTAAACTTTTTTTTCAAAGCCTTTTTCACATAAAATGAAAAGGGATATTAATAGATTGGATTAAAATCAAAACTATGGTAAAGGCAAAAAAGAAAATATTTAATAAAACAAACTGTGCAAAATAACCAACCATTTTAAAGGGCGTACAGAAACCAATAACATAAACTTCCTAGATTATACTGGATGGAAATCAGAGCGCAAAATGCTAGGAAAATAAAATTGAATTTAATAAATTATATACGAAATACTTCTACATTCCTTCTCCTGACGAATATCAAAATGTTCCTTTCGACTACCTTACATTTCAGATTAATAAAAGAGTTAATAAATATAAAATTTATCAATTAAAGCGGAAAAAATCTAGCTATAAAGCATAAATGCAATGCGAAGACATAACTTATTCTGCCGACTAAATTTAAACAGATTCCATTAAGTACATTTAAGCGTAAATACGGGTTGAATGTGTCAATAGAACCTAAGAGGGAAATTAATTATTTTGTTAACTGTTCGTTAAGTGAATAATATAAAATAATCGAGAATTAAATTTCAGCTTCAACGAGATTAAATATTTTTGTAAGAATTGAAAATATGAGTGGGTGGTAAAATATGTTTATGCAAAACGTTATAAGGTAGGGTAAAAAATAATTTATTTGATATAAGTTTTATTTTAAGGTTTCCAACTACAAAGACGAGAATTTTTTTCTTACTAAAAAGGCTGAACGCCGTCATTTTGACGGTTAAAAATAAAATCAAGAATTTAAAATATTTAATTGTATTTTTAAAAAAAGGTTAAATACTTCAAATTTTGAACTATTTCATACCGATATATAATAAATTAGTATATATTTTGATATATTTTTATGCAGGTATGCCGATCTGACAACCTGGTAGGGTTTATCCGTAAAAATCTATGCAAGGTTTGTGCAGGCCTTATTTTTCAAAACCAATATTTCGGAAGAGCCAATATTTCTGTTATTTGCAAAAGGGGGAAGAAACGAAAACTAACATTTTCAGGTATTATTTTAAAGATTTCTGCCTATTCCCTATATTTCCGTCAAATTGACGGCTATCAGTCTTATCAGGTATACAACACATTTTCTCCCCCTCTTTACTATCTATGTATATAAAACGCGTAGGTATGCACCACAAAAATTGACGATATTTCTACACTCCGAATAGCAACGGCTGCAACTACTAGATGTAAACATAATCGGCCAACCGCGTGTGTGTAGTGGTTCGACGATAGCACGTAATTGGTACAATTTAATTGCTGCACTTTACTCGTGAATAATTTTAATTTATTCATGAGATAATTTTAATTTATTCATTTGTTCCATCGGTTTTTCTAAATGTATGTAATAGGACAAACTTTAGACAAAATATGTGTAGACCTATCAAATCCAGTATTTAGTCATGGACAGTTAGTTGTAAGTTTATCTAGAGTCCGTTCTTTTGATACTGACACTGTAGTATCTTCAACTCCTGAAATACTCAAATGTGTATATCAAGAAGTTTTAGGAATATCATAGTAAAGTATTAATAATTGCATTATAATACCTCAATAGTAAGTAAGATTTAATTTTCTATACCTTTTTTAGAACTTGTTGAATTTTTACTCAATTTTATAAATGAATATATTTTCCCAACAATTTTTTATTTGATATGATTAAGTGTAGATATATGAATAGTACATACAGAGGGTGATGTAGTCCTCACTATATTTTAGTACTTGCCGAATTTTTATTCCTTCTTTTAAGTTAAAAAAATTTTCTCCAATAATTTCTTATTTGATGTAATGATAAAGTGTAGATATCTTTATTTTGAAAAAAATTTACATATAGAGAGGGAGGTAATTTTTAAAATCCTTGGTGTTAGGTTTCTCAGTCTTATCTTTAACTCTGTTCTCAAGTGATGGAAATTCACATTTTTTAATCACGATGTTTTAGAATCAGCCTTATAGAGAATTTTGTAAGATTATAAATTTTTTGGCTGAGATCCCACTACCATTTAACTATGTATATTTATGATGTCAGTATATTATGTACGTATATTTATGATGTTAACATTCCTTATAAATGTTTCTTTTAGTTGAAATGTTTTGTAAAAGAAAATATTAAACTAAAAGCGACCATGCTGGTAGCGCAGCGGCTTGTTTAATATAATTTTGTAAATGTGTGTACATATTTCGCGTAAAACTAGAAAGCGTCATAAAATTTCTGTAGCATGAGGACATAAATGCAGACTTAGCGCTCAATAATAAGTTCGAAACCGTCAAAATGAAGGCAGCCGTCTTTCTAGTATTAAATTATGTCCCCCTTTTTTATCGATTACTTTATATTATATTATTATTTTATATTTCGATAAGTATTTTATATTTTAATTTTGGTGACTCTCAAATTTATAAAAAAATTATATTTAAATTATCTTTGCAGTCTGCTATGAAAATCTACTAGGTCTTCTAATAGTACTCTTTCGCTTAATTGTGGTTTTTAATATCATGAAATATGAGGTACATTCTGAAAGATCCCAAGTTTAAATATCTCTTTGAAAGTTTTTATAACTAGAAGACACTCAAAGGCTATTTATAGATTTTTCTACTGACCAAAAGCGAATTTTTAATTTAAATATTTTTTAAAAACCAATTTTTTTAAACTCAGTATGTTAAATCTCTTATATGTATACATAAGGAAATAATATATATTCCACTTAAAATTCGAAGTTCTTTGTAGGGTTTATTTCCCAGATTCTGTATCTACACTTTTCAAGAATTTTGTTATACATTTAATAAATTATTTCAAAATAATTTTGGCAGGCAACATATAATGATTTAGTTAAAAAAAGAATCAAACTCTAAGATTTTTCAGGTTATTCAATAACGCTAAAATATTATGCAAGAAGCTTAAAAAAATAACATTTTTAGAGACACGCGAGAATAAAGTCATCGTGAGTTGTTTTTCAAATATTTGTCACTGATTTCGTACTAAACATACATATTTACTTCAGCATCATTCGAGACAAGATTACATGTTATATATTAGTGTACTATCATCCATTTCCATGTGAAAAGTCTGGGAGTCTATTGGGGAAGACTGGATAAAATTTAGTCATAAAAACACGTAAAGAGGTCGTGGCCAATTTTAGACTAAGAACAGGGCACGACTATCTGGCTGAACATCTGGCAAAAATAGAGATTGCGAGTTTCAGCGTAAGCACCTTATGTGAGCATGAAAATATGAATAGAGCTCACCTACTTGGTTGCTCGAGACTAGGCATTAACTTACGGCAGAATGGTGATTTGTGTGTTCTCTGTTGGAGGGCCAGCGACCTTATGTCCTGATCTCACGGTCTTCAGTTATTGTGCTTCTGGATTTTTAACTTTTTATCTTAGAACTTTACTGTTTTTAACTAGTTTTAAGGCCTTTTGGTCGGCCCTTTTATCGTATATTGTGGTTTATTTTTTGTTGTCCTGTGCTTTTATATTTTTTGAATGTTGAGTGAGTGGCCAGACTTGTACGGATTAAGTTCCAGTCGGCCACATGTAACAACAGCAACTTCATCCTCATTTCCTTTTGATACATATTATCATGCACCTAAATTAGGGTCAGTTTTGCTATTAAAATTCCAACAAATAACTGTTTGTCGAAAGACAGAGGAAAACCATCAACGATCTATTGCTCTGGAGCAATTACCTGTCCAAGATTTCAATAAAATGTGATGATACTCTAAATTACGATGCCTGTAGTTATTATTTTAGAACAAACATCGAACAATCATACTCGCACTAAAGGAAAGGGATCTTTTCTGTGTTATACAGGGTGCGGCGGAAAGAACCTTCCGATTTGTAACGTCAATAACAAAAATACAAAGCAAGACAGAGAAAGAAATCTTTTATACCTGAGAAGTACAAAGTATGTCATTATCATTCATTAAGTTTTAAAGACTACATTAGTTAAATGGCGACGTCATTTTCGATGCAGTTTTGAAGTCTCTTTCGGAAATTTTGCATGGATCTTTGGATCATGTCTCGCGGAATCACAGTGATTACTTGCGTAATTGCTGCCTTGAGTCCTTCATTTTTTTCTGTGGGGCTATTGCAAATCAAAAGTGTACAAACACCGACCAACAAATTTGCAAGCAGTCAATGTAGCAATAACGCAAGAGATCATGGAGATTCCACGAGATATGATCCGCAGATCCATGCAAAATTTCCGAAAGAGACTTCAAAACTGCACCGAAAGTTACGGTCGCCATTTAACTGATGTAATCTTTAAAACTTAATGGATGACAATGGCATACTGTGTACGTCTCAGGTATAAAAGTTTTCTTTCTCTGTCTTGCTTTGTATTTTTGTTATTGACGTTCCAAATCGGAAAGTTCTTTCTACCGCACCCTGTATATATCATTTTTTTATTAAATATTAATATTTATGATGTAGTTGACTGTAAGAAAGCTTTTAGAAAAAGTATGATTTAGTGTGTAAGTAAATGGATGGAATTACTGTTAATAAGAAACAATAAATAAAAAATAAAATTCCTCATCCATTATCACTTCCTTTTTGCATCCTTTAATTAAGAATCAAAAGGTGTGTGCATTCGATTCATTATTTTTTAACCCTTTTTTTACTTTATTATATATTCTCTTTGATTAGTGAGCATAAAACAGTCAATAAATGACAAAGCGATGAAGTTGTAATAAGAATTAATAGCCATCTACAAAGACAGTCAGTAAATGATAATGCATAATAAATCAAACAGAAATAAATAATGACTAGAAACCCTAAAAATGTATTGGGTCGGGAAAAGAAAGTCTTCTAATAAAGTTTCGAATATTTTCAAGTTTTTAAATTGTGCTGCATGCATGAAGTGATATAATACAAAGTCTTTGTAGACAATTTTAGAAAAAATTAACACGATAAAGCATCAGTTTTGTAATTCTGGTTTTTAATATAGCAATTAACACGATACACTGAAATATTGAATATCAAAATCATAGTTTTAATCTAGATTAATTTATGAATGCAGAGATGGTAGTTTCATCAGTAACTCCAGTTCCAATGTCTTCATTTCCTCTATGTTCATATCTGACAAATTATTAATAAATTGTTTATTTAGAGGAGACTAAAATTAGAGTTTCATATGGATTTATACAGAGGAAATATGATACTTTAAACTCATGCAAGTTATAAATTAAAATTTTGATATTTTATTTACTTCTATTTATATAAGCATAATGCTCTAAAATAAATCTATTATATTTACCTAGAATTATATATATATATATATATATATATATATATATATATATATATATATATATATATATATATATATATATAATTTACAGCTTAATGCAACAGGAGAGAAGAAGTTATATTAAGTTTATTTCAGAAAAAAAGAGTCATATTTTTAAAAAAATCTTATTTATGTTCTATATATCTCCCAAAGTTAAAGCGATTTTTATTACAATATATATTTTAATGACTTATACTTCATTATTTTCTACCCCTTTCTTAAAATTAAAGATACACTTTCCTGACAACGTCGAGAATATTAAGTATTAGAAAAACATCTCTCTGTGTGCATCTTTAATAGCAATTGAAAATAAAATATTCTGATAAATTAAATTTAAGATTCTCTCCTCTTGTTTTATTCATCTAGAATTCTCTAAACTTTCCTAAGTGCAGCGAATTTCTGCTGGTAATAGTTAAA
The DNA here is from genome assembly GCA_907164885.2 of Dolomedes plantarius. Classification (NCBI taxonomy): domain Eukaryota; kingdom Metazoa; phylum Arthropoda; class Arachnida; order Araneae; family Dolomedidae; genus Dolomedes; species Dolomedes plantarius. The sequence continues at coordinate 52,505,773 of OU015500.1, read as the reverse complement.
TGTCTTTCACTGATGTACTTTCACATTTTCAAGTAGAAGTACAGAAATAACATCACTGAAATTCTTTATAAGCAGCATCTCTTTGCTTGCCTTTTTTCATAATATCTATATATATATATATATATATATATATATATATATATATATATATATATATATATATATATATATATATATATAATTATTTATTTATCTATGTATTGTGAATACGGGAAACGACATTTTGAATAATGAGTTTTTCTATGCACTTGCATTACATAAATGTCTACAATTTTAATAGTTTTCTTTTCTGTTTCTCACGATAAATAACGTTTAGATAAACAATTTTTAAAAACTTTGCTTGATCGGTCTTATGGGAATGATACAAATACAAGTTTTTTGAGAGAAATTTTGTTTATACGGTAATGCAATTGAAACTTAGTAATAATTTATACTTAGACAGCTCTAAATCTAAATAACAAAAAATACACCAAATTATTGCATATTGTCTATATTGTCTAGATTTATTCGCTCTCTTAAATATGACAAAAACTGAATGTTTTATGAGTTTGATCCACTATTTTACCCAAATCCCTAAAGTTTTGGAATAAAGATATTGTTATCTAAACAAACGTTAAGAAACAAAAATTTTCTCTAAGATGGTATGTAAACGAAAAAAAGGATTGTCTGTAAATCATTCAGTTCAAATATCCACTGACAGAAAACTAACTTTCATTGCATTTGATCCCATCGTATACTGCTTGGATTACATGCTGATCAAATTTGCTTTTAATGTCCAGATATTGTATATTTATTTTGAAATTCCATGTAGTTTTATTCTTGTTCTAGGACTGGGTATAAGAGAATTTCTCAAGCTTAAAGAGGAAGGGCTAAATTTTTAAATTTCAATATTTCATTTATTCTCTCTAAAATGTATTGGTAAAGAAAACATTTGCATTGCATAGTGAAAGGAAAGGGATATTTTACTTGATTTCCTATCATACTATTGCCGTGTATATAAGTAGCTTTGGAATCACAATTTTCTGTTAGATTTCAAGTGTATATCACTCCTGAACCATTAACATTTATGTACTAAAACACTTAGTTTTTTGGCAAAATAAAAGAAAAAAATATTTTATAGCGCTTCAAATAAATGTTACGAAGATCCATTCATTTTTACGAAGCATTTATACTTCGTCGTTCAATGCCCTTCCTTAATTTTTTTTTTATATTTGAAATATTTCTGCACTTGGCAATTAAGTTATCACCAAGCTACCTTTGCTCTTGTACTCCAATCATACAAGCGTAGTCAAGTTCCCCGAAAGATCTTTAGTAATATTAAGATCGCGATTCTGGTGAAAACTATCATGTCAGCTGTCAGTTACGGATTTATCCCACCATTTTATGAAATGACTCAAAAAGTGATTTTATTAATGCCTGATTGACCAAGGGCCTGTTGATATAGGAGCAGAAGCGTTAAAGTATTGAAATATATTTAACCAATGACAAACCTCCAAACGATTAGCAAATGAAATTTTTAGCGCCTATGATTGGTTTATTTCAGTCTCAGCAGCATCTTTCCTTTTAAGCTTTCGCTACATGGACTCCTATGTAAACAGACCCTAACAGTTTAACACTTTCAGGGGTAACAACCTCCACCGTTTGCATGGTGCAGATTTTTTTCCCGATTTTTTCTATCCTAAAATATCTTGAAAAGTTTTCCAATTAAAGGTTGCAAAATGTACTTCTTTAATCTGATAACAGATGGCAGTACTAGCCATTTTTCTGCTCATTTAACTGGAATACATTGAATGCAAGTGGAAAAAAAATCTAAATTTATGTGTTTGTACTGTGCAAACGACGCCCCTCAAAGGGTTAATGGTAAGAAGGAATCTTCCTTTAGTTCTTTTGCATTATGTTTCTCTTTAATGATACGGACTCCATGTGGACTTTCTTCAGGGATATCAGAAAATTCGTTCACATTTTCATAGAGATATACATACATGATATTTGTAAGGTATATACAAGATTCGATTCACAAGAATCGAACTTTTGAGTGAATGAATTAAAGAAGCTGCTTTAGATATGCTAATTTCGGCATACGCGCTTAGTATAAATACCATGCAGCGTCATTAATAAAAAGAAGGTGGTTAGGGTTGAAGAAGGTTGTTAAAGTTGATAGATAAGCAATAGGGAGCTACGAGGTATGCAGCTCCAGTACTATCCTGAGCTAGTGCTTAGGGGACCCAAGGTTTACGTGGCAGAATTGCTGGTTTGACTTACTGTTTGTGAGTATTGAAAATATATTGTTCTTGAAAGCTGTATTTATATATTCCGTACAAGTAGTACGCATGCTTATTACTGTGAAAGCAAATTCTATATGTGCAACGAATTCAATAAACATTGTTTCATGTATAAACTGTGTTTGTAAGAAAATCATTTAGAGTACCACTTCAAATTATATACACCCAAGTCTCGGTAGAAGTGAGCTATATTCTCTATATATTTTAATCCTATTCTGCTAAAATCTAATGAACGGCTACTTGTGTAGGAGAAGAAAGACGGCATTTCGCCAGAAATCGTAGAAAATGAACTCCAAACATTTTCACGTTTATTCTATTCGAATACTGCTTGCTTCTAGAATTTTTAAAAGACACTACACAAAAGAGAATTGCTTTTCTTGGCTAACAATGATTTTCATAGTACGTGTTCAAGTTCTTTGAGTCTTATTATATTTTTTTCTTGTGTGTGTCATTAATTTTGTAATTGGTTTCACAATCCTACAGGGTTCAGCAGAAATTTTATTCTATCTAGCTCGATTCATAATCGAAACCTAATATATTTGAGGTAGAAAGGGTACGAGATTATCTCAGTCAAGCAGTGCCACCAAACGTCGTCTAAAATTATTAAAGCACAGTAGTACTACCTTTATGAAACTTTCCCAGCAGACTTATGGAAAAAAATAGTTGGCTTCAAGTTTCAGCAGTTTGGATTCGGCAGTGCATCAGAAATAACGAGAGCCAGCTGAGTGATGTTATTTTCAAAACTGAGTACGAAAAAAAAACTAGATTATTAGCACTTTTCGAAAATATAAAACTTTTTTGTAATTTGTTTTGCTCGTTTTTTAGTACCCTTTGTAGGAGAACACTCTAAGTTTAATAAATGTGTGGTTTTCAGCTTTGGATTTGGTTAAATTTATTATCTTTAAGAAAGGCTTTACATTATTTTTAACTAAAAAATTATATAAGTATATACTATACAACTAACGTGATCTATATAACGTAACAGGATTTTAATAGAATTAGTAGAGTACTTTAATCACTATAAAAATGGCGAGATAAGTCTCTAACAAATATAAGAATAGAATTAAATATCCTTTGTTAAAAAACATGACAGGGATAATAATTGGACATCGTGCTTTGCTTCCTAAATAATTATATCATGGAATAAAATGAGGAATAAAAGGAATCTGCCACTAGAACTTGTAAAACTATTTTTCAATTATGTTCCTTTCTTAACAACCTTGAGAACAAAAGAATCTTGAGATATAATGATGACTGCAGCAGACAATATATACACACACACACACACACACACACACACACATATATATATATATATATATATATATATATATATATATATATATATATACAGTAAAAATTGCTTATAAGAACACCGGTTATAAAAACATATCGCTTAAAAGAACGGAATTATTAGTTCCCGGCCAATTCTCATGTGCAATGATGGATACAAAATCCGGTTATAATAACATCGTTAATAAGAACGTATCACTTTTAGTGACTTAAAATTAGTTTCTGGGAAAATAAATCACTTATAAGAACATGTTAATTGAACTATGAAGACCATGAAATGTTCAACGCTGATGAAACTGGCTTATTTTATAGGATGACCCCGGATAGGACGTTGTGTTTCAAACAGGAAGCTTTGAATGAACATGAACCTTTTAACCATTTCTTGAACGTCATGTTTCAGGTGTAAATAGAAGTTATGTGACAATGAATTTGGTATTTTCAGCAGTTTTAAGTGATCTATCGGATATAAAAACTATCGATTATAAGAACCAGTTTTTAAAGTCCCCTGGATGTTCTTATAAACGATTTGTACTGTATATATATATATAAAAAAATATATATATATATATACATATACAGTCGGACCTCTATTTAACGAACCTCTATTTTGCGAACTTTTCCTTGGAACCAAGAACGTTTTGCGAATTTCTTCGTAAAATAACCTCTAAATAGGGAAGTGGATTCTCTATTTAAAGAAATTTTTCTTGTGATTCAATATTTTTTCTCCATATGTCTTAAAATATTTCTGTACATTTCAAACTAATTCTTTCTTTTGCCACATTTAACACATTAACTTTCTTTTAACACATTCCGACGCGAATTACAGTTTGAATAAAATACGCCTGAAGAGGTTTTGGTACATTGCAAAAATGCGAGACGTATTATGAGATAAAGCACTTTTTCAAACAAAAAACTCAGACAAAATTAACAGACATTATCAGTAATTAAATTTAAGGACGCATGTGGTAATGTAAGCTTAAAATTACTTCTTATAATAAATGCGATAATGTCATTATAATTCATTAATTTTAATATAATTTTTTTAATCGAAAATACAGTGCATTCCCGGAAAATGTTTTGTTTTATTCTTGTTTTCCTTACAGATTTCTGTTTGATGGGTAAGATATATAAAACAAATAGACATTAATTTACAAAATAAAGGTGTGAGTAATTACTTTTATTAATAATATTTAGTGTTTAGGAATTTAAAATATGTCTTGTGTAGTTTAAAGTATTTGAAAATGTAAAAGTCTATTTAACGAATTTTCCATATAACGAACATTTTTTCGGGATTTAGCGACTTCGTTAAATAGAGATCCGACTGTATATATATATATATATATATATATATATATATATATATATATATATATATATATATATATATATATATATATATATATATATATATAGGGATAAAAAAGTCGCAGTAGTAGAAGTTCAATAATTCGAAAAATATAGATATTAGCACGATGCGGTTTTCACAGAAATGCATAGAAAGACATGGGATTTTCTTTTTTTTTTACAGCGAAAACTTTTACTGTCAGAATAATTACATTTGTCACCGACAGGTGCCGCTTTAGTCGTGCCAGTACTTTGTACAGCGGCAAAGTTTTTTATACAGTTCGCAAAGCACCTCGGATTACAAATGTTCCGTGTGTCGGCGGCCGTCATTCATAGCAATGGCCGTCAGACACGGCGTAATACTCTACACAGCATCGGAGAGGGTTCAGCTGTAATTCCAATCACATTATAGTGAAGAGCTACTCTGAACATGGCCAATGATATCGTTTGACCTCTGAACATGTGTGACTTCAAGTATGCCCATAATTACAAGTCACAAGGTGTAAGGTCTGAAGACTTTCGAGGTCTTTAGTGGGGGGGGGGGGGTGAGACCGATGAAGGACATGTTCATAGCCAAATGTCAACCGAACTAAGTGCTGGACAGGATCTGTGATGTGCGGAGGAGCTCCATCCTGCATGAGTGCTAAACTATGGAGTGATTACCTTTCTTCAAAGAAGAGAATGATGCTGTGTCTGAAAAGCGCTGCATAGCGCTCGCATGTGACAGAAAAGTTCGAAGTACACTACACGGCTAATCTGTTTAAATAGCAGACAGCAGGTACCACAACAAAGCAATATGTTGGTAACAAAAGAAACTATTGTTACAGTAAAATTTTTCCGTTATTAAAAAAAAATCCCATGTCCTTCTGAGCATTTCTGAGAAAACTACATTTTGCCACTGTTTATACTTCTGAATTGTGGACTTTTTACTTTTCTTGTGACTTTTGGATCCTCCTGAGTAAGTAAATATATATATATATATATATATATATATATATATATATATATATATATATATATATATATATTATCTAAAGACAGTTCCGTAACTGACTGACTGACATACAACGCACAAATCAAATCGCTGGACCTAAAGGGCTGAAATTTTGCATGGCGATTCTTCTTATAGTGTAGGGGTGCACTAAGAAAGATTTTTGAAAAATTCTTCTTGGATTTTTTAAAATTAAATTTTTAAGCTTTTTTAGTAACTTTTTTGAATTTACAATTAAAATAATAATTTGAGGGTTATAAAATTTATATCACGAGGAAGATTATAAAAATTTCTTTAAGATGAAATCTTTTTCGAATCTTTACCTCGATTTTCTGATTTTTGGTGAATTTTCAAAGATTAATTTTTAGAATTAAATTTATTAAATTTTGATCACGTGATTTCTTTTTCTGGTACATTAAATAAATTTATCGTCCCGTGCGTCACGAAATAGAAAACTTTTTTCCTCTTGCTAATGCTGCAGACGATTGGACATTATCCCAAAAAATATTAAAATACAGTAAAAGATATGTTCCTAAACTGTACTATAATAACTGTCCTATATTCTTTAGTATGTCCTATTAGATTTAATCTGAATATTTTCTTCTACATTATTTTGTCTAAAAATATCCCTTACGATTTTTTTATAAACACACACACACATATATATATGTGTGTGTGTGTGTGTGTGTGATAGATACATGCAGATCATATAGAACATACATACATACAGAGAGTGATCCAGTAATAGGCCTTTTAAGAGAAAATTTAAATCAATTCAGAAACTTCCGCTTACGTGTTTAATTTTTCCACTCTGATTTACCTATCCGTCATGTGTTTACATCCTTTTATTCGCCTATAATCGCTTGGTCACTTTCTTACGGAATTTACCACATACAATATTCACTATTGTCGATGACCCTGCACCACCATCGATATCGGGCGTGGTCTCTTGTTTGGGGAACCGTATTCTTATAATCGTGACATTATTCGTTGATATCAACTAGTGCCTAATACGTTGCTAATCTGATTTCCTGAAATTATTTCCTTTTCTCCTTCTTTACCAATTATTGTGTTATTTTACTAATGTTTCCTTCTCGTGTAATCTTTTTTTTTTTTTTTTTGAGTAACAATAGTGCGGGGTAAATGCCGATTTTCCTTTACAGTTTTAATACGAATGGGTGTAAAATAGTTTCAATGGCGTGAGCTAGGAATGGGGAATATTTTCCATTTAAATCGTTTATTAAAATGTATACTTCTAACTTTCTCTGGTTTCCCCAGGGGCTAAACGATTTAAAACGGAAATGGAAGTGAAATGTTACGTGTCTGCTTCAACCGCACATCTCTTTATTTTTATAAAATGCCACTAACTATTGATTTAAAAATACCACAGAGACTAACATGTCCTGTATGAAGTACAGTGTGGTCATAAAAGAACTTTGCCGATATATGGAACTCTAGCGGCCGTTCCGTTCAAACCATCGAGATGAGATTTCAGATATAGTTATTCAGAGGTATGAGTTCGGTATTTCAAGAAGGACAACAAAGTGAAACTCACGGTTATGGTTATAGGAACAGAAACTCGAAATTTTCGAATGGCAACGCCTACTTTTTCCCGTCGCAAAATGCTCAGCGCATACGAAAACCCTAAATTGCGTTTAACGGTATGTAAATCACAAAAAATGGACGCGCTATGCACGCACAAAAAAAAGCTGTATGAATGGTCTACAAAAACACGGTCGGGGTGCCCGGAGGATATTTGCATATGACAGAGGCAAGACACCAATCACTGATGACAACAGAGATCGGACAAACAAAAACTTTTATTTGGATTAAACATTTTCCACATGGGGGCCATCATTGAGTTTTTGTTGTCTGTTCGGTGAGCTGTTTTTTGTACCCGCATAACGCTTTCGCCTTTTCTGGCACACGTACCTTTCCAACGCTCTTTAGGGTTTACGCATGCGCATTTAGGGTTTACGCTGAGCATTTTGCGACGTGAAAAAGTGGGCGTTGCCATTCGACAATTTCAAGTTTCTGTACCTATAACCGTAACCGTGAGGGTCACTTTGTTGCTGTTCACAGAATCTCGAGCTCATACCTCTGAATAACTATATCTGTAATCTCATCCCGATCGGTTAAATGGAACAGCCGCTAGAGGTCCATATATCGGCAAAGTTTTTTATGACCACCCTGTACTCCTATGATGTACTTTACGACTCTGCTATGATGTACTTTTGAAGATAGTAAACTCGTGATTCTTCAATATCAGTTTTTGCAGGCCCGACACTAAAATCCTGTGTTCAAAGCTCAGAATACTTAAATATGGCTGTTACAGTAACATCAGGAATTTTATTATACCTATTCTGCATATTGGGATATCACTATTGATCGAGTCAATATATAACAAAAAAATTGTTTGATAACAACTACCTTATCCACTTGAATTTCAGCATATTTTTAATTCATCTTTTATACCCCGAACTTCTTATTGTCTTTTTAAAGAAAATATCCTGCAATATTTTTCTAGCGAGAAACATGAGTTTGAAGGCCTTTTTGAAACTTTAACGCAAGCACATAATTGACACCTCTCAAAAATTCCAGCAAGATTGGAAATTTTGCTATCACTCACTCATTTCCTTTCATAGATAGAAGAGAGTGCATGTAATTTTCGATCGGAAAGGTGTAATTACTTGACAAGAGTTCACTGCTTGTAATTGAGTTTGATAGCTAAAGGGGAAATTCGGTTTAAGAGAGCACTTAGAACTTACGATCCTTTTGTGGAAAGGTACTAAAGGAAAATTACTTCTTTTCTTTTTCAGAGATAATGTAAGTACTTTAAAAAGTTATTATTCATTCTAAAATTATAAATAATACGCAATTTTCGGATTTATTATACATCAGTTTGAAAATCTTATTTTTTCTTTAGAGATAGTGAATATATACCAGGGGCCATGTGTCAAATTTCAAATCTACGCCCACATCTAACAAAAAACATTTCCCATTAGTTTCCACACCTGAATATATATTAAATATGACACATAACACCAACATCTTTTTCTTTGTTTTTCACAGACAAAATGCAAAGTAACCAATTTTAATTTTTTTATATTTTCTAGACGTTAGACTACGTAAGACACAAGTACTTAAAAGCTACTCCATTTACTACTGAAATATTCTGTTCTTGGTATGTTGCTATAGCAACAAGTTACATGATTAGACTAATGAATATATTCATTAATATTTGCTACGTATAATCTCAAAAAACCCAACATTTTTATGAATAAATGTTAATTATACGCAAGCAATTTTATAAAAAAAATTATTTTTATAAAGCCTATCCATGCTTAATAGATTTTAAATATGTGAGTGAATCTTGTTATGTTAATACCGTACGCAACGTTTTAATTTTCACTGGTTTTCAGTAAGTTCAGTTTCATACTAAATTGGAAGAAAAAATTTCAATTCCCATATTTAAAATTGCAGAACAGAAGAATATGCCACTTAGAAAATACCACAAACACATGATGATAAATATTAAAACATTGTTTAATCTCATCACGTATTCAAAAAAGAAAAAAAAATCTTTTTAAATCCAATGTGCGTTAATTTTGTTTAGGTTTTATTTTACTTATTAACTATTATTAGTATTTTATCACTGTTTTAAAATTCTACTTTGTTTATTTTTTTCTGTATTATATGTTTTTTTCTCACTCGTTTAGGTTTATTGCATTTGATTTCTATGTCTATATTTTTTCACTGTTTGATTTCCCCTCTTTGAATCCCAAACTTTATTTTACGTTTTCCCCATCTTCTTAAAATGCCACTTCCCTCTTAAGTACTCCTTCCCTTCAAAGTTTATCCTGTATAAAAAGAGTCAGAACTTTTCTTTCGTTGTAGCACTCTGTTGCCTTATGGCTCCTAACGCAGACGCCTGAGCTTAATCCTATCAAATTCGGATAAAGTACTTTTTACTTCTACTAGTGTACTCGAAAATGGTTTTTTAAAGTTAGCCTTTTTATTTTTAACCTGGAAAATTTCACGAGTAAAGTTCCTAATGAATATAAGTTTTAGCAAACATTTAGTTAATCAGCTGCAAAAATTAAACAACACAAAATGATTTTAGGAATCCTATTTTAGTTATCAGTGTACAAAACAAACCAAACTTAAATTTATAATTTAATATCGACTTTCAATTATGTCTCTGCATTGTCAAGTGTTAAATTATCGAGGCTATTTTACGCTTGTTATGGTACACACTTTATATTGGTTATTACTTCTACTAGTGAACTCAAAAATGTTTTTTTAAGTTGTCTTTTTGTTTTTACCTGGAAAATTAGAAGGATTAAGTTCCTAATGAATATAAGTTTTAGCAAGCATTTAGTTAATCAGCTGCCAAAATTAAACAACACAAAATGATTTTAGAAATCCTATTTTAGTTATCAGTGTACAAAACAAACCAAACTTAAATTTATATTTTAATATAGACTTTCAATTATGTCTCTGCATTGTCAAGTGTTAAATTATCGAGGCCATTTTACGCTTGTTATGGTACACACTTTATATTGGTTATTACTTCTACTAGTGAACTCAAAAATGTTTTTTAAAGTTGTCTTTTTGTTTTTACCTAGAAAATTAGACGGATAAAGTTCCTAATGAAGATAAGTTTTAGCAAGCATTTAGTTAATCAGCTACCAAAATTAAACAACACAAAACGTTTTTAGGACATATTCTTTTAGATATCAGTGTACAAAACAAACTAACTATAAATTTATATTTTAATTCAGACTTTAAATTATGTCTCTGCATTGTCAAGTGTTAAATTATCGAGGCCAATTTTTGCTTGTTGTGGTACACACTTTAGATAGATTATTAGAAAGCCAAGCTTATTTCAAAAGTGAAATAGAGGTTCACTTTTAATCTGAGTTTTATAAATCACTTATGTTCGTGTGACATCCATAATTGGGACAAATCTGAATAAATCTCTCATCATTGATTCAAAAAGTACTTTCTGTTTGTTCCTAAAAGAATGCTTTTGATGACAACATCATTGGAGTGAAAAGACAAAACTTTAAAGCTGTCGAATCGTACCTGTGCTTCTAGTAGGATAAAAAAATACATAGCTCTGCCAGAAAATTTTTTATTAGAAAATTTAAAGAGTTTTACAGTAACAAAAAATATTACTCCTTTTAGCTGACAGATAGCAGCACTGAATTATGAAATGGACACATGATCTTTATAATGTTTCACAAAATTAATAAATAAAATATCGCAGTTACCTGAAAAAATTAAGACTTGATTTAACGAATCTTTATTTTTTCGAAATGACGATTTATTCTATGTTCAGTATTATTATTCGTCATCCATGTTGTACTGAATAACTGACAAACAAACTTAGAGATTTTATAGATAGCAACAATTACTCACCGAATTCAAGAGTCCTTGTAGATACTTCTTCCGACGGTGGTCCTGCACCTCTTGAATTAAAGGATTGCACAACTATGCTGTAATCAGTATAGCGGTTTAGATTTGTTACGACAAAGTGCTGAAGTCTGCCTTCTGATGAACCAACTGGTTTAAAGGTGTAGGTATCGGAACTTCCTAGGAGTTTGTAACCAACATAAAATCCTTCTATGCTACCTCCATCTTCTTCTGTGGGAACCTGACGTTAAAAATAAATTTTAAAAGAAATTAAAACTCTTTAAAGTTATTCACAACACAGATTGTGTCAAAGATCTTCTTGGACGTTTACGATAAAATCCTCTAAATAAAGAGAGTAATTTATTGTGAAAAATTTAGAAATTATTTCATTGAGTAATTTGTGCACTCAAGAGTTTAAAAGATCGGAAGTATAATGATCACTGAAAATAACTCTGTGTCTTACAATACGTAAATTTTTAACTTTTTATTGCCGTAGATTATAAACATGAAAATACCGGAATGTCAAAATTAGGCATTTATCTCAAATGGTCTCCTAATAAATTCTTGACCATAGATTTTCTCCTTAATATAGCTTGTTTTATGTAGGTGTTTTGTGGTGAAGGAAATATAGAAACATTTTAGAGTACACTAACTATTCTAAATATTCAAGTAAGGTAATATATCATTTAGATTCAAATTCATGTTATAGAAACAAATGCTTTACGAAAAAGGGAAAGTGAATGTATATGCTAAAGTTACAAAAATAAGTACTTACAGAAATAAGAATATGAATCATGCATTAGACATACGGGTCTGATACAAATATTACCATGTACAAATTAACATAAAGAATTTACGATGTATGAGAAAGTTAATTTTTATGATATTCACTGACGAAAGATTATGAATAAATCATTTAATCCCGATATATCACTCAAAATTGAACATAAACAAATTATTATTTATCACATTCATTAAATTTCCATGATGATTTAAGAAAATAAAATTCAAGAATCAATAATAGAGGGCAAAGTGTGTATAATAGAGGGCAAAGTCAATAATAGAGGGCAAAGTGTGCTTCTAAACAGTCAAACTTGTTTTCGTGCGGTAGATAAGGATCGCGACAAAGAAACAGAAAAACAACAACAAAAAACAAAAAACATCAGAGATAGCTATAATAAATAATTTTTCACAGCATATTTAAGAATTATTTATTTATTTATTTTTATTTATTTTTTTAAATGCGGTGGAGAGAGACCGCATAAAAAAAGTCTCACTTAGAAAATATGTCATTGCTTTACGAAATAGCGAGAAAGTGCTTTCCAAACAAAAAAAAAATAATTAAATTATACATAGAAGCATTTTAAAAAAATTTAATTTCTCATTTTAAAGAGAAAATTTCAAAATCTACATAATTCGTTACTACTCGACATAGTTCAAAACTCGCATATTCTTCTGATGAACTGGTTCGTAATTGCTTTCGTCACTTGCAGATATGTCTTAGAGTTGATTTATTTTTTGTTACCATGTAGTCGGTGATAAGTTTTTGCGACGACGGTCGTTTGATCAGCTTCTTGTAAACGTCTCGATAGCCAGGAATACACGATCGAAACTCTTTTTTACAATTTCAAATGAATATTTTCAAATATATAATTTCAATTTTTTTTCGATACATATTCATATACCGCATAAAACAAATCTTACACAAAAAAATCGCATATAAAAGGCCGCACAAAAACAGGTTTGACTTGTATACGACAGGATTAACAACTGCTCCTCTTGTGCAATTCCGTCCTAATCTGTTCTTGTTTCTGCAAACTGACCTGTTTTTGTTTCTCCCTTACTTTTATTTAATGTGGTTCGATGACAAGGTGATCAGAAACTAGTCAATAAATGCTAATTTTGTTTCTGTATTCCGTTTTGGTAGTTTATTGTGTTAAATTTCATGTTTTTCCCGAAAAGGCGCCCTCTGGTGGACATTTTGGAACTATTTTTTTTTTTGTAATTCCGTGAGCGCATCTCGTGTACAGCCCATATACAAAATTTCGTTGCATTCCGTTCACCCGTTTGCGCTGTAGGATGCCGTTTATAGGTGAAGTTTAATTATAACCACCCGGTATATATATATATATATATATATATATATATATATATATATATATATATATATATATATATATATATATATATATATATATATGTATTTATATATATATATATATATATATATATATATATATATATATATATATTATATATATATATATATATATATATATATATATAAATTTTGACGCATTTGGGTACTTTTCTGTTTAACTGTTTACTGCTTGCCCAAACGATACAGGCTGTGTTTAGCGTGCTGCCAAAATTATAACTTGTGACGCAGGATATCTGAAATTTTGCTTTCCAGAGGACCATTATGGAGGAACGTAATCCTACGTTAAAAAAATTATCCCATCCAAAATATTTGCTATTGTTATCAAATTAATGCGAATGTTTCAAATTTCTAAAGAGCTTTAACTGGACATTTTGAATTAATGGATAATACTCTCCAAATGATGAAAAAATAATAAAAAAAAGCAGGGAAGTGTACAAAGAACTGAAATAAATCATTCACAAAGATATATAAATTAAATGGCTGAGGCGCTTTAAAGAAATATAAATCAACTGACTAGGGAGTTTTACCTCAGCAGTATGACGTTTGTACGTATACTAAATAATCTATATCAGGTCTGGCCAACATAAACCCTGTTAAGAGCCATTTGGGAATGTCTCCATACCACAGAGATCCAAAAACAGAAAAATGGTAGGTCGGATGTGAAGTAAATTTTAAGCTTTGTTTTCTTCGAATGTTTTTATTTAATATATCGTTCTCCAATTGTAATAGTAGCTGATATTTCTAAATTCTTAAAAAACATTTTTAAATAATTATTTTGCTTCGAATTGTTTAGCGAAATTATTCAAATATGGCCTACATTGAGTTTAGAGATCAATTGAGTTCTATTGCGTTCTTAGAGTTAAACTTTAAGTATATCTAAAGTTAAGAAAAAATTTTAAAGTTAAAAAAATTGAATTTAAAGCTAAGAAAAAATTATTTCAAAGAGAAAAAAAATTCAAATAAGGAAATTCATAAGAATAAAAAAATCATAGGATTGTATAACATTCTTATATAATATATTTGGAAAAATTATCATTGAACCATGAGTCGCAAAAAAAGTGAAAAGAGCGTCATTGAAAGTGACGCGAGATGAAACTCAGGATTCCATTGTCCGTGATCAGTATTACAACTAAATATCAAACAATGTACTAATCTCATAAATGATAATTTAAAATTACAAAAGTTGTATATAAAGCAAGAAAAAGCAATTTTGGGTGGGGATTTTGAAATTAGTAGTCATGGAAGATTGAGTGTATGGGACCCAAGATAGACTAGTGGTAGCGCGTTTGGCTCGGAACTGGGACGTGTTCGTTTCGAATCCTGACGGACACCGTTGAATGACTTCGTCTAGGCCGAATATGGACACGTTACATCCTTAGACCGGAAATTCCTTCCCTGAGGGCTAATGCTTACTTCACACCAATGGCGATAGCAACAAAAGACAGACACATTTTGCTACCTGTCTCTGTGGCTGTCATAAATGCCTTCACACCGTTAGGAGACAGGGAGAATAGGCAATTTATTATCGCATGCGCATGATCTTCTCTTTCTGTTCTGATTGGTTTCGAGCCTGGCGGCAGAGACACAAGTTGAACTTTTTTCCAACTTGAAACCGCAGAGACCAGAGACGGAGACGAACCGGGGTAGTGAATTTTTTTTTGTAATACGCATGCGCAACAACGAAGATACATGGTTTTCGTAATACGCAAGCGCAACAACGAATATACGTGGTTTCCGTCTCCATCGCCGTTGGTGTGGAGTAAGCATTAGAGGGGAGAGAGTACGATCCCTCCAGATGTCGCTCCAAGGGGTGATTGGTCCAAATTGAGGTGGCGCTAGAAGGTGGTGTTGAATATATGGTGGTGTTATATATATATATATCAATAGGGTGCCGGCATTAGCAAACAAACAAACAACTGAGCGATTGTTTATGTGTATTTTGGCATAACCGATTCTCCAAGTATCTGTCTATGATAAATTTCCTATCAAAAGTCTTCTTTATAGAAAAGCTTTGATACTTATATACTATACCCTATCCTCTCTGATCTCTTTTTTTTAAATATTTAAAGATAAGTTTGAGTTTAACATTAATTTCTAATGCCGATAGTGATAAGAAAATATATAATTTTCAAGATATATATGAACTTTCCGATTTGTGTCAGATTAAACACGAGGTTATAAACGGCGATATCTTAAGAAGAGATCTTCTAATTTTGGCATAAATGATTAAACACCGCCTATCTGCTAATTGGAAAACATTTAAATTAGCATTTAAAAGTTAAATTTAATGCAAAACTCTTAATTACGTAGTTGGTAGTATGTCTTTCTGTCTAACTATTTTTCAGCATATTTTGAATCATTAGTATGGTATTTTATTGAAAAGTTACGGAATTACTCAAAATATCGAACAGAGTATTTACGAAGAAGGTCTGAAATTGAACATATTATTATAAGTGTGTGTTCTGACGGTATACCTTAACTTTGTAAGATACTTTACAAACAATCTGATTTGTGTTTTCCCATTTTAAAGTCTACTTTTGGTAAACACATATTACTATTTGACACGGCGTTTGAAAGATATAGCTGTTGAATAAAGATATTTATCCAAAAGGCAAAATATAAAAAAATGAAATTTTAAAAGTTAGACTTTGTGGCATCATGATAGGTGGTGAAGGCTAATCTCTGAGGCTTTATTAAAATTACCATTACTGAATTCATGACCAAGAAATACAGACTCCTAATTATAATAATAATGCCAATTTAAAAAAAAAACTTAACAAGGCATTTTATTTACAAAAAAATAAACATTAAACAATTACAACGTATTCAAATAATTTAAGTGCAGATTCACAGCGTACGCTCCAAGACCCATGGTCTCAAAAGGAGCTTCTAAAAAAACACGTCTGCACGGGTTGGATGTTACATGAAAATCTCTCGCAAAAACACCTAGTCTGTGACTATATCTCTCGGCTTGAAAACTGCGGTGGCGGCCGTCTTCTTAGAAATTGCTTTCCCAAAACCAAGGTGGGGCTCGGCAGATTATCGGCTGACAGCTCTTCTTAACGCTGAAACTGTATTACATTCCAGTGACAAAGTCGCATAGAGCTATAACTAAGAAAGACAGCTTTACGACTGTGATAGGAGACGTTTCTGTTTTCCAAACAGTTACCCCCCACAGTTTGCTAGAGAAACCGCTATGCCTGGGATTAAATTTCAGGCCAAAAACTCTGGCGGCATTTGTTGGTATCGTTTTTAATCCCCCACGTGTTCAAACATTTCGGTGGGAGCTTGAATTGGAATCCTCGAAAAATATGCAGCTGGTCCGTGGGGCATGAGAACGCACCCCCGTAAAAGCGTGACGTCACAACGTACAGGTAAAACATAATTACCCTATACTTAACAAATGTTTATAGAACTTCAGAGTTATGGGAAATCCGAAAAGAAAAAAAATTACATTATAATTTCTCTCAAAAAGCTCATTTTTAAGAATGAAAGAGCAAAAGACAAATATTATTCATGTCTTTAAAATTGCAGTAAAAACGCACTAATACTGAAATTGTTATCACGCTAAAATAAAACTTTGATTTCAAGATAAACTTGAAAACAATTCATGGGTAGCGAAACTCATTTTTTAAAGCTTCTTTTTTTTTAAAGCCGTCATTTTTCTTTAATGTTCAGAAAGCTTTATCCCTGGTCCTAGATTTCAGCATTCGTTTAAAACAAACATCTTGGAATCCCCGTTTCTTAGTATCGTCATATCTTCGATGGTCTCATAATCACGACTTTCGTTACTTTTAATGTTTTGAATGCTAACAAAGGAAAATAGGCAATCTTTATCAATCGGAACTGATTCATCACTATCCGTTTGTAACCGCTCACTTCATAATATCAACGTCAAACAGTTCAAATGTTGGTATAATCCGGTAATAAGATAAATTCACCGGAGGTATCCTGAATTCCATTGTCATCAGGTCTGTATTCAGATTCAGGTGAATTAGGACAAAAATATTTGTTTTTAAATATGTTTTTACATTGGAAAAAATTAAGGAATCTATTCTTAAACTTTCAAAAAATTTGCGTTCTTATGAAAAATATAAGTTCATATTTATTTATATTAAAGTATATAATACTACACCAACAAAAAGATGTACCTTACGGAAATACCTATTTTTTCCTTACTTTTTAAAAACTAGATAGGAGTGAAAAAAAAAAAAAACAATAATTACTCCAGGTATAACTAAAAATGCTAGCAAAATGACTTCGTTTTAAATGTGAAAGCCTTTAATGTCACTTTTCTCAACGCAACAAATTTTATAGCTGAGCGAACTATAGCTTAAGAACTACAGGCTATTTCTGGACAAACCATCTGAAAAATTTAAGATATTTACTAACAGTATTTTACTGAGCTTGAATTTACATAATTCAATTTAGTTTTTTTCATTTTTTGTGTCGTAAGAATGCTTTAAAATACATTCTTAATTTTCTTTCTTTTCATGTTTTTAATTTGAAAATGGTGTATAATTATATTTTGATGTAGGGCTTATTATGTAATACGATATGGTAACTGTTGCTTTAAAAAAAATTACTGTTTGAATAAAATTTTATCAAAAAATAATGCTTAGATGGCCGTGTGTAAATTTCTATTTGAAAAAAAGAACACAATGTTTTATAAATGTCACTTAAAAATTAGAAAATGCAAATTACATAGTTTGGACACCTTTGCACAAACTAGAAATAAATTCATAATATAAATAATAAAAATATTTTATGATTACAGAATGATGTACGGGCAACTGAAATTGATAAGAAAACGGAGAAATTGTGAGTATAACAAGTCTCACGACCCCTTGAAGAAGGATGGAAGATAGTATTGTGATGAAGAAAAGGGCAGATTAATCGATGGTCCTTTAATCGAGGTTTTACTTTACATTATATAAAATAGATAATTACGTCAATATATCTGTGAAGGACATGAATCAAGTTTCACCAAGATAGCTTAGCTAAGAGATAAAGAATTCAAAATTTCCAGCTTTGGCAGGTTGTTACTTTAATGAGGCCAGATTTTCGAAATTTCTTACTAATGTGCCATATTGCAACAGGCTTCAGTTTTTTCTCGTTTGCCATAACCATCTAGATATATTTACTAAAAAAGGGATTTGGATACTAAAAAGGGTTTCAATTGCTTCACTAAGCACAAGACGTACCTAAACTCTAACAAGCATTCGTTCGTACATTAATGAAATATATCGACAGAAAAAGTTAGCCTATATCCACTCTGAGCCTACATAAGTTATTTTCTATAAGCACAAGATGATGGAAAACTTCCTTATCGATCTTTCTGGATTCGATATCTTGTAGCAAAAGATGACTGCTGCGCTCTGAACCCACTAATCGACCAGCCATCATAGATTTGATAAGTCTCCTTTGGACATATTGAATATATGCAAACACACTTTTGCACAATTATTCGGAAAGAGAAGTCCAGAATATTGTTAAATAACTAATTGTATTTTTTTGCGAACACGAAGCATTTCATATGCAACTTAATTTCTTTCTTTCTGTTTTAGAAATAATATGAAATTGTTCAAATGTTAGTACAACACATTTTGTATGATTACTAATAAAACCACTGCACAATGAATGACACGCTTTTAATTTATTTACATGTATATATGGTTAGTACAATTGTCCGTTTTAAAATACATACATACTACAACAATAAACGGGAAATATATTTTGACACGAGAAGTGTATTGAGAAACTAGTGTGATCTTGAATTGTAGATGCCACTATGTAGTGATATTATTCGGAATAAAATAAATTTTTTTTTAAAATATTCATCTTTATTTCGAAATAGACTAGATATTTGATAGTCCCTTTAAAATTGTCAGTTTGAAAAGCAACATGACAAGGTAGTTACTTGGTAATCCCCTTAGACTAATGAAAACAATGGCTGCTTACTATTTTTATTTTTCTGATTACTTTTATTTTTCTGATTATTACTTATTTTTCTGATTACCCGGGTACAGTCCGATTAAATCGAGAAAAAAAATAGGAGTATAAAAGTCAGTTACGTCTTTGTTACCGTCGCTTTTATTACATATATTTTTTAGAGATCTAAAGTTTAATTATAATTTTATCTGAAGATGAAAAAAGTCCGGCATCTTGGTTTTATCCCTCATATGCCCTATAAGTAACTTCAGTTAGAAAAAAACTTTGGATTTTAGTTTTTGTTAATATGATGTAACGTATAATGAAGTACTTACAATTCTATGCTGCAGTAATGAAAATTTCTCTTGCTGAACAAAGATTCGAAACAAGAAAAGTGTGCACTAAATTATATATAAATATGTATAAAAATATAGGTAGTGTTAGCAGAAATAACTGTTGAGAAAATGCATACAAGTATGTATGGTCTGTTTAATGATCGACTAACAATAATCGATCATTCTATTCGAATAAATCCAAAGAAATGCTATATTCAGCATAAACCATTACTATAAATACCACGTAGCCAGATTGTGGGAGAGACTGGTTTGTTTGGAGCTGTTTATGCGAGTTGCCTTCAGTGAGTCATATCTAGTTCGCTTCTAAGCCTAAGCGAGTTTTTGCCACTCTGGCGTAAAGAAATTGTTGTGTTAGGAATAGTGGATTACCGTGCAGCATCACTGGTCTGACTTTGTATATATTGTGAGTACTTGAACTTCATTTCCTTGTATAGTGTTTATAACATTTTGTAACAGTCTTTACTCAGTATTGTTTTTACACTGCACGGTATATGTGTCAATGTAATAATAAACTTTGTTATTTATCTAGTGCAAAAAGTGTCATTTCTACTTTATTAGAGGGTGACTTCGATATACATATATCCTAGAGAGGGTAGAAGTCAGATATCTCTATAAGTGTTATTCCTTATTGACAGGGCTGGAAGTGTTATATAATCCTTAAAAAGTTTATGAACAGGTTAAGTATTATGTAGATGTAAATAAAAATGCCTAACAGATATGAAATGCGTAATTCTCTAGCACTTTTAGCATTTTAAATTACCTGTTTCAAAGACAGAATGAATCATATTGTCATCAGGTCACGCACATTTTGCGGTGTTGAGCGTGGAAAGATTCTAACACAGCTTTCATGGGACCGAGTTAAGCGGCCATCTAAAGGGGGAATGTTCTTAATTTGCAAATGGAGCAATGTTGATTTACCAACTGGTTGATCCCATAATTATGCACCAACACAAATCACGGTTTGTAGGTATGAATATCAACGGAATAACTGGATAATTTATTAAATTAAAATAAGTCGATTATTTGAATGAAACCATTTTACCAGTGAACATGGAACGATAAAAGAATATTCAATAGTCACTTTTATTTTTTTTTCTAGCAATATTTATTTTTGCCCAATATTTTCAAAAACCGAGAAAATCCAAAAAATTTTTTTTGCTTCTCTCTTTGTATTTGCTACTTAAGTTTATATTTCGTGCGTAAGAGAGAAACAAAAGAGTGGAACATCAATCTGAATATCCGAAAAAATACATCAGCTTAATTAATGTTCATTATCAAAATCAATAAGATACATTCTCGGTAGAAATTCAGGACCAAGCTGTAACTTAAAACTAAATGCCGAGTATTTATGATAAGTATAAAAATTAATTTCATGAAAATAGACTTTTTTTATTTTTAGAAGCCTTTATTCGATATCCATTCTTTTGTTGCCGCAAAAACTAATAATAGAATTCTCATCTCTTTCAGAATCACATTTTGATTATTTTTAGCGGTATTATTCTCTTGCAAATACATAGAGACATAAGATAAACTATTTAAAATAATTCGTGGGAACGGAGCTTATGATAGGCATATTAATAATACATTAATGATTTTTTTTTTAAATTAATAATATGTAATGAAGAAACACGGCCATTTCTTTACGCAATAACACACTAAGATAAGAGAAAAATTAATGTTGATATTTAATAAAGTTTCATTTATCTAAAATGAACGAAACACGGAATATTTGCATGCAAAGGAAATTTTAAATCACACTTTTATTCATGCATAGAACCAACTACATACGTTTTATTGATATTTTGCTTGTATGTTTGGTGTAAAATTTTTAAATTGATGAGGTAAAATATTTTAAGAAAATTAATTAGGAAATATACAAATGATATTTGTATACTAATTTTATCTTTGTGATAGTTAAAATCAGTTCTGCGAAGAAAATAAAAAAAGTACTTCTGTACAAAATAAAAGCATAAAAGTAAGATTACCCTTTATAGTTAATCAAGTTTCAGATGCCTAAAACAAACCAAAAAGGAAAAATATGTTTATGAAAATATTCGTTAACTAATGTTTGAAAAGAATGTTTTAACTACACTCTCTTCGACACATTGAATCTATTTTATGAAAGTTGTAGTTGCATTTTAAATTTGTATAAATTTTAAACTGTTCTAATGGATTCATGGAGATAAATAATAGTCAGACATTCATTACTTAAATTATATATATATATATATATATATATATATATATATATATATATATATATTGATGTTGGAATAATTTAATCTAGTTTTTATTATTAGACAGAATGTTAAGGTTTATTTGAAAACATATTTTAGTGTGTTTTCGATAATTCAAGAATCGGCTGACATTATTCTTCATCATATTCTTGCAGAAAAAAAAAATTCATCAGATGTATCGTTGGTTAATTGCCTAAGAAAAATATTTTTCATGATATAAGTTTTTTTTCTGAAAAAGGAAAACAAAAATTCCAAAGAAAATATTTTCTACTTCAACCGATAGACTAAACTTTTAAATGCATCCATCTGTCGTCTAAATCAAACCATAATAAAATACACTCTAAAATACGATAAAATATGTCTGTTGCTCGATTGGCTACGATTCATATTTTACCACTGGACGGGAGGTGGATTTCTCCCCTTATAACAGCCTTTGAATGTTAGTACTATTTTACACTATCAAAATAACATGCTGGTTTGGGCATATTTCAAAAATGGAACTAAAGGGATAAGACGATCCATTTAAAATACCAAAATGGATAAGCAAAACATGTACTACTGTCGTACAGAAATGATTGACACAGCGGCTCGACGAAATAACAGCATAACGAAAGTATACACCAGGGGTTCCCAAAGTGGGCGATGAAACAATCCAGGGGGGCGGTAGTGCTTCTGGGAACATTTGGGGGCGGTGAACGAAAATAAGGGGGCGGTGAAAGCATAAAGAAAGGAGAAAAGACCATTCTAAAACATCCCGAGGACACTTGACACAGAGTGTACGGGGAAGACGTAGGTGGGAAACAATCATGTATTGTGAGACTTGTTAAGTATCTAGTGACTTAGTTTCTATATTTGGTCTTATTTACAGCCCTGAGCATCTTGGGCAGTACCCCTGAATCTATTTTTTGCACGAAGAGACCTCCCATTTCCACGAAGTTTAATCACTTGCGGTCACTGATGATTCCGCCTAACAGATCTTCTTTAAAGTTTAAACTGGACCGCCTTAACTATATCCGGACCATATGGGTTTTGAGTACCGCTAATGCAAATAATAATAATAATAATAATAATAATAATAATTAGGCACACATTTACACAGTTTGGGAAAATATTCAAGGTGGGACCAAGGACATTGAGAGGTTGTTAAATATAATTAGAGGTATATGTGCACTTTGCTATAGGGGTGAGTTTTATGACTGAGAGCGGGAGACCAAACCAAACACAGAATTGCTTATTTTCGCAGGATTTATTTGAACGCAAAAAAAACAACAACACAGGGAATAGTTTCTTTGAACTGTGAGTTCCTCCTACATTTACAGCTAGCTCGCATTAACAAAACATAATATTATTTTTACAATTTTTTTTCTTTGTCAAAACTGTAAAAGATGTTTTGTTCTAACACTGCACATAACATACAATTTAAGGAAATATATGAAAAATATTTTACAATTATCTATGTTGACATAATTATTTGTATTGTATTTCATATGTTTATTTCATTTTATTTTGCCTAAGTTGCTCTAAGCCGCGCAAGATATCACCTGAGGTAATTAATATTTTTTCATGAAATTTTTAACCTAAAACCTATACCAAAATCTTTATCATTTCCTACAATATGTTGTTTTCATTAGGGCATGAATTAAAAAAAAATCCCCAATTTTGGGATAGCTAAATACAACTACAAATTAAAAATAGAAAGAGGCTCTGAAAACATAATTTAGCTAGGGTGTTGATGACATATTTATAAAGCATATAGATGCAATCTATACGACTGTTTTCGAAAACTATCCCAATTTCAAGTGGTTGCGAGAGAGGGTCATTATTGCAGCTAAAAATGAACATGTACCAGAAATAAACAATCCAATATTTTCCATCTTACCAGGCGTAGTCACGGATTACAAATATATCGATACCGTAGTATATGCCGATGAGGTCGTCAATTTCCCAACAGAGTTCTTAAACTCATTTGATCCGGCTGGGTTGCCACCACAACGTCTTTTGCTTAAAGTGGGATCTTCAATTATTTTACTACGGAACCTCAACAAGCCAAAATTTTGCACCGGCACAAGACTGTGTGTAAAGAAGATGCTGGGCAATATTATTGAAGCGACAATCTTAAGAGGAAAGGGAGCGGAAGAAAAATAATTTTATCCCACGGATACCACTCATTCCGACGGATCTCCATTTTAACTTTAAGAGATTGCAATTTGCAGTTTGAAAATAAATCCCCAGTTCGGTTAAATAAATAAGCTAGGTTTTTTCTAGCGTATGTATGGCCAGGCAAAGTTTTTTTCTATTGACGTAGTCGCATACATCAAATTTGGTATTTGTTTTTACCCATTTCCAGCAATTTTGTACCCAATGCAGCCTAAGTATGACATAAAAAGATAGAATCCACCAAGCCTCACAGTACAACCTGATATGGATTGAATGTTGCTGCATATTTATCTCGAGCTTTCATATGCAGAGGTTTGACACACGTGAGTGTGCAAGATTTTTGGGGCACATGCGCGGGTCATCCCCCCATTGCGATGGGGATGACCCGCGCATCCGCGTCCTACGCGTGATTGTTCGCTATTTTCAAAGTCAATTATCTTTGTTCGTGTTAGACTTATAATAAAATGTAAATAATGTTTTTGTTCATAATTTAATGCTCTTCAATTTTTGTATTCAATTTTTTTTACATAAAATCAATGTTTCTGAAATTACTTGCAAAAAACTAAAAAAGTCTACACATTTCCAAGATGGCGGCGAAAGCTCAAGTCTGATCGGTGGGGACTTTTAGTATGTTCATTAACATGCTTAAACAAACATCTCCACAAATTTTCAAAACTTTCATATTTTTTTAGCCATTCGTCAAAATCGGGTCTATTTTGACTGGGGTAATAATCCTTTACCAAAATCGAAGGAGAGATAAGCGAGAACTTATTTTTCTCTGATTATTTTCTGTATGGTTCACATATTAACTAGTCTCCAGTTAAGTTTTGGAGATTTATTTTATTTGTTATTTTTCCTTTCGAATTTTTTTCTTTATCTAAGTGCAGAGTTAGAAGTGGAGAATACTGACATTTCGTGCAACTGCCGAAAATTTGTAGTTACGCCATTCTATTTATATTTATCAAATAATCTGTATTAATTGTAAAATAAGTTTTGCGTTAATAAGGAATAATTATTTAAAGAGGGGAAAATTAAATTAAGACTATTAACTCTTTTTAAAAATTAATTCATTGCTTGAAAATGTAGTTTTATATTTTAGCGATGAAGGCATCAAGATTACTAGAACATTTGAAAAAGTACGTGCTCATAAGGAAGATAAAACCTTATCTTATTTTAAAGCAATGAATTAAATTTTTTTGAGAAAGTCGACATTAGCAAAAGTCTTCTTAGTAGAATCCAAAGGTTGTGACGATGGGTTGAGTGCTTCATATAATATTTCTCTAATGATTGCTAAATCGGGAAAACCGCGTCCTATTGGGGAAGAACTAATTCTACCGGTTATAATTGAAGTAATACGGACTATGCTACACAAGCCAGCTTCTGAAATTACAAAGAAAATTCGATTGAGCAATAACACAGTCCAAAGAAGAATTGATGAAATAGCTCAAGATGTTGAAGACTCATGTAAGTATTTAAAAGCATCCCAGTTCTCTATTCAGCTTGAGGAGTCAACTTTGCCAGGAAATGAGGCCTTAATTTTAGCATACGTGCTATTCATACAAGAAAAAAAAATATGCCAAGAATTATTATTTGCAAAAAATTTGCAAACTGATACCAAGGGGGAATCAATATTTCATGCATTGGAAGAGTTTTTCAAAGAAAAAGAAATCCATCTCAGAAATATTTTATCTGTTGCTTCTGATGCTGCTCCAGCGAAGATAGGACACCACAGGGGTTTTCTTGCATATTTAAAAAGAGGGTTTCTGAATGTATTTGCCATGCACTGCGTCATTCATCGGCAACATTTAGTTAACAAAACTAGCTTGCTACTTCATACAGAAGTTCGTTGGCCGTCAAAAGGTGCCTGTTTGGACTGATTTTATAAACTCTTTGACTCAGTGCTAGAGTTCTTAGAAAACAATACGATAATTTACCAGTCAACTTGATCGATTCTAAAAACGACATAGCCTATTTGACATACTTGTTTAGTAAATTCAAAGACGCAAATGAAAAACTCCAAGGGGATGAGCTGAATTTAATAAAAACAAAACTGTGATTTCCGCTTTTGTGGCAAAACTTCTACTGTACAACAAAATTTTAGGAAGAGGGGAATTCAGCCAATTTCCTCATTTATCAATAGTAGAGAAACATGATGAAGACATGCTTATCTATTGTCAGCACTTTATGGCTCTCCATTCTGACTTCAACCAACGGTTTGAAGATATATTTAAAATGAACATAACTGATTGGGCTTTGGATCCTTTTTCAGGATCAAACTCAGAAGAATCTGCAAAACTACAAGAACTCATAGATGTAAGTATCAATAAATGAAGAATTAAAATTTAAGCATAGCTATCAACAGTTCTGGCTGCAAAACACTTTACCCTGGACTATGAGCTTTGGTCTACAAAAATTCTTTATAGCGTTTCTTTCATCATATTTAGTGGAACGTGGGTTCAGTGTGGTCACAAATCTGTGAACTAAAAACAGAAACCAACTGCAAATTACTGATCACGGTGATTTAAGAATGCTTCTGACTAAAATAGAGCCGAATATAAATAAATTGATTGCTATGCACCAAGTTCATCCTTGACATTAGTTTTACTGTTATTTGTAATTTTTATCATATGATTATTATCCTTCACCATCTTAATTTTTGGTGTGTAATTCGAATGTAACTAAGGTTGATTTAAAGGAATAATTTTATAATTTCAAGCTTCAAGGTGTCTTATTTACAGCAACATATTTCTTAACTAAGTTCTATATAGGTAGAAAAATAGATACATAAAAGGCCGAAAATTTTTTATTCTATCTCTGTTTACTCGCATAAAATGGTAAACTTCCACGGGGCGGTGAGTGATTTTTTTCTTTGAAAAGGGGGCGGTAGGTCAAATAAGTTTGGGTACCCCTGGTATACACGATGCGACAATGAAAACCAGTGAAATTGACACAAGGGGGCGTGAGCTACGCGCAACGCACAGATGGCTCTGGCCGCAGGCGAACGGTACGAGACAGCGCCCATCCCTTTGCCGTCGTCACTGAGAGCGTGGACACCAATGATGAAAGGTGTCACTGTCAGCTTTGGACAGCGTGGTTCCTATGAAAGGAGGGGATACAGGGTAGTGAGATCCATCGTCGCATGGTGTTGGTGTGCGGGAAAAGCACCCTCAATGTGAACCGTCTACCACTGGTTGGCCAACTTCAGAAGTGGAGTGGAGACTGTGGCCAAAGGTGTCAGCACGGGATGACCAGCAACATCGCATACAGTAGAAAATGTGTCGGCCGTGTCGGGTTTTATCATAGCGAACAGGGGCATAACATTCAACGAGATGCAGGAAGAGACAGGACTTGAGCGAGGAACATTGCAGACGATTGTGCATGACGATTTGGAGATGACGAATTTGTGCACACAGTGGGTGCACTCAACCACAATATAAGGCGAAATGCGTCGTCATCTGCAAAGAAATTCTTGCACTACACAATGCCGATCCGGATGACTTCTTTGCCCACCTGGTTTCGGGGGACGAGTCGTGGTTTTTGCACGAACCACCCGAAAAATAAAACGCAGCTCCTTGGAGTGTAAGCATGCATCAGTCAGAGGCCAACACGTAAAATCTTCTGCGGAATTACATGCAATTATTCGTAGGTGGTGCACCAACACCCCCACAGAATGGTTTACCAAAGCCCTCCGAGATCTACTAGCAAAATTGCAGAAGTGCATTGACTTGGACGGGGAGTATATCTAACTGATGTTCTATCTGTTTTTGTTAACAAATTTTATTCCACCCTGTGACAACATCTATGTCATTCATTTCTGCACAACCTAAATAAACCAGCTACCCAGAATCTTTACACCCTGGAACGGGTAGCATTTTTACTGTGTAGCAGAGTAGGAATGACAATTAATAGCAATTTTATAATAGTCCATCGGAAAAAAAAATGCTACTCTAAATATTACTTAACCTTAAAAATCACTTGTAGAAACTTCAACCTTAAAAGCGTAATTCGATAACCTTTGGCC
Organism: Dolomedes plantarius; assembly: GCA_907164885.2. NCBI lineage: Eukaryota > Metazoa > Arthropoda > Arachnida > Araneae > Dolomedidae > Dolomedes > Dolomedes plantarius. The sequence goes on along the minus strand of OU015500.1, from coordinate 52,477,582 downwards.
CAATTTTGACGGGATTTCTGGTTTTTCTCATATATGAATCTTTTCAGTACATTATATTATTCCAAATAAACCTCTTCTTTACCTTATAGTTTAACTATTTTAAAATACGGTTTGTTAAAGTCTGAGTTTTAGTTTTATAGACATGACAGAATAAAAGAGAGGTTTTAAATATTGGATGTATTGAAACAAAATGAAATTAGGAGCTTTTATTTAATAAATAATTCATTAGGCTAAGATATTTTAAAAATGATCTATTCAGTAACTGTTCTTCGGAGAGTAAAATTAAATTTCACAGTAGTTTTTTTTATATTTTTGATAACATTGAATGTATTTTATATATAATTTTATTATTAAAATCTTGAATTTCATCATGCGAAAGCAAGTAAATTTTTCATAAGCCACTGTTTGTACTAATAAAATTCTTAATACAATACTCATACAAAATATTATAGAAATTTAAATAAAGATGTACATCTATCTTAGATTTAAAAACTATATAAATGTACAAAAATTATCACAAAATGTATATGTGACAGGATTTAGCATTCTATAAAAAATAAACATATGTTATTTAGAAAATTTATATCTTTTGAAATCAGATATTGCCACTGATTCAATAAGCTTCGTTGCGAGTAATTGTATACCTTTTTATTTGAAAGTAAGAATATTTATATTCAAGCATTATTTCCTAGCGATCTTTTGTCTTGTAAAAGAATTTTCATGTCTTTGTTAAATTTAAAATGTTTTCCCTAAACTGAGACTTGTAATTTAATAACATAATCTAAGTCAAACATCGATCGAGTTATGGGAAGATATATGAATATATATATTTATTTATCATTATACATAAAACCCCACTTAACTGGAAAGCTAGAATAACAAAATACAGAACAGTCCGAAAATATTTACCTAGACAGCGCTGCTTGAACAAAATTTCAAAAATCCCGTTATTGTTTTCAGTTGCAGAAGTTTTTGACGATGTGAATGTAAACAAGGGATAAATTGATTTTATCTTTCTTTTCATTTTGAATAAATAAAATATTCTTTATATGGCGAGACAAAAATACTTTAATGCTCCCAGAAATCAAACTGTAGAGTTTTTACAGGGCTTCTATTTCATTTTAAAGTGGACTTGCAGAACGGAAACGTCAGCATCACATCTTGCAGCACTATTTAAAAAAAAAGTCCATTTGATGTTATCTTAGATAAATACCATATTTAGTACTTTAAAATGTTGCGAAAAGCCGTAGAAATGTTTTTTTCTTGCCTTTTCAATTGAAAAGAGAGATTTACGGAGGTGAGTGTTATATTGGATTCAAAAAGTATATCATTGGCTCTTATGAAAGCAGTCAGCGAAGGTATTAGGATTGAATTAAAAAAATTTAAGACTTCTTCATCTTTTTAACAATCATAAATTCAAAGCACAAATAAAAATCTTTCTTTAAAAATAAATAATGGGCCATATATGTGGCAAATAATCTTGAAATTATAATGACAGTATTTAATATACAGATGATCTTATGTTTTCTGATAGAGTTCTATTGCATTATTTCATTACCTCAACTATCTGTTTTACCAATAATCAGATCACATTATCTTTTAGTATTGCATTACTGAAGCATTTGAAGAAATTCCATTTTTATTTATATGAATCAAACCTGATACTTTTCGCTAAATTCTGCAAATCTCCTCTGGGAAAACCGCTATGGAATACCTCGTTTTGTAGTACAAAACTACAGCCGTGAAATAAGATTTAACGCGTTCGATGTCTGAGCAAGCCAGTTAAATTTTAAGGTGATGGAAAAAAGTATTTTTTTCCTGCGTATCAGGTAATCGTTTCTGCAGACATTAACCCATTGACAATGCTAATTTGTTGGCTACTTTATTATGGGAGCACCATGTAGGTGGACTAAAATTGCTCCCTGTGAGGGAATGGTACAGGGACTTCCCCGCCTTATCTAAGATTCAAACTCAAGCCCACCACAGAACGATGCTAGCTACTGAACTATGTTGGCGACTTGAAAGCTACAAAAAAAATGTATGAAAACATGACAGTTTTATTTAGTATGGTTATAAAAAGTGCTTAATTATTCTCATTTACTAAACAGTATTTCCTAAAGCAAGTACTTTTCCTGGCATTTACTCGGCACCACATTACCATAACGTCATACACAAAAGAAGCTATTACCAGTAGACGGATTAAAAAGTATAAGACAGGAATTTAGCTAATTACAGACATAAAGCGGTAAGCCAAACAGATTGCTTTCTGCTAAAAGCAAAGATGGATCCTAGGGTTAAATCATCTGAAACAGCAGATCGAGGAAGAGAAATCGATTAAACTTCTGAGAAGACGGATTTCATATCACACTGCCTGATACATGTATGACCCATTAGTGGAACAGTATTTAAAGGCTTCTCTAAGTAAAATCCTTTTGTGTCGTAAACTCGTCCCTCGTCACAGGAAAAATTAAACAACGAAAGAGCTAAAATATTTATTTATTGCCCCACCTTTATAAATGCTGATGATGGTATACAAAAACATGCGTAGGAAAAGCAAGGAGAAGTTGAAAGAAGATATACAGGAAACACTATAGTTTAAGCTCTAAATTTTGACAAAAGTAGTAAATGTGCAACTGCGAATCCTAATACTTATTTTATGCATATAATATATTCAGCTGTTGAAAGTTTGATATTTTTAACAGAGTAGTATTTATTATTTAACCGTAATTCCCGTTAGATCACTTTCGTGATTCTAGAGATTGATAGTTTTCATGTCACCTTAGTCATGATAAACACAAATACGCAGTAGGATGGGTCTTTTTTACTTTTTTTAAAAATCGAAATTGCCTGTGGTGGGAAAAGCTGTGCATTGCTATCAAATGTTTGAAAAAAAATTTAATTAAAATATATTTAGGCCCCGCCCGGCCCTTGAAATTTCTCCAAAAATGTAAAAAAATACATTTTTTAAAAAAAAAATTATGTATCAAAAATTTTAACCGCCTGTAGTGGCAATTGTTGCATAGCAAGACCCTTTGTTTTTAAAAAAAATATTTTGATATCATATCATATTTAAAGCCCCCGATAGGACAGAGAAATTTTGATATTTAAACCCTTTAAAGTAGAATTTTTAATAAAAATATTTTAAAAAGTCATTAAACTCAATGTCCCATCTGTGTCAAAGGGTTAAAACAGCTCTTTGCTTATTTTGTGAAAATTATGGCAGAATATCCCAGAATTCACCACGAGGAGGTGGCAGCATTCGAATTACTCCCGCATCCTCCCACCCACCCAACCAAATATGGGCGCATTTTTTTTTCCTGTTTAGTGATATAGCAATCTTACACTTTTTATTTTGCCTTATTTTCGAAGTTTGGCATCAGCTTTCGAGACGCCAATGTTGTATGTATAAAGCCATCGCGACTTTTTGTTCCACAGACAGATGAGGATACCTCTGACACTATCTTGACTGCCCTTTCGACATCTTGTGTACGGCATATGAGAGTCCACAGCTTACTTTCAATAAAGCCACCTGTTTCAGCTATTTTTCTCAATTTCTGCACTGGGTATATGTTTAGTCAGTGGAGGTTCTGTAAGTGAACATTTCTTCCAATTGATCAGTTCTGCACAGTCGTTTGCGTGATATTTGAGAGGCGGAATGACAAAATCGCAAGTTGTTTCATTGGGAAGTGTTCGAGCCTTCATGATTCTTCTGAAGCCTGATTTCCTAATATAGGATCGTTTGTCAGTGATCATGGCAATCGGCAGGTTTTCTTTGTGACCATAAAATCCTTCATTTGCATTACAGGATCCACTACTAATTTCAGCTCATCGCTCAGATATCTTGAGTAGTGTATAATTCCCAAAGATTCTGTGTACCAGCTGTGCATGAAGGATCCCTTTTAGGGAGAAACTAAACTTTTGCATACACTTTTGGAGCTGCCCACTTCTTTTGAAGATGTAGCAACTTGCTTAAAATCCTCATCAAAATAAAAATCATCTTCACTTTCAGAAGTAGAGCTACCATCCATAATACTTTCACATTGTTGAGGTTGGCTATTTATCTCAGTTTCAGATTTTTGCTTATTCACACGTTCAGCATCCATTGCTTTCCTTGCCAATCTAAGATTTAGCACCCTAGTGATTTTAGCATACAAATTCCCCAGATACATTTCCGTCCAAGATCTCTGGTCCTTCGAAAATTCTTGTTCCAAAACCAGAACATTTCTCGAATTCTCACATGTGCACAATGAAAATTCATGACACTTACATGTTGAGATATCAAACAGTGTAGATTTTGCATCAATTTTAAACCTTCTTAATTTAATTTATGGAGATTCATTTGTTTTTCAAGTAGACTTCTTTATACTCATGAATTTTTTATGAAACTGTTTTCTGAAACTTTTTTATGAAACTTTTTATGAAACCGAGCAGTACAATCACACCATCTATCGGGAAATTCAAAAAAAATTTCGCTGGCCTAGCGCGGGCTTTAAATATGATACAATATGAAATTTTTTTTTCACAATCAAAGGGACTTGCTATGTAATAATTTCCACTACAGGCGATTAAAATTTTTTGTACGTAAAAAATTTAAAAATAAAATTTTTACGTACTAAATATATTTTAATTTAAAATTTTGTTTCAGAAACGACGGGTTTTGCTATGCAACTATTACCACTACAGGCGGTTAAAATTTTTGGTAATAAAAAAATGTAAAAATAAATAAAAAATGCTTTTTTTTTACGTTTTTGGAAAAACTTCAAAGACCGGGCGGGGGGGGGGGGGAATAAATACATTTTAATTTAAAAAAAAAATTTTTTTTAAGTAAAAATCGACCCACCCCAATACGCAGGAAAGAATACATCATAAGGTCATCAAAACGTATATTTATATCATACAAGTAATAAAAGGAAATAAATAGTAGCAAAATAATAATAATTTAAAAACTTACCTTCCATGTAACATTCACAGCCCTCGAGGACAAAGTAACAGCCCTAACGTCTTCCGGAGAATTACGAGGTGCTATGGAAAAGAAAAATGCATTCGGGAAAAAGAAAGAAATACTCATCGTTCATAATTACTGTATTAATTTAACACCCAAACATGTTAACACGATTAAAGATTGATAAATTATTTTGTCTGAACTCTTTATTTCAGCTATTCTACTTCAAGCTCAAGTCATCGGGAAACGCTGGCATAGATGGATTCATAAATTCTTCAATCTGCTGAAGTGCATTATAGAATGTTCTTAAAATTTACAATGATCAATTAATGCACTTTTGAAGGAAAAAATCATCCAAAGTCAAAGTAGTTTCATCAAAATATGAAATTCAGAATTTAATCTTTATTATTTAAGTCACCCAAAATTTTTGTTACTAAGACTTGTTTAATACATTGACTACAGTATTTTGACAAAATGCAATTCTGAATGCATTTTGTCACCTTCTTCCGCTGTAAATGTTGTACCACATTTCATGATAGACAATGGTTCGATCCAAAGTGAGCTTGTTGACTGCGCTTTGTCATTCACCGGTGGAAATTTTCAGAAATCCGCATAGGTGTTCCTTCCCCCCAGCTAACTCACTGGGTATATAAAGGTGGCCCAAATGAATGGGAAACTTTTTTTTCTGTAATGATTAGTTGGTTTCAATTTGTGAACATACGGGAAGTGATAGTGATGTATGAGCTACATGAAGTTGTCTTGCCGTTTCAAGCAAGTGCCCAGCACTTCACTAGATTTTGGGTACCATGAGCGATGAACGTCCATGGTTATCTACAGAACCAGTCTTGAACGGCGTCCTAGCCGTATGTATGTCATAGGGATATGACAATAGCGTCAAGGCCAAGGGCAGGAGAGTTGAAAGTTACGGGACGAAGTAAAATAATTCCACAATATAAGAAAGAAACAGGGAAAGGAAGCAAAAAGACTAGCAATAAAAGCAGTAGAGGGGAGAAAAACCAATAATAAATCAAAACTACTACGTATAGAAGATTGGGCACGAAGAAATAAAATTATAAGATAAAAAGGAATAGGTGAATCTGAAGAATGAGTTGCAACGAAGGAAGAAAAGAGAATGGGAAGCCATAAATTTATGATAGCTATAAAAGAAACCACCATGGTCGTGTTGAGCTGAGCATGGGATAAGTAAAGGAAGCGGGACATTTTTATAAATCCCGCCCATGAAGCGCATTGTTGAAAAGGGATAGAAAAGAGACAACCACGAACTAATTGAAATGAGATGAGGATAATACGGGCAATGGGCAATGGGAATGGAAGATCCGTGACCAGAATAAATAAGAGAAAAAGACTATGAAAAAAGATAGAAAAAAGTGAAAAAGAGTAGTTAGAAGTTAGAGACAGAAGTGGTATCAATCCAGCTAGAAAATGTACGAAGCACAATGGAGCCCGGTACCCAATTATGAGTGTGCAGCAGTTTCCAGTACTGAGAGCGTGCAACAACCGATGGAGCCCTGTTCCTTATTATGAGTGTGCCTCGGTTTCCAGTGCCGAGTGCGTCCAACGTCCAACATAGCCAAGTGCCCGGTGTCCATAAACAAAGGTGATACAACAATCGTCTGCAAAGGTAACGTCCCTTTTTCCTCTTCATATTTACCATCATTACTTCTCATATGGGTAACTGTTCATATAACGTGATAACATATATAGACCGCGATAGCGATGTAATGTCACAACGAAAGTTAAAAGATTAATAGGTGGTAACTCGTAAAATGAGATTTTTTTATACTTTTTAAAGTAAAGTGAGTTGTGTATAAATTCATATGAATAGTTGATTATGAATGTATAATAACTATGATAGGAATTAATGGTAATTATTGATTAAGTTTATGTGATTGATTTGAATTAGTGCTTGTTGTAATGAAGAAAGTATTAGGATTTAATTGAGAATCATCAAAAGTCAATGTTCGTTGGTGTACTTAGCGCATTTACGGAATCACCGTTAATCTTTAATTACACTGAAACAGTCGTACGCATTGCGGTTTTCAGTGACACGTTAAGATGGCTGAAGAGAAAGCAGTTAGCAGATCATTCATGGTATCTTTATGATTCTTTTTACTGAAGTCAATTTTTTGGTTTCTTAGTAACATACATACATATGGTTTATTTTTTTTCTCATCGCTTGACCGTTAAACTCGTTTGTAAACTTACAAGCTGGGTTCTTTTGACAGCCATCATTATCAAAGGATTATCTAAACTAATGGTGTTCCAAGAAATGTTTCTACCCTCTAAGGGTTGCAAATATAATCCTAAAAGTTTCCCAATGAACGTTTATAGCACTACTTCATTACAGAATTACTCACGGACTTTCTTAAAAAAATTATTGGAAAGCAACAAATATGTTACGGTATCGCCGAAGACAAATCTCTTCTCAAATTAACCGGAATACTGAACTAAATTCTAGACTCTCAAAGCCTACGTTACAGACTTTGAGATATATAGAAATTTTATCTCCACGCATTATATTAATAACTACATGTAAAACCTTTCACTACTTAGCTTTTAGAAATACGACTTACAGCAACTATAGATGCATTACGGTGAATAAATTTGCAATTTAAAAATCTGACTGTACTTACTGTCTGTCTATACATGTGAATTATGTTCATTATTTCATAATGAAGTACTTAAAATAAAAAGTCTTTCATGGCTCCTAAATCGCTTTCATAGGATTCTAATCAAATCTGAAGACCATAGTTTCGGTTAAAAAAGGGTATATATGTTTAGGAAATGCCACTGCTTACTGTGAGAATAAGAGTGGATGATCGCTAAAACAAAGAGAAGTGACAGAACTACGTGGCAGAATTTTTTCTCTCTCGATGTTAGAAGTGAGTTTCCAAAGCACGTGTCCGACGCAAAAATAATATTTGTTTATCTTTCGAATATCACCGAGATACCGTTTTCTTTAAAAATGGCTTCTAATGTAACGTCACTCTTCACTGAGAGAACTTCAGTGTGAGAATAAGAGTTGATGATCAGCTAAAACAAAGCGAAGTGACCGAACTATGTGGAAGATATTTTCTCTCTCGATGTTGGAAGCAGGTTTCCAAAGCACGTGTCCTACGCAAACATAATTTTTGTTTGTCTTTTTAATATCACCAAGGCACCGTCATCTTTAAAAAGGGCTTCTAATGTAATGTCACTCTTATAGATACTTTCTTGTATAGGTTTATCTTTGATTAGCATCTCTTATATACATATAATACTTCCCGTCTGTTAATTTCCAGATTGGTGATATATTATCTGTCTTTATTTTCACAGCAATTAGAGAAGAAATTCCGATATACATGTAGCTTAAGTTTCTAGACACTAAAAAAATGAACTTTTATTTTATTATCACCTGTAATTACTTTTATCTGAAGATATCAATGTTAAATTGAAAAACATTCAACGCTTTTTTCGAAACCAGATTTCAGCTGTAATGAAAACATGCAGACACAAAGTTAAATATAATACTAGGAATTCAAACGTGGGCATTATTCTTGAAGAATACATAATATATTGAATTGTGGATCTGGTATCTTTTATTGAAAGCAATGATGTTAAGTATTCTCAAAATTTATTAACTTTTTCTCCTCTTTCTTAAACCAATAAACCAATAATAATTTTAAACTAGATACAGATGCGGGCTTTGAATGAAATTTTTATTTTTCATAGTTAAATTAAAAGATGAGGTGCATAATTTAAAATTTGTCGTAATAAGAAAAAGAATCCGTATAATTAGAACCTTTCAAACCAAATTGTATATCAAATTAATAAGCTGGTATATATCATTAAATATAATGCTATAAATAAAAATGAAATAAAGTTTAAAGGATAAATAAACCATACGCTGCATCTCTAATGGATAAATGTAAATAGATTGCATTTTATTCTTCGTCTTTTAATTCATTGATTCCTTTCGTAGCTCGATATAAATGCTAAATTTTAAATATATTTCATAATTAGCAGATTTTTAAAGTTTGGAGCTTAAGGATGTTATAAAACGGATCCGAAAGTCTTCCAGAGTTCTAAAATCTAACTTTAAATATTTTATAGTTTAAAAGTTAAGATAACATTTCATTTTATTTGCTAGAATAATACCATCTCATATTGACTCACAATGCTTGTAACAGTGTAAAGTTAATATTTGACGTATTGCAATGCAATTCAGCAACTATAAATTAATTTTTATTTTTTTCTGTTTCCTGGAGAATATCTCTTGCGGTATAGTTAAATAGTTCAGTTTTATTTGAAGTAATCCTGGTCATAATTTTTCAAAATGATTGTATTATGATATGTTACCTCAGTTTTGAACAACTTGAAAAGTGGTAGATAAACTGTTAATTAATTACTTTCGATAGGGTGTAAATAATAAAATACTTTTAAAATTACAATTAACACTTCACAAATATATCAATAACACATATAGAGAAATTTACACTTTCTGTCCCGGACTATGGAATGAGGACAGAAAAGTCTCTACCTACGTTCTTCCAGGGTCGTAGCAGCCACTTCTGCCCCAAACTGGCTCTCACCCAGCATGTTCTCACACTTCACTCTGAAGAAGTAACGAGTTTTCGGTTTCAGTCCACGGACCGTGAGGGTAGTTTCTGAACCTGGAACTGTTACTGGTCCACCAGCGGTTTCACCTAGAAAAATTTGGCCCTTTATAAAATCTAAAAGAGAAACCAAGTAAAATGTCAATAACATTGTCAGTCATTAAATCAGTGGCATAATTGGTAAAATAGATTCCTTTTATATCATTTATCTAATCACTTTTAACTGTTTGTAATCATGTAATGTCACAATGAAAATTGCGCTGCAAAAAATTAATAACACATTTTAAATATATCATTGAATGCACTAATAATATACTTGGGAAGGCTTAAATACAGTTAAGCCATAATGCGAAAATTTCCATTAACGCATTTAGAGGACGCAACTGTTTAAAAAGGTTTTAGCCACTAGAAATAGGACCAATTGATATGCAAAGTACAGAGAATTAGTTACAAATATATGATAATTTTTAACTCTAATATACTAGTTTGAGAAATTTTGGAAAATTGCACAGTGAATTTCATTCTTTGCCAGAGAGTGTGAGAGTGAGAGTATCATCAAGTTATGTTGTGTTGTTTCAAATGCCCCCTAGCTGGAAATTCCAGACCAGGTCCATATAGGCTTCGGGCTGAATTGTGTGGCTCCGGTTTATGCGGCACCACAAGGGTCGGAGTCCGTCTTAGCTAATTGACACCTCAATTTTGACCGATAACCCTTAGGGGTGACATCTGAGGGATCGTACCCTCTCCCACTCTCTCTGACCTCATAGAGAAACTTTCCGGTCTACGGATTTAACGAGCCCATATTCGGGCTAGGCCAGACATATTTAATGGGGCTTGTCGGGATTCGACCAGAGCACCCTCAACACCAAATCCCAGAGCGTTACCACAAGGCTACCTTGAGCCCATTCATAAAGTAAATCTGGTCACGTTGGGAATATGGTCACGTTATAAATCTGGTCACGTTGTGAAAAGGGAACATTGAATTTTCTTAAAGTGTTAAAGGTAGGGAGATTTTGGTAGGACCAGTTTCAAATAGCAACGTTTTGAATCTAAGCCACACCATAGGATGCAAGTAATTTCTAAACTTATTTAGCACCACAGATTACTTTACAAATACACAAGTTTGTTTAACTCTTTTTCAAAATTTTTTGTATCAGAGATTATCAAAATGAACTAAAATCTTGCATTTTTGCAGTATTTTTAAAGTAATAAATTGGAGTACTACATTTGACTTGCAAAACAGGAGGAATTCGATGTGTAATGGACACTGTATTCATCATGCAACATTTGATCTAACAGTAACAACTATGTTAGACGGAGATAACTCGAACATTTCCCTCCAAATGTTCAACAACGTTATGGTCAGACGTTTCAAGTGGCTAGGGTGGATGGTATATCTCATCTCATGATCTTTTATTCCCATTGTCACAAGTCTTTCAATGTGCACGGGTGCCTTATCATCTTTAGTACACGGCTGGTCGTTAAGACGTAACGCCTGCACCGTAAGATGCATGTGGTCCGTGAGAATGATTCATATATTCCCGATATCACAAGAAGTTGAAGATCAGTTTAGGTTCATACAGAGGGCTAAGAGAAGCCAAGAGTGCCAAGCGTGCCAAAGTGCTAAGAGACGAGTGCCAAGAGTAGCACCCTAGCATGAAGTCATGCCTAGTAATTGGCACCAAAAAACGGGATGGTGTGCTTCGTAAAGTGTTATCAAACATACACTCTACCAGTGGTAGGAAACAATGGGAAGCTCGATTCATCCAATTACATGGTTACTAGTAATGTAAATACCAGTTTTTAATGTTCGTGGTACCATCCGGCATGTTTCCTTACATTGGTGTATGTCATGAGGAGCTTCTGATTGCAGCACGTCCATAAATATCCGCTTTAAACAACTTACGACGGACTGTTATTTCTTAAGCATGATCATTATTCCTCATATTCACCTTTTCTGTTGTTTTCTGTACTGTAGTCTCATGTTTTCGACATACAGACTGTACCAAGTTTCGTTACCCCCTCCCTGACACCTTCGGAACACTTTGTATACAGAAGTGACACTTTGTTCCTTTTTGTAACTGTTTCAATATCTCTTATAATCTGCCTCGCGATACATAGAAAATTTCTGCCGTTTTAGTTACAGAGGCACTCTCAAACCTCCCACCAATTATCACATCTTTGTGCCAGTCACTCCAACAGTTTGCGAATACCTCTACAAGAGCTAATTCGACATCCATTTTACTGCAGCTGTAGGACTGCTGATACATATACTTTACAATATTATACAACTTTGCTTTGCGATGATGTCATCGTCTTCAATTGTGTAAGCCCGTATCATCTTTAAGCAGCGCTTACATTAATTCGATAACTCCTAGTTGCAAGAGAGTTTAATACTTTGAGGTTGTCATTTTTAGTTTCCAGTTTTATTGTTTGCACTTTTAGAAGGTAAGCAATATTTTTCCCGCTTTTATACACTTACGACTAACAGGAGAAAATGTTATGGCCCTATATAACGATTTCAAAAATGCATAAACTGATTGGTTCCTTTATAGAAGATTGCAGAAAACAGGTAAATATCCAACGCACGTGTTGGATGTCTTCTATGTGTTTGTATTAAATACTTTGGTATTTGAAGAAAGATAGTTGAATTTTGGAAGTTGTATCATCCAAAGCAATAATGGGGAATTTAAAAGTTTGTTTTGCGAAGGTCAGCAGTTAATAGTCATTTCAAGTAGAAATATAAATGAATAAATTTACCTCATTATATTCAGGATTAATTAGATTTAACAAGCTGTATGAAAATTAATTTATTGATACAGTATGAAATTCAGACTATTTAAAAAAAAATAACGGTAACATTTTGGCAACCGTTCGAAAATTAAAACAATTTCCAGTACAATGGATTACTAATTATTTAAAATCAAATTCGCGACTACCGTCAACAAATAATTATTTAAATGTATTCGTCTGGCCAGCACATGATCCGATAATTATTAAAATGCATTCGTCTGGCCATTACATACATTCGGTTTTCCCAAACATTTCCTTTCAACATTAATCTAATTATAGGACTTTCAACAGTTCTTTTTGAAGCATGGTAATTTAATCCTAAAAACAACACATTGTCCACATATAATGCAACACTGGGGGGAATATATACGCATATAGTTTAATCGTATTAGTTTATGCTGGGGCTTATCTTGCATTGAATAAGTAACGATAATTCTAATTTTACTTTCACGGGACGGGACCTAAGTATGTGTACATCACAGGAGACATAAAAAAACGAAAACAGAGGTACTCTCATAATCCAATAGATCTTGAAAAAGTTAGGACAACGGTGAGCAGGATATAAATATTTTAAAATTTCATTAAAAATATCTATGAATATAAAAAATAACACACGTAGTATACACACACACACACACACACACACACGTATATATATATATATATATATATATATATATATATATATATATATATATATTTATATTTGTATTGTTTTTATTTCTTATCTTCATTTATAAATTGTATTTAGTTCGTAGTACTGTGTTTAAAAAAATCATTTTACATTTAGTAAGCAGCTTACGAAAAATATATGTATTAAATGCAATTTACTTTTCATTTCTTTTAGCACAAAACTGTTACCTTACTTTTATTACTTCGACTGCATTTTTCTTTTTATTCCTTAAATAGTATTGCCCATTAAACTCAGATTAAATATACACTTTAGTTTTGTTACATGCTGAAATCCTTATTGATTGGATCATTCTAAAAACATTAAGTTCACTATTACGTTATCTAAATATTTTCATTTCTTATAATAATGAAGCTTAAAACAAATATTTTAATCAAATTTATACTGTAACGATGTAAATATGAACAAATATCGTAAAAATAACATTATGACAAACATTTTTCCTTACATTCCCCCTTTTTTTTCAGAAAATAAAAATGATTAGATATGTAATCGAACCGGCAACATTACGATAGACGTACTGATCGATACAACTTAAAGTTATGTTTGATTGCATCACGTTTTTCTCCTCAGATAATAAATTAAAAATATTATTAAAGAACTAATCCCAGAAATATCATAAAATACCTTATATTTCAACTCAAACTACAGTCTCTCCGGAATGCTAGTGATATTTATTTATTTAAGCATCAGTGAAATCATAAATTAGGAAATATATATTATTATAAACAAATACATTATTTTACATCATTTTAATTTGGTTCGTTCATTCCAGTCTCTTTTCTAAGAAATATCTTAATTAAATGCCATATGTACAATTATATTCTTTAAAGTTTCTCTCATGAGAATCCGAATTTCAAGGAACACTTTCATTGAGATAAGTATAAACATGTTTTTCTTTTTTTCATTTTCAAATCTTAAAAGAATTGTGGAGGAGGAATAACTTTTCTTTAAACTATATATATATATATATATATATATATATATATATATGTACTAATAAATGTTACGTCTAATCTTTGAACTTAATTTTAAGTAACTAGAATCCAATATAATTGTTCTAATGAATCTTTTTTTGCTATACCATTTGATCATGCGTTCATTAATAAAATTCTTATATGAGATCTTTCTTAGTTTTCTGATGAAAACTCCACACTGTTCGAATTTATAAACTCATATTTTTGACGTTATAAAAATTTCTAGAAAAATATTACAAAATTACCTTAAGTAAACATATATTTATAACGCGTATATTTCTTAAACTTATTTTCTTGATATTTTACTCATAACATACAATATTTGTACCCATACCTAAAACCCATTTAAGAAATCTATTATTTACGGATTTTTGTAATTTTGAATAATATCTTTGCTTTTTTTTACATAGAAGTTCTAAGAAGACATTTATTTCTTTAGTCGGTTGTTTTATCTGTTTAGGAACTTGAAAGAAATAACACGAAAGGGGAAATCCGTTCCGGTTTTACACAGAGATAAATTTCTTCCCCTAGTTAACAGACAAGTACATCTATTGTTCCCTTCCTCCACAAAGGATGGAACGTGATGAACATGGAAGATACACAAAGGGGCATAATCTGTTCATAAAGCGCACACAAAGTGCCCCTGTCCTTTGTATAAAGCGGTTGAAATTGACGACTATCTGCTGATAGATGTTAGTTGTTCGTTCGGACTTCAATATATTTCTATGACAGTAGGAGAAGAACCTATTAAGCAAGTTGACAAGAAGGGTCTGCCTACTGTTATTATGGCATTGGAGGTTTGGACAATTGACGTGTTTATAAAAGCATTGTGGTATGCAAAATAACGACTTCATTTTCTACTTAAATACAGTGGCACTTGGCCCTGCTTAGGTAAAAACAATTTAAAGTTCTATAAAGACAAAAGAAAATATTTATGTTTCCATCCATAAACCATCTAATTTTTAGTCATCATTTTTACACTGTTCCCGACAACTAGGTAACTAATTTTATCCTTTCGAGTACAAACCCCCAACTTTATTTAATGAACTTACTTTAAATTTCTATAAATATATATATATATATATATATATATATATATATATATATATATATATATATATATATATATATATATATATATATATATATATATATATATATATATATATATATATATATATATGTCTCTATCCACAAACTCTCTACCCTATCGTCACCATTATTACATCGTTCCCAGCCTCTAAATAGCAGAGTTTAAACCTTTAGAGAATAAAGCCCAAAATTTAGTTAATGTACTCCCGTACAGTAATTTTTATTTACTATCGACTTTCCTATCAATTTATCTTTTTCGTCAAAATTGCTCATGTTTAATTGACAATGCATTCTGCTTTAAATTTTTCTACCGCCTGAGAAAAGTAGTTACTTCTCTGTTTCCTATTGGTCCTAATGGTCCAAATTAACAATACCACTAACAGAGCATTTGCTGGACGGCGAGGCAAAATATGGTTGCTATACAGAATAAAAAGTCATGAAACACATTTTTATATGTTCGTTTTTATATGTTATACTCCAACATGCATGAACCCGGTTGGCAAAGACAGCGAGTCAGTGATCTGAAAGTCTCTGGTTCGATGCCTGACGCTGACAAATCCCCTGCCATGTATACTAACGGCAGCTGGTGCAAGAAAAATCTGTCGTGGCTGCAATATCCTCCAAGTCCGCAAATTTACCTCTGGCGGTGCGAGGTAAATTGTTTCCGATCTCGTCCCTTGACTCGGTTTAAAATTACGGGGTCGGTGCATAGGGGACGTAGCTGGCCACCTTTATTGTTCACCCATAATAAAGACGCCAGCAATACCTCAGTGATAACAGGCGAATGGCTAAGGCGAATGCCTCCGTATTGGAAAAAAAGAAGTGTGATAACACTTGGAATATTATTAAAATGAAAAAAAAAAAAAGACCGTATGCCATGAACGGCATTTTGTTAAAGTTTTAGAGCAAATGATCTGAAAATTTATATGCTTGCCGATACCTTTTATGTAAAAAAAAAATCAGGTAGTCTCTTCTAACGAAACTACTGGGGGTTATTAACGTAGGATTACTTATCTTTGCTTACCTCTTTTGTATGTATATATGTATTTATATATATGTACGTGTATATATATATATATATATATATATATATATATATATATATATATATATATATAAATTTTGACGCATCTTGGTACTTTTCTAGTTAACTTATCGAAGCGATAAACTGGGTTTGCCAAAATTATAACTCCTGAGGAAGGGCGAACAGATAGTTTTAGCGTCTGAAATTTTCCTTTCCGCAGGACCATTATGGAAGAACGTAATCCTACGTTAAAATATTTTTGCGGATGACCCCTTAGTTTCAGCGGTAAGTCTTTTATTACTAACTAGCAAATAACTGTATTACTAAGCAAACTTTGTTAATTTTTTATCACCGTTTTCCATTTCATTGTAATCGCATTACATTAAATATAGGGTAGGAAATTCTATTAACTAAAAATAGAATATTTTAAGAGACAAAGTGTAAAAGAATGTGTAATAATATTTTCTATGCATGTTATTTATTTGCTGACATACCAATCAATATAAACTTTAATATTTTGCTCTCATCTTCCGCATTCTTCCTTTTTCATAGTTTGTATTTTATTTACTGCAATCCCGGGAGAAAGAGAGCTCAAGAAAGTCATAAAAGAAAGCTGTACAAAGTGGGAAGTAAACATTGCAGGACTTTCTACGTTGTTCTTGGTAAGTATTTCTGATAATCAAAACCCAGACTACTTTGTCTGAGAGCAATTCTTAGCGAGTAACAATCAATAGGTATTTAAAACAGAAATTTTGTTCGCATTTTCTTTTTCGTGTATACTGTTTCGTACCTTTCGGCTCGTAATCTAGCTTGAAAAGATTTGGCTAAAAAAATGATTTCATCACTTATGGACTCAAAGCCGTTATCTCTCGAAATTCCAGGATTACACGGACAATATTTTAGATTCTCTGTTTTTAGGAAAGTTTCATGTTTTTTTTACAAGTATGATTGTTTTGTTGAAAAATATTAATCCTTCCTTACAAATATTTATGGATTTCAGTTTTATTAAACTGATGAATATGTCACCTGTTATCAAAGATGTTCATAACGAAAGCTAAAATGTAAGGGGAAAAACAATGTAGCAAAGTTTAATAATTTACCATCATTTTCTACTACATTTTAACATAATATTTCAGCTTGGAGTAATGACTCGCAAATTGGGAACTAAAGCTTAATTTGAATTATGGCAGCAAAGTTTTCAGATATCAATTTTCAAAGTATAATTACATAATTATTATAACTCCATGAGTTGAATAGCTGATTATTCAAAGGATATCAGACTATGGAAGCTTTCTGTATCACAAAGAAGTAGGTCATAAATTGTAGAGGTTGAATTCGCTGCAGAATGAACTCATAATGCGCATTATGCGAATGGTGAATACATTATGTTTAATTTCTAATGGGTTCTGGCTACTGTTTGTGAATATTTTAGCTTCATATCAATATTACTGCTATGCGTGCTACGTTTTAAAACGTAATTTTTTTAAACATGAAATTTTGGCTTTGTGATCGAAAATTTCACCATATTGAAAAAAAAAATATTTATAGGCCTTTTTCACCTTATTACATAAACAACAATAAATACTTTACATAATTTCTTATGCATCCTGTTCTAAGTATGTAAACCAAAGTGGTCCAATAAAGCTACTTTCTGGAAAAAATCCCTTATGAAATCATGGTTAAAAAGGGAAGAAATAACTGCCAATATGCCACATTTTAGACCTTCCAGAAGCCGTGTTAACCGCTTCATGTGTCCAGAAACATTTATTTTCCTACAATTTTCAATGATTCGGTTCATGCCAGATCAGTGAAATTCGTTCCACACTCACTTTTCAAGTATTAACATTTCAATATTTAAATATGCATGTACTCACCATTTGTTTGTCTCCACATGACAGTGTACTGCATTATCGGTGAATTTCCATCGAAAGGTTTGTTCCATGTAAGTCTAACATTTCTGCTTGATATATCGTGTATTTCCAAATTTTGAGGAGCGTCTGGTATATCTAAAAAGACAAAATATAAAAGGAAAAAATAAAAATGTAAATTACATACATCGTAAAAGAAAAACTTAAATTGAACTAAGCGAAATAGACAACATGTACGTATATGCAAGTTGCACGTTGTTTCTTATGCACTATAATTTGGGAATATATAAGTCTTTGATTCCAATGAAACCAAAATATCAGATTGTTGTTGTATGTGCAATGATACAGAGCTGCAGGTATTTTTTTTCAGTGAAAGATATGAATTAAGTGGTTATTGACACTGAGCTGTTGCACGTTGTTTCTTATGCACTATAATTTGAGAATATACAAGTCTTTGATTCCAATGAAACCAAAATATGAGATTGTTGTTGTATGTGCAATGATACAGAGCTGCAGGTATTTTTTTTCAGTGAAAGATATGAATTAAGTGGTTATTGACACTGAGCTGTTGCACGTTGTTTCTTATGCACTATAATTTGGGAATATACAAGTCTTTGATTCCAATGAAACCAAAATATGAGATTGTTGTTGTATGTGCAATGAAACAGAGCTTCAGGGATTTTTTCAGTGAAAGATATGAATTAAGTGGTCATTGATACTAAGATGCTTATCTTGCACTACATCAGAATATATATTATTTGAAATTAACTTAAATTTTTCATTCAGTTGAACTCTGAGATTTAATAAAACGATTTTATCATATAAATAATTAACCCACCTCATAAATTAACCCACCTCTACCTTCTAAATACCAACTACCAGTTTATGAAACTGGTAGTTGGTATTTAGAAGTTTGATAAACTGCTAAATACCAACATTTAAATGTCTCTTAACTTACAATGCATAATCTTCTGCAACAATAAAATAAACATTAACCTTTATCTTATAATAACTCACAATATACATATTGTATAATGTATTACTTTTCACTATACTTAAGACATATTTGATGTTTTTAAACTGAAATAATAATAGATTCATCCGAAACCATCTTTCGAATTTACAGAGGTCCTAATATGCAAAAAGTAAAATCTCTTGAGATAAATTTATTCATAATATTCTTAAAATATAAAGAGAATTTTAAAGCTACATTTTATGATAATATTTTAAATCTTACGTTTCATTCTCTATTATCTGCAGCTTCAAAAAGTTTTTAAAAAATGATTTTCTAACTCATGAAACATACATTTCTTTATTAAATTTTAACTATGCTGTCTTTGCTTCTATATTCCTTATTTTTTAGTTTGAATATTTAATATCTCAGATAATTTAGATTTTGTTCACATATTATAAGATAAGGTTCCACCTGACACGAAAAGAATGTATTACTAAATAAATAATTCTAGAAATGAAACTTTAGTAAAATTGAAGTAACAGAAAATTATCCAGATTTAATTTATACAATATTTCTAAAGTTTGAAATAAATAAAAAAAAAACATTTCTTAATTGTGCTTAAAATATTACTCTTTAATTTTTGTCATTATACATTATATTTTGATGTGAAGTTGCAAATATATGTAAGAACTTTCTTCCAAAAGGGACTCTCAGATCTTTATTCATAAATAATGCATTTTGCGCATCTAAAGCCTTTCTTGCAGAATTTTTCTTACATAAAATATAGAGTGCAACAGGTAATGAGTAAATAAAACCGTTCTACATGGCTAATGTGTAAAATGAATTTTAACAATTATTTCTCTCTCAACTTGTTTAATATTTAACGTCTGATAACACATCGCAACCAGTTCTTTTTCATAGCTTAGTAAAAAATTTATAACAGGCATTGAGATAATCAATTTATTTAATATTTTAAGAAGTGTAAAAGATTCTAGAAAGTACAATCTTAATTAAACTTCAAGGAATATCTTTTATTACCATGTTTTTATTAACTTTCTTTCTTGTGTGTTTGTGTGTGTGTGTGTGTGTGTCTAGTACATATCTTGCAATCAATTTTTAACTAACTTTCAGACTAGCTAGATATTTGAAACTTTTAGAATAGCTCAGAACACGATGACAATGCATTTTTTAATACTTTTAGCCATCTTTAAGCAGAATTAAATTAATTTTCAGTTATTTCCAGTTAATTATATTTTGTAGATTGGTGCAGCCATCTATTGGGCCGGAAAGGGAACTAGTCAAATGCAACAAGTCAAATGCAAGTTAACTTCCAATTAACTTCATTTTCTTTCAAAATGATGGATAATTCATCAAAAAAAATTTAAAAAGTATTTATTAATACATAGAATTGTCAAGTTTATATGATTCAACAGAAAATTTAAAAACATGGTATACGAAAAGTCTTTTTATCTTGTAATTATTTTTATAATCATGTTCTATATACGGCTGGTTGTCTGACATAAAAGCAATAACCAGGGTACGGAAGAATGTACTTCCACATTTCAAAGGAAATATAAAACAAACGATACAATTTACAGAAAAAATAACTTTATATTTTCGAGAAGCACTTATAACCTAGTGATTTTTTTCCACTAGGTTTTGAAAATAACATCACTGAGGTGACGCCCGTTAATTTTCGACGAACTGCCGAATCCGTTCTCTATAGTTTTCCATCACTGTGCTGGTAATCTCTGGGGAAATGGCGGTACCTTTATCACAGATAGCGGAAACACGAACTCGTTGCTCATTTTCAGGTGATCTAATGTTCCGAGGACGACCACTTGGTTTCGTTGGTCTAATGAACACCTATTTTCTCTCCCATTTGAAACCCATCACATGATTTTTACCATGTTTTTATTAACTTGCTTTCTTGTTTGTGTCTGTGTTTGTCCAGTACAAATCTTGCAATCGATTTTTAACTAACTTTCCGACTAGCTAGACATTTGAAACTTTTAGAATAGCTCAGAACACGATGACAATGCATTTTTTAATACTTTTAGCCATCTTTAAGCAGAGTTTAATTCATTTTCAGTTAATTTTGGTTTGTAGACTGGTGCAACCATGTATCGGCCGGGACTGGAACGAAAAGTTAAACGCAAGTTAACTTCCAGTTAATTTCATTTTCTTTCAAGTTGATGGGATAATTAATCAAAAAATTTTTAAAAAGTATTTATTAATACATAGAATTGCCAAGTTTATACGATTCAACAGGAAATTTAAAAACATGCTATATAAAAAGTTCTTTTTATTTTGTAACGACCACTTGGTTTCCTTGGTCTAATGGACACCTATTTGCTCTCACATTTGAAACCTATCACATGATTTTTTTTTGCCCAGGAACGGAATGAACTGCATAGAGTCCGAAAAATCGTTGTTCATAATGAAGACTTTGATAACGAAACCACGATGTTCACCGGACCTTGTGTGTACTGACAAGTAGTAAATTCGCCAGAACTGTTGCCTCATCCCACACCTCCCTAACCGTAAATACGTGGAAATAAATCTAATATATGTGTAATAAATATAATGAGTGTTATACATAAATAAATATGTGTGTAAAATGTGTCCATATATATCTGTATGTATTTGTATTTTCGTTTAATATTATCAAAATAAAATTTTCCATGTTTCAGAGTAGTGAGAGATTATTCCTTGTTGCATAACACCATAAAATTATACTTCTAACACCATTCCGACGCATTATCGTCAACAATGATTTTAATGCATGTCTTAAGGGGGCTCAGGACCTTGAATCCTTCAAAAAATCGATTTTTTGTTTTTAACTTTTTATGAATCTCTGAATATTTCTAAACAGATTGCAAAAAACCGCGTTAAAAAATTCCTATTAGTTCTTGAGTTATGAGTATTTTTGTATGACGCTATGCGATTGCCACACCCATTTAAACAGCTGTCATCGTTTGTTTACGTTTTGTGGTGGTCATCCTTTCAGTGTTTCGTCATTGCTTTTACCCATGTCAATGATTTTTTTTTTGTTATTCTTTCCTCTGTGGTTTTTATTTTTCATACTTTTCAGAAGAAGGAGTAAAATTTCTCAACTTTACTCGCTATAACTGTTTACATGTAGATTTCCCTCGTGTGTTTCACTCTCACATTGTACGTTAGAGCTGTTCTGTGCTACAGATTTTTACATCTTTTTAATCGTTTTACTTTACTGTTTTCTTTTGATTTCTTCATTAAAAATGAACGATAATACTAAAGTGAAAAGATCATCTGGTCAAAGGCCAAAGAAAAGGAGACGTCATCAATTTTTTGGGAACCAGTATACTGAACAATCTAAAGTTACTGGTGAGAACTTTTCTGCATCAGCCAAAAAATTGTCTACTGGTGGAGTGCTGCAAAATGATGAAAAATCTAATTTTCAAGGCTACCTTTTAATGGATAAAGGATTATTATTTTCTACATTTGAGGAATGCCTGTGTTGATTTATTTGCCATAATAGAGTAACAATATCTACTGAAAATGATTATGGGCTTGTGGTGAATTTGAGTGTTTTGTGCTCTGTTTGTGGAGTGATTTCTTCATTCAAAAACTCTATGATGATAGGGAAAAACCAAAAGGCCTCTGATTTAAACAGAAGGTTTACATTTGCCATGAGGTGTATTGGCAAAGGACTTGAAGCATCAAAAACTTTTTGTGTTGTTATGGACTTACCTATCCCTGTCTCGCAAAAGTCATATGATAAAATCATTAGTCATATTTATGCTGCAACACATGCTGTTACAAAAGCAAGTATGAAGCAAGCCATTGAAGAAGAAGTGAATCTAACTGGCTCTTCGGATCTAACAGTGAGTGGCGACAGAACCTGGAAGACCAGAGGCCATTCTTCTCGAGTTGGAGTGACTACTGTTATTGGCAGTGAGACAGGAAAAATGATTGATCGGTATGTTTCAAGCTCATATTGTAAAGGCTGCGAAGCTGCCAAAAATATCCCCAGAGAAAATTTATTACAGTGGAAATGTGAACACCAAAAAGTTTGCAGTAAGAACCATTCAGGTTCAGCTGCTCTAATGGAAGTGAATGGCATCATTGAGATGTTTTCTCGTTCTGAGGAGCAATATGAAGTAAGATATGTAAATTATATAGGTGATGGAGACTGCAAAACATTTACAGGCATCACAAATAATAATTCGTACAATGTCCCAGTGTCTAAAATTGAGTGTGTGGGCCATGTGCAGAAAAGGATAGGTGCACGCCTGCGAAAACTGAAAACTGAATATAAGGGTAAAAAACTATCCGACAATAAACCACTTAGTGGTAAAGGTCGGTTAACAGATGGTCTTATAGACAAATTAACTACCTATTATGGAAATGCAATAAGGAAATATTCTGATAATGTCAGAGACATGCAGAAAGCAATATGGGCCATATGGTATCATAAGGCTTCAAATGATGATACCATAATGCACTATTTCTGCCCTGATGGGGTCGACTCCTGGTGTCCATATCAAAAGTCGGTTACTAATGCAACACTAAAGGATTTTAAACATAAAAATCCAGTTCCTTTAACTGTTATGGAATGCATTAAACCTGTTTTTAAAGATTTATCACATCCAGATTTGTTAAAAAAATGTCTTGGGGGTAAAAACTTAAACGTGAATGAATCTTTAAATGCATTAATTTGATCATATTGTCCCAAAACATCAAACTCTTCTAGAAAAATTGTACAAATTGCAGTAAATGTTGCTGTTTCCCAATTTAATTATGGAAAGCAGGCCACATTACACATTATGAAGGAGCTCAGCATTATACCAGGTGTAAATGCTATAGCAGCTGCTGAAGAAGCTGATAAACAACGTGTTAAATTGGCAAACAAACGAGCTCTAAATTCAACTTTAGAGGCTCGAATAGCTAATAGAAGAAAGAAGAGGAAAAACATCTATTAGCAGAAGGGGATGTTTATACCGCAGGAGCATTTTAAGAAAGTTTGGAGCCAGTTAGTAGGTTATAAACAGAACTTTAAACTTTAAAGTGCTTTTTCTCAAAATGATGATTTTGAACATTGTGCACACTCTTACCCTTAAGCTATACAAGCAATATTGATGAAATTTTAACCACATGTTCATTATAAGTCATTCTCTAAATTAAAACCAAAAAAATAGAAACTCCTTGGAAATTTTTTGGATTTCACTTACAAATATGCATTAAAATTCATCAAATTTTATTCATTTCATAATTTATGCATATAAAAAATGTTTAGCAGTATTTTATTGCCATATTTTGGTTTTAAACTGAAGGTAAGTGTGTTTTAATTATTTTGTAACAAAATTTTTTTTCTACATATATATTTTGTTAAATAATGCTGCGCTCAGTGACTTTTTACTTTTTGGCCCTTTAACAAATTCACATTTTTTAAATTGAAAAATTTATCTTAATTATCTAGTTTTAAATTTAATTTCTGATGCGCATAATAACTCATAATGTCTTACTTTAATATAAAATCAAAACAATCTTTCTTTTTTTAATTTTACTGAAGTTTGGAGTGTTCGAACTGCACATGTTTCTTAGCTTTATCAACCAAATCGAAGGTCCTGAGCCCCCTTAATGTAATTATACGTTGATTAATTTACAGCGAGGTAATCCAGTGCACTTTGATATGCATTAGACACAACCGTATCCGCTATCTCAAAAGTACACCGACTGTAATAGATTAGTTGAGTGCTCAGGACGTCTTAATTATGCTCCAAATATTATTTATTTATTGTATTTAACATATTGTTTAACTCTCAATAACTAATGTATAATCAATTCATTTTACTCCTCATACTCAAAAATATATTTAATATATGACCTTTAATATGTGAATAACCGCAAAGTTTTTAAAAGTTAAAAAAAGTTTTTAACAGGTACATTTCTTAATTATACTTCTAACAGCATTAAAGCACATTGTCGCAAACAACGATTTAATTGCGTTCGTTACTGTAATAGTGCACTGATTAATTTATAACTAGGTAACCATTGTGCTAGGTGATACATTAGGCACATCTGTATCAACTATCTGCAAACTACACCCACCTTGTACTGTTAATTGAATGTTCATGGCGTCTTCTCCATAATCATTAATGGCCGTGCATGTGAACAAGGCGGAGTCCTTGCGCTCAGCTTTTTCAATAATCAATTTCGTTCTATCTCCATCCACCAGCTCCTCGTTCGTGATTCTGTACCTAATTGAGTAAGAGATAAATATATTCTATCACGCAAAGACAAGGAGACTCGCTAAGTGAAATTTTTAAGATTGTATCACGACACCTTCTTTTGACACGTGCCGTTATCGATTGGAAGTCCCCCCTTCTAAACACTTTCAAATAATTTTTAACCTGTTATTAATTGGATTTCCGATAAGATTGTGAGGGGGTCTGCAATTTTAAAAGCTGAAGTGACTGTCATATTTTTGAAAGAGGCGCATAAGTTAATTCGGAGATAGAAAATTTTGTTACTGGAGAACGGTATTATTTTCTTTTGCATAATTACGATAGGAATCCGTTTAGAGGTTTATAAATTGATGTAATTATTACTTGCGCTGGATCGACATTCAATCGAAATTCAGGGGTTTTTAAAGGATTAATATAAATAGATGAAACATTTTACTTCTGACACGTAATTAGAAATATTAATGACATTTTAATTTAAAGAAATATGCGGTATTTTAGTTAGAGTCAATGGATATGGAAATAATATATCATGTTCCATGAAATTGCCTAATATGAGAAGGACAAGTATTCTGCTACAGTGACATATGCATTTAGACGCCCACACAACCATAATAATTATGGTAATAATAACACTACCAAAATAATTATGGTCATATACATAATTATTATGTATTGACTTACTTACACACACACACACACAGATGTATATATATATATATATATATTTATTTATTTATTTATTTATTTATTTATATTTATTTATTTATTTATATTTATTTATTTATATATATATATATATATATATATATATATATATATATATATATATATATATATATATATATATATATATATATATATATATATATATATATATATATATATATATATATATATATATATATATATATATCACTTGGAATCTCAATTATTGCTCAAAAAATCCTCAATATACCTGATATTGTAAACCTTAATTTTTAACCCATTAATGCCCAACATCGAATTCTTTAATTTTCTTTACCTAATTTTCTTCGTACAGGTGCAAAATGAACTGAAAAAATAATAAAAAAATTCCTGCATTAAAATTTGAATTTTTATTCAAAATAATGTTACTGTCCTATAAAAAGGACGCTAGGCACGGGAGGGTACAGGTGTTACACAAACACTTTAACCCTTAGATTTTCTAAAACTATTCCTTTTAATGTCGTTTTTAGATAAATAAACGCATGAAACCAATGGAACTCTGCGAAAAAAAAGCATAATAAAATAAACACAAGGTGTTTAAAATGTATTTTAATCATTTAAAAGAAATCAAAACAATTTAAAAAGCTGAAAATGTCAAAAATAACAGCTTAAAAGGCACAAATTTAATAAATTATGTCTTATGATAAATTTTACACACTTTTATATTTAAATTTACATATAAAAGGGGCTTATTAAAATACAAAATAATGAAAAAAGCTATTCGAATTTTTTTTTCACAATTTATATACAAGCTATTTTGTGCGAAAGATTTCAAAGCATTTATCATGCAATCCAACTAAACATTTATTGCATTTTCTTGTGGATTTTTTGCCACAGTAGGCGCATCTTATCTGTTTTGGATTCACAACTATTAAATGATCTTTTCCGCCATACCGGACATCACCAGACACTCTTTTTGAAAGTTTTTTTAGGTTTCCCTGCAGCCAGACTGTTATTTGGTCTCTTACTGTACTTAGAAAAATATGTCTGACAGATTTCTCTTCTAAAGTGGAGGAGATCCATTCTGTTACTGTCATTAGAAGGGCATAATCTGTACAATAGCCACGCATTTTTGATTGTTTCTTCTAAGCTAAACAAAAACAGAGGCCACCACCATTTTTTAGACCGTATGGAACACTGGTATTGTGCCAGATTTTGATCCATTTGATCGGTACCTCCCATAAATTTATTATATTGAGACACAATATACGGTTGGTCAATCTCTATAAATCTTTTATCAATATTCGACCAGCGTTTGGCCTGAGCTACAGGTTCAATACCATAATGGTTAGACGCCAAAGTAACGACACTATTGTCATTCCACCGAACCATTTTTAAAATTTTTGCTGTTCTGAAAATCAAAACTTCCCTAACTCTTCTTTTTAACAGATTTAACATCTCCAAGTGCACATTTTTTAGTTCTATTAACCCGTATAGTGCCAGTCATCGGTAACTTCATTAGATGGTGGGTCCAAATAAATATCCGCTTCATGGAATGTATCATTATCAGATAACTCTGCCATTAAAGCTAATGCCTATCCACAGTCAAACTTAAAATAAAAACAAAAATATAAATAAGAGCTTTAAAACTTATCGATTGCTTATTTCAGTATATTTAGATCAAATATAATTTGGATTAAAAGACAAAATTCTTAAAATTTATTAAATTTTAGACATTTAAAATACACATATTTTTAAAAAATCCAGACAATTACTTATGTACTTCGAAATTTTTCTTTATTTTTTAAAATCACTAAATAAAGAACACATCCTTTGATTAAAATTTTTGTATTTAAGAGGCTAATTTGTTAATACGTTCATTTCATTATCAAGAGGCTAATATTTCTCTTAAATAAGAATTTTTTTTAATCATTCCTTAATCAACAGAACATTTATATTTAAATTATTTTCCTAAATAAGGAATACTCAATAATCTTTATTTATAAAAATAATTTATAACATC
Source organism: Dolomedes plantarius (assembly GCA_907164885.2). Lineage (NCBI taxonomy): Eukaryota > Metazoa > Arthropoda > Arachnida > Araneae > Dolomedidae > Dolomedes > Dolomedes plantarius. The sequence continues at coordinate 52,449,687 of OU015500.1, read as the reverse complement.
ATTTTTCTGAAAATAAATAGCATTTCCTTTTCTCTATGGTAATAAAACATCAGAAATTGAGAAAAAAAAAAAGACGCATTCGTATAGCGGAACAGGTCAGAAAAACATGTACCAATTCGTGCCTAGCGTCCTATATATAGAACGCTACCCAAAAGAAAATATAACAGTGTTAAAAAATAATTTTAACAATTTTGAAAAATACATATAAGAAAAGAGTATTGACTGTGATAACAGCATAAAATATTTTCGTAACATTGAAAAACAATAAAATAAACTTACTTTTTGTGTGACGCTCTTTTGAAAACCTAAAAAAACGACTAACTCTGACTTTAGACCCTCAAAGCAGAAATAGAACATTAATGTAGTGCTACCAACTGGTGGATAATAAGAAATACAACACTTTATCACGATATTCTGCTATTTGGATCGAAATAAACAAAAAATTCAGTGATTTAGAGCTTATTATGTAAGCGTCCTTTTAAAAGGACGCTAGGCACTAATGGGTTAATCATATAAGAGCTTAATTCACGTTTTTTTTATTGTGGAAATTACGCCTTAACATTTAGCCTGATGACCTCTACGAATGAATTGGACTTGAGTCCCAAAAGACCCCAATGAGGTCTTAGTAGAGATTTTTATAAGGAGGTTCATGGAGTAAGTTTGGCTTAGTAAAGTGCATTTTCTGAGACATTCATTTGCAATATCTCCACTTTACTTATTTTGTCAATTCAAGCAGCAGATAAATATTCCTGCTATTGGACAGAGCCAATTTTTTTAAATATAAATACAACTCCTAAAAATATAAAGCCTGTACTACGCATCGCTATGTATGATTTGTAACAAGCATCGAGAATTAATTGTTTACTAGACATTGTTGTAAACCCCCACCAATCTAAGATTTTCTCTCTCTCTCTCTCTCTCTCTATATATATATATATATATATATATATATGACAAAATGGTGTAAGTCACATTTTCAACTTATTTGAGGGCAAAATTGTAATCTACATGTTCAATTTATAGTGGAATTGCAAATAATTATTATTTGCGATATTATGATAATTATTTTGAATTATAATGTGTTCAATTTATACTGGAATTTTTTGTAGTTTTTGCATTAAAACGCTTTGGACTTTCACCACTTTGCCTTTCTCCGCCTCATATATACTGTATATGTATACATATATAAATACATACATATATATATACATACATACATACATATATATATATATATATATATATATATATATATATATATATATATATATATATATATATATATATATATATATATATAGTTCCTCCTATAACTTTATAAAACTCAGAATTTTTATACATTAACACATTAATAATCTATGCAGTGCCGTCAATCAGTCAAATATGTAAAAAATAATTTTCTTTTTTATTACCCGAACCAAAATGTACACATCAATATTAAATATCTATTTACATTGTGTATCACGTTAGAATCATAAAATCTACATGCGAAAATTTAAAACGTTACGTGATATGAATGATATAGTTAATAAATGTTAAACATTTTAACAGTACACGTCCGTGGATATATAATAAAAAAACACATTATTTTACCTAGGTTCGCTCTCTAACTCCACAATTATGCCTTGTCTGCGCCATATGAATGTGATTGGTCTGTTTCCGAATGAACTGCATTCCAGCATTGTCCTTTCTCCTCTTCTGGTCGTCAGAATTCGAAACTTTGATTGAAACTGCGGAGCACCTAGAGAGATAAAATTTTGAAATGCTCTACTGCATCATTACGACAGGGTTATTCAATAAATGCAGTATTTAATGCGGGCGTCTATTTTAGTATTCAGTCCTAGAGGAATATTGTTTAGAGGTAAAATTCCAGATGAATGCTTTGCTACGTCCTAACTTCGAAGTTCAATTAATTTGGAATTCTGGGTTCGACGCAGAGTAATCTCCAGTAAATGAATGCGGGAATACAGAAATATTGTGTTGTGAAAACTGAATAGGACATATATAGTGGCCAATATGAAATATTAAAATTCGCGATAGATTGAGTGCGCATGCTGTACGGAGAATTGTTGAGGCTATACAAAAATTCATTCATAATTAAATATTTTTATGAATTTCACTTTGCCATACAAAACTGGTAATATTTTAGACAAATAAGGAAATCTTTAAAAATTATCTGACTATACTCATGCAAAAATGCGTTTGTTTTTTATATTATATTCATTATGTCAATGCGTTCAGAGGTAACACTAGTCATGGAGGATATTTGGGCACTTCATTTTGTTAATGATAAAACATGGAGACTATTTCAAACTTAATTCTAATAAGAAAAACTTAATATTACATAAAATGAAAACCATTTATTCTTCAGTAGATATAACAATATAGACGCATGAGTTCTTTAATATACACTCATGTCCATATATTAAGGATAATGCCAGCTCCGGCAAATAAAGGTTCAGAAACAAAACAAACTTATTCATAAAGATCATTTATTAAACAGATGATAAAGAACAAAAAATATGATGTATGTATGATTATGATGGTGTAACTACGTTTTTTTCTCCCTGGAGCAATTGTAAAAAATATCTCTTTCACAAAAACTTAATATTACATGGTTGGTATGATGGTTAATACATTGTATGTCTCCCATGCGATGAAATACAGTCCGTACAACGCCTAGGCATGCTGCGTATCAAATTATGGAGCTGATCTTGGAGAAGATTACTCCACTCAGCAAGCAATGCTCTCCCAAGTTCCGGTACACATGTAGGAGTTGGTTGACGGGCTCCAACTCTTCGGCCAAGCATGTCCCCCACATGTTCTATAGGATTCATGTCAGGTGAGAATGCTGGCCATTCCATACGGATGATATCCTCAGATTGAAGGCATTCGTTCACGATGTTTGCTCGGCGAGGACGGGCGTTGTTATCCATAAACAAAAATTCTGCGCCCATGGCACCCCTAAACAAACCTACATGTTGTTCCAGAAAGATGTCCCGATAAATGTGGCCGTCCATGGTTCCGATTTGAACATGCAGATCTGTTCTGGATCCCAGTATACTGGGCTCCAGAAGTTATAATTCCACCCCAAGAATTATAATTCCACACCAAACGAGCAATCCTGGACCACCGTAATGGTGTTGTTCAATGATGTTGTCTTGTTTGGTAACGGCTACCTGGCGTTCTCCATATGAAAGTCCGACGTGAATCAGACTGCAAGCTAAACCTGGACACATTGGAAAATATCATGCAAGCCCACTGTGACGATGTCCATATTGCATGTTCTCTATTACAGGCTAATCGCTGCCGACAGTGAGTTGCCGTGAGCGGAACACATCTGACAGGTCTGCGAGCATATAGACCAATATTTCCCAAACGTCTGAACATGGTTTGTCTTGAAACTGTGGTATCTGTGGCTGCAGAAAGATAACGAGACAGGTCGGATGCCGTGCTCCGTCTGCTTCTTTTGGCAGTTACTGCCAAATACCGATCTTCATTCGGCGTTGTAACTCGGTGGTGACCACTGACATTTCCATCATCTTGGAATCATTGTCAAAGCCTAGAGATGACACTTTGGGCGATTCCAAGTTCCTCGGATTGTTCCATCTGAGTACGCTCATATTCCAGGCGGCTGTTAATTCTATCACAAAAAAATCATCCACACGTGTCTTCTGTGACATAACTATTCGGTTATAGCACTGAGCGGCTTACAGAACGCTGGTGAACAATTTTACTTCTTTGCCACCATTCCTTATATTCTCCTCTCTTTCACTCTCGTCATTGTGACGTACTATTGGCGTCATCTGGTGGCTTCCTGTAATTTGCATATTATTCTTGAAGATGTGTGTGATAATTCTACAGGAGAAATTTTTACTTTAGAGTTCGATTTCCGTGTGATTGTGAATTATCCTTAATTTATGGACATAAGTGTATTTATACTAGCTGAATACACGTGCTTCGCCATTGAGTACATTCAAATTAAATGCAACGGTCAATGTATGCAATTAATGCTTATATATATATATTATTTATAAAAAAATCGTAACGTGTATTATTATAGACAAAATAATGTACAGGATAATATTCAAATGAAATACAATGGTCTATGTATGCAATTAGTTTGTATGTTTAATAACCATAAAACATACTAATTCAAATTAAATTCTTAAAAAACTTCCATCTAGTCTATTGGTTAAATTATATATTTTACTGTATTTTAATTTTTTTGTCAATCTATTTCGTTGTTATGCACGTGACGCAAAATTAATTTGAAGTATCACAATAAGAAAAGAAACCGCGTGATTAGCGTTTAATAAATTAAATTCCAAAAATTAATCTTTGAAAATTGACCAAAAATCAGAAAATGAAGGTAAAGATTCGAAAAGGATTTCATATTAAAGAAATTTTTATGATCTTTCTTGTGATATAAGTTTTATAACCCTCAGATTATTATTTTAAATGCAAACTTTAAAAAAGTTACAAAAACAGCTTAAAAATTTTATTTAAAAAAATCTACGAAGAATTTTCAAAAATATTTCTTAGTGCACCCCTGTAATATAAGAAAAATCCCCATGCAAAATTTCAGTCTTTTATATCCAGCGGTTTGGCCTGTGCGTCATCTGTCAGTCAGTCAGTCAGTCAGTCAGTCTGTCTCTTATATATACATAGTCCAGTCATATAATGTGACCTCCGCCTACTTTTGACGTCAACGTTAAATAACCAATCGCAGAAGGCACATGTCATCAGCAAATTTGGCGGATATATAAAGTGTGTTGTAGGCATTCGGAAAACATTCAGTTCTTGCAGTCATGCAGAAACTTGGCGATTTATCGGACGTCCTAAAGGGCATGATCATTGGCTTTCGGGACAAGGGTGGAAGCATTTCCGAAACGGCTAATTTTGTAAAATGTTCGCGGGCCGTCGTGGTAAAAGTATACCGTGCATAGCAAAATGGCACTATCCAAAATCAGCGACGTGGCAAATGTGGTGAACCAAGGACCATAGATGGCAGAGGTGAACGACGGCTAAGGAGATGCGTTCGGGCGAATAGACGTGCAAGCGTTGAGCAACTGACCGTCCAGATGAAACAAGGGGCTACCAACAGTGTCTCCACAACGACGGTTCAACGAACGTTGCTGCGTATGGGCCTCCGCAGCAGACGCCTGGTTAATGCACCTATGCTGACTGCAGTTCATCAAAGACGAATGCTGGAATTTGCACGCCAGTACCGCAACTGGACTTCCACTGAGTGGAGACAGGTGGCTTTTTCCAATGAATAACGTTTTATGCTCCATCGAACAGATGCACGTTGGCGTATACGGCATGACACGTCTGAAAGCAAACGCCCTGCAAAAATTGCCGGAAGGGTCCAAGCCGGTGGAGATATTATTATGGTCTAGGGAATGTTTTCGTGGTATTCTCTGGGTTCACTCATCATTATGGAAGGCACGAGGGATCAACAAAAGTACGCATCTATCCATTCGGACCATTTTCACCCCTACATGTGAATTGTTTTTCCTCAGGATGATGGCATCTATCAGAAGGCCAATCCGACATTGTCATAAAGCTCGCAGTGTACGTGCGTGGTTCGAAGAGCATCAGGATGAGTTTACCGTACTCCCTTGGCCAGCAAATATCCCGGACTTCAACCCAATCGAGAATCTGTGGGACCGCTTCGATCGGGTTTTTCGCACCATGGATCCTCACCCGCGTAACCTAGCGCAGCTGGCCACGGCACTGCAGTCGGCATGGCTCAACATCCCAGTGCACACCTTCAGGAACCTAATTGACTCTCTTCCTGCACGTTTCGCTGCGGTCCGCTCTGCGAAAGGTGGTTATTCTGTATTTGGACAGGTCGTCACATGTGACCACCTGTCACATGTAACCACAGGTGGTTAATGTGACCACCTGTCAAAATCCAGAATAACCACCTTATATATATATATATATATATATATATATATATATATATATATATATATATATATATATACACTCATGGACAAAAAAAATTAGCGCACCAAAAAGGAGTCGTCAAAATGAAACGAAATTTTACATACGTGATGACTACTTTGATATAAGTAAATGATAAGAAAATCAAAGAAAAAGAATAATTTATTTCAGAGAAAAAGGCAAAAGAACGGAGGAGTTAATACTCCATTGGACCCCCTCTAGCGCGAATGCACGATGCGATATGATCGGGCATTGAGTCATACAAGTTCTGTATGGTGTCTTGAGACATTTCGATCCATATTTGCTGTCACCTTGCCTCTAGTTCGTTCAAACTCATGGGATGCTCAACTCGTCGTCCCAAATGATCCCAGATATGCTCGATTGGAGACAAATCTGGGGATCGGGCAGGCCAAGGAAGGGTAGTAACAGTGCAGAGACAGTCTTGTGACACCCTTGCCGTATGAGGCCGAGCATTGTCTTGTTGAAAAATGGCTCCTGGGAGCCGTTGCATGAGTGGAAACACATGTGGTTGCAGGATTTCATGAACATACCGCTGGGCTGTCATGGTGCCACGGAACAATACTAGGGGTGATCGTGTATTGTAGGCAATGGCACCCCATACCATCACACCAGCTGTGGGAGCGATGTGTCGCTGTACAGCAAAGGCAGGATTGAAGCGTTCACCACGGGCTCTCCACACGCGAACACGATTGTCAACACTGCCAGTATTGAATCTGGATTCGTCCCTAAAGACGACATGGTTCCATTACGCTGCAGTCCAGTTTCCTCGTGCGCGGCAAAACTCCAAACGGAGGCGTCAATGGGTGGGCGTCAAGGGCAGCACACGTAATGGGCGCCGCGATACCAACTGTCCTTCAGACAGGCGCCTTCGTATGATTCGAGAAGACACAGAGGCCCCTAGTGAAGGTGCTACCTGTGCCTGGATGGCGGCCGATGAAGCAGTTGGCTGTACGCGTGCATTTCTTACGATGTGGCGGTCTTCTCGACGACTGGTCTGTCGAGGGCGTCCTGAGCCTGGTCTTCGTGTACATGACATCTCTCGGGTCCACTGGTCCCAACACCTCCTCACAACACAATCGGACCGGCCAAATTGACGAGCTACTCGCCTAGCTGACCACCCAGCTTCCATCATCCCGACGATTCTTCCCCTCTCAAACTGCGACAACTGCTTATATTATCTTCGAACACGGCGTAATGGCATGCCTATCTCAGCTCTTCCTTTGTAAGTGATTCAGCACACTCAAACAAGCTTTGGTTACATGTTTTACACTCCACAGAGTACGATGTTCAACGCCCTCTACCGGCTATACGTAATGCGCAAACACGCTGCATTTCAAATCATTTGCATATCTCCCCGACATGTACCTTCATTGCAAGTTTCGTTACGATCCCGCAATTATTTCTTGGTGCTCTAATTTTTTTGTCCATGAGTGTATATATATATATATATATATATATATATATATATATATATATATATATATATATATATATATATATATATATATATATATATATATATATATATAATAACTTCCTTTAATATTACAGAATAAGTATAAAGCCATCTATACCAGTTTTCTACGTATAAATTGTCCCATGGAGATTAGGGAACCAATGCCGATCTGCAATATAATATCAATCAGGTCTGTGCAGCCTTCGTTCAGAAAAAATGATCATGTCTCCAAAAACAAACTAACTGTCATGAATACTATTACTCTATTCCCTGTCTATCAGTTAAATATTTTCAACTTGATACAAAGAGCCAACGGAAATGAAAATAGATTGGTTGTCGCAAAAACATGTCTAATGAGAAAAATGAGTATATGGTTAGGGAAAAAAATACCACGATGCAGAATATTATCATAACGACTTATATAGTGTCGTGTTACCTTGACTTTATTGCATACTGCTCCTGATTCTTAGCTCAGTGAGACAAGAACTGGGTCGTACATATATGTTACTCAGATGGTTAGGTTTATGTGTTAGTTTAATGTTTAAACGCTAATTATGTGTACGCTGCACTCCTATCGCCCTTTGGTCGTACTACCAATGTCACCATCAAAAATAAAAAATAAAAAATTAAATGATCTGTGTCCGGAGGAATGTCGGCATGACTTGCAAAAAAAGCGATGTCATCGTTTCTCAGTGTTCATCAATGTAATTTGAGGAACATCAGATAGGAGAATCTGAACTCCTACCATATATATCTCATATTACGCAAGTCACCTAAAAAAATCACCGTGACTCGCAAAAAAATTAATGCCAACATTCCTCAGTGAGCAGCAATCCTCTAGAGCAATTTGAGGAACATTAAAGAAGAGAAAAAACTTAAAAACTCTGTATCTTTTGTTATTATATCGATTGAAATATGTTTGAGACAATCGATATAGTTAATGAATAGATAAAATATTTATAAATTCTGTATAAAAAAATTAGACTGACAGTGAATTTATTAATGCATTCCAGCTTCTTGAATTGCTTCATTAGCTTTGGGGCTGATTTCCCTATTAAGACGATCATTTAAAACCTGTGAATAGCTCTTTCTCCATAGCGTAAAGAGCCATTTGGGCACTATCAGTGTATTTCCATAATCCATGAATACCCAAGTATTAATTTCTACAGTTTGTCGAAAATTCATCCTATTTTGAAAATGATTTATCATTTTTTGCAGATTTATATTCCTGAGTTTGGTGAAGAAATTAATAATTTAAATTCTGATATCGTTGTGGTAATAGGAAGACTACTTTAAATATATATATATGTATATATATATATATATATATATATATATATATATATATATATATATATATATATATATATATATATATATATATATATATATATACATATATATATATACACATATATATATACACATATATATATATACATATATATATATATATATATATATATATATATATATATATATATATATATATATATATATATATATATATATATATACATATATATATATATATATATATATATATATATATATATATATATATATATATATATATATATATATATATATATATATACATATATATATATACACATATATATACACATATATATATATATATATATATATATATATATATATATATATATATATATATATATATATATATATATATATATATATATATATATATATATATATATATATATATAAGGTTATCTAAGGGAAATAAATTATACCTGTATTTTGTTTTACTTACATATCTTTATTATCTTGCGTTGCGAGGCGTGCTTGCCTGTCATATATTTTCCTGAAAGCCTTCATATGTAAAATTTATGAAGAAAATGAAATATTTTCTTTCTTCATTAATCCAATGTGTTAGCAGGAATTCAAAACGCAGTTCACTAGTGCCTTTTTATTTATTATTAGCATTCATTTCTTTATCACAGTTTATAATGCACGCATCAGTTTACAAAAAGAAAACATTATTTATGTCTACAGTGAAAAAATCTGGTACGTTACATTTGAACCACCAATTTCTAAGCAAATTACATCCATATGTATACGCCACGAAGCGCTTTAACCAGGTTTTTCTCTTTTTGTTTTCAACTTGAAGAGGATTTACGGTGGAGTGCGCATTTTCTTCTTTAAATTTCAAACTAGAAAATGCAGTGATGTATGAGACACTTCATAGACACTTTTGAATACCATATCAATGGTAAATAATTCGCTAAAAAGGATTTTCGTTGTCATATAGATATATATGTATATATGTCAAAACATTAATTGAGAAAATTTCAGGGGGCTTTAGAATAGCAAAACTTAACATTAAAATCATTGTCAAAACGCGTTGAAAAAGGCTTTTCACTGTTTCGGGAAGTGAGCTAGATTCAGAGCAGATTCGCGAAAGTAAGTTCCACCAAGGCAAACTATTTTAGATGTACATGTTTAGCGCGCGAAAATATTGCTGACATAAACAAAAGACGGTTCTGGAAGTTTCCATGTGGTGTTTTGAGAATGCGCGATAGGGGGGACGCTCTGAGGAGAATAATAGAAATAGTGGCAGATTAAGCTGCAAGGTCGTTGTTAATGGACGTGCGCTACTCGGCGCCGCGAAGTTTTTGAAAATGGCGATGCTAGGAGATAGACTTTGAGCGTGGTTCTCGTGAAGAAAAGAATTAAAGTGATTGACTTGAATTATGGACTGTTTATTGATCAAAGTGCCTTCCATTCGCCAACCATGTTAACGGAGACGATGACTGCAGCGTGTAATAGGGGGTGTAAATCCAACTCCCGTCATATATATATATATATATATATATATATATATATATATATATATATATATATGTGTGTGTGTGTGTGAGTCAAAATTTTGACGCATTTTGGTACTTTTATGTTTAATTGTTTACTGCTTGCCCAAGCGATACAGACTGGGTTTGATGCATAGCCAAGATTATAACCCGCGACGCAGGACATCTGAAATTTTGCTTTTCGGAGGACCGTTATGGAGAAACATAATTCTACGTTAAAATTGCTAATTTAATTTCTTTGCCTTGCATTGTGTCTAACATAATCTCACCTAGAGTAATAAGAAAGACAGCATTATGAATATTGGGAAAATAGTTAAACATATATTTCATGCACGACCATGAAATACGTAAGATATCCCACTAAAGTGGAAATAACTTTAAGTTAAAGGGAAAAGTATGTGAATATTGCATAATTTATTATCAGATTATTTTGGATTCGTAGCTGTAAAATTTTAAAACATCCTTTCTATCCGGGGATTCTTTTACCGAAAATGGAACAGATATCACATATACTCCCACGAGTAGCATTTAACAGAAATGGTGCGCCTAAATACCTCTCTAATAAATACATTTTTAAAGCAAAAAAGAAGTGAAAAATCTTTCCATTCTTTTATCAGCACAAAAAGAAAAACTTGTTTAAATAGGTAAAAAACTAAGGTAAATGGGCTTAGACGTAGTAAAAAAGTACTGAATATAAATCCATTGGAAGTAAAATATAATTCCTTTTAATGGTGGGACTCTGAGTAAATTCTTTTGAATTCGATTTTTTCGACTATTCTAGGTTGAGAAACATTTTCAATAGAAAAAGGTGACATGAATTCTTTAAAGTGAGGTAATTTCATGCAATGTATTAAAATAATGTAGAACTAGAAGAGAGACTTTTTTTAAGTGTCTTCAGAAGTCATTTTTATTATACTTTCATTATAAAATTAAATAACCTGTTACAATCATATTAAATCCCTTTTTTAGATACAAAGAAAAATAATTAATTAGCAGTTAATTTTTAATGTAAATTTATATTTTTTTATTCTTGAAATGTAAAGAATACTTTGATTCGATAAAAATGGTTGCATGTTTCAACTATTTTTTTTTTAAACAGTGCTATTTTATAAATTTTTATTATTTGAATTTGATAATAAGCACTTAAAATATTGAAAAATACTTTTTTAAAACTTTTATGATAAAATTTTGAAATTCTCTAGAGAAAAATTTAATGCATTAATTTAAAGATAAAAGTATGAAAGAAATAATTAAATATCTAATATTAAAATGAAAAAGTATAAAATGACAGGTTTTTGTTAAGATCGATAAGAATAATACAAATGAAATTTTTTTAGAGTATTTAAAAAATTCCTTTTATAATGCAGTTTATTATAGTAAACTGAATGAATTTTAAAGGAATAAAAATTATATTTTTATTAATAAAACACTAAGCACTAAGCTTGTTGCTTTCGTTTTAAACTTTATGGATGGTTTTGAATAATAATGAAATACAACCAAAAATACTGGACAAATTATTGTATGCATTCAAAGCGTTAGAGTCCAATTGTAGATTCGGCTTATTTTGTCCTTTATGTGAACCATAATCCCATGGTTAAGACTACGGACCCTCGAAGAAAAAAAATGATGTATTTTATCTTTTATTACCTGTTTCACATGTCACGAAATTATAAAAAAAATCAACAAAATAATTTTCATGAGGATGGCATTAACATTCAGGACAGATACTAAAAAAATTATGTCCTTTAAAATAAATTAAGAATTTTTGTTGTTATCATTTTTTTAAAATTACAGTTTTCTTGTTTTTTTATTTATGTTCTCAGCAGTATTTTTATGGTTTCAGGGGCTGATACTTCAATCATTTGCTTGGTTCAATAGGAAAAAAGGTAAAGGATCCATTCTAAAGTTTAAAAAAATCCTTTCAAACATGATTTCATTCATATTTTCCTTTCTAATTTATTCCTTCCCAACTTATAGCTTAATCTATCCCTAAATTGATCAAAGATATATTACTATACTACTGAATAGGTTTAAAAAATCAAAAATGAGTTAAATAAAGGCTTGAATGTTAATAAAAAAAATAAAATCATCTTTTAATGATGTATGAAAAATTCTACTATTGTAAAAATAGCGATATATATATATATATAAAATCGCATGCATAGAAAAAAAATTATTTCATTTAAATATTGAAGTAAGTTTATCTATTAAAAAAAACATATAAAGAATATTTTTAGTAAAAAAAGTTTTTTTGGGATTGACTCGAGACTGAATAAAACGTCCTAGTATACAATAAATAATTTAAGTAAGAGATTGTAAAGTCAGTACTTCGTCACATTTCTTCCTGTCTCCTTAGAGCAAATGTATTTTTATTAATAGCTCTATTGTAATATTTCAGACTTTAAAGGTCTAAAAATGACCATCTTGTCTCACTGTACGTCACACGTCATGCAATGTAACTACAAACATAAACAGTCGTGGTATGTTTTCTTTCGTAGCAGCTTTTTTTTTTGCAGAAAACCGCGAGTTTAGCATTCATCGGTCTCTTCAGGTAATTGCACTGGTACTCAACTGCACCTGCTCCAAGCACCTTCAACTTCAAAGTTGAGTGAGGTAGCAGCAAAAAGAGAATAAGATTCCTCGTTGTCCTGTTGCAAAACAGAATTACAGTGAGATAAAACTTTAAAATATTCATGTTTTTCGTTACGTTCGATGAAAAAAAAAGGTGTAATGAAGGGACAAAGTTCATGGTCATCTACAGTTTACATTCCCACTTAGGTCATTTATGCAAATCTGATTCAAGATTTGTTTGCGGATTTGGCAAGTTTGAATGGTAATTAATCTTGTCATTTAACATATAAAAATTTTCCTCAATGCTCCGCAATTTTATGTTCCCTCTAAGCTGCACACGCACATATTTAGTGTCCTCGCGTACAGAGAATTCTTTCCCCAGCAGTGGCAGTTCATATCTTTGGTATTCCGACAGTTATATTAAAATAGTATCATGAGACTTGAAATTCATCGCTCACGAAAAAGGTGAAAGGTAGTTCAATAAAGCCATTTTCTGATATGTTGATCTACAAGCTTGGAAAAAATAATATGAGGAAGTCTCAGTCCATATCTATATTCCTTCAACAATCAATGCTTCTAGTGCAAAATGCTAACGTAGCTTCAATGTTATGAATTCTATAACATGAAAATTCAGAAACAGACTGGGAGTAGAACACTTTGATGATCAAATGAGAATCAAACTCAAAATTCATATGTCATCTGGGGACGAAATTAATCTTGATGTTGTTTATAATCATTGGATCACAATGATTAAACACAAATACAATAAACCGTTTTGAAACAGGGAGACTTATTTCTTTAGATGAATACGCTTTTTGCTGAAAATTTTTGAAAATTATGATTTGAATATTTTTCTTTTTTTCTAATCATTTCAGATTTTTATAACCATACAAAAATATAATAAATTAATTCGTTATGCAATATTTTTCGTACCATTTAATTCATAAAAATGCAATCGTAGGAACTTAAGTTTTCAATAGTCATTGCAAATCATTGCAATCCCAATTCGCATTTTACTACCGTAGGACAAAATCCGGCACTCTGTCCAAAGCGTAGCATTTTTTACAAGGCCTGAAACCCTTACGCTATTTGTAGATTAACTATGCCGTGTAATTTTCTTAAGCATTTATAAGCATACTGAAGGTCAAAACAGCAAAATGTAAGCAGTGCGACTGAAGTAACTATGTAGTCCACATATGGTGGTAATGCATCACTGCCCAGTCTTGAAGCGATGAGAACATGCTAAGATGAACGCATGCCATCGTTAGCTCCAATTGTAACAATACTAGTAAGCACGTTTGGCAAAGCGAAGTGATTGGTATACAGAGAATTAAGCGAATACATTCGGCCAGCTGTCGAAAGTAATTTGAATCACACTAAAACGTTTACCAGTAGCTCTTGCAACGCTTACAACCTTGTCTTTAATGTTACGTTTATGGTATCATTGTTAATGTTCTAATCGCGAATACCACAATTTTTAGTATCTCAGACAAAACTTCCAGTTATATCAGGAGTGGCGATTTTCAATTCTATCTCAAGAACAGGTATTTTTTACCAGGTTTTGTAAAATAAAATAACTAGCATTATAACACTGATCGTGAACACTTATCGAATTCACACTGTCCTTTTGATCTGTGTCACGTGGTTTCGAGCTTTAAACACGAAAGACAACAAAGTCTTTTCATAAACGAAAAGATTGTATAAATAGAAACAATGTAAAAGGATTTATAGCATATACTGGAATTTTCCCCTAGATTATGTTTGAAAATAATTTTTCTAAAGACTGTGAGCCCAAATGGGTGTAAGCTGGCATCCTAAACTTCTAGGTGAAACAGGTATATAATAATGTTGATAGATAGATTGATATAAAACATGGTGAATGAAATATTTTCGAAGATGAAAAGGAATAATTCATAAACTTTTCCCCGTTGTTAGCTGTTATACATGGTTGCGAAACTTAAAAATAATTATAGAGTTCATTGTAATTTTTCCCCTTTAAAAAATTATACTACTAATTTCATTCATTTCGATTAAGTTCATTTTTACTATCATATTCTCCTTGGCTATTCAGCCTGTATATTATTTTGATTAGTTTCTATCTTAATTGTCTAAATTAAATACATAGACCGCGTCACAAAGACAGCTGTTAACCATGATTGTATGTTGATTTTATATGAACGCAGCATTATAATTAAAGGTTTGTTAATCTCTATAGGAAAGTATTTAAGTTGCAGTTTGGGCTATCTGTGCACCTATTATAGTTGTTGTTAAGTATTTCCCTAATGCTGAGTTTAAATTGTGCCTCGGAGGAAAAATTACGAATTTCTATCTGAAACGAGCGAAGACATGAGTTTCAGGATATTTTGCGGACTTTAATTTGAACTTCCCTAATGTAATTCCAGTTAAACATGGATGCATCCTCGGATAATAATTCGAGCAAGGGAAGACGCAGCTAAATGTTACATCAAAACAATTTTCTTTTCGGTTCTTGAATTTCACTAATGACTTTGACCTCATGCCAGTTTTACCCATGCTTCTGTTTCGCTTCTATCCGTATATGTACTGTTTTGATACTGTATGAGACTGTTTTGATACGTCATGCAAAACGATCCAAAAGTAACACACCGCGCAGAATGAAACAGCACGAGAATAGCGGAACATTTTTTAGGACATTGTTGCAAATAGGGGAAACTTTTGACCCCCGTGCGTCAAAATTAGCAAGAACAGATCACATTAAATGACTTAGGCCAGCTTCCGTGCCGCGACAGAGGAAACATCATTATGTGTAAGGTTTTTACGGTCATTTCCAATCAGCAAAGCTTTTATGTTTAGTTTGTGAAGGGGGTCCTTCTCCAAATACGGTATGACTTTCAGAGGTTACTATCTGAATAAACATATTGTCATCAATATGTACATTCATAAACTCAAGTCACTCACGCATGTAAATGTACGTACACACACACACACACACACACACACACACATATATATATATATATATATATATATATATATATATATATATATATATATATATATATATATATATATATAAGGTGTGAACCAAAAGTCTTGCTCTGATTATAAATATAATATTTATCATGCTCAAACTATTTTAATTAGACCTATGTTTGTTTGGATATATTGTAAGTACTGTTATAAATGTTTTAATAAGACTATTTAACTCAGTAAATTTTAACGTGTGCCCCCTTGGTAGCTCGGAGAATGTCGAAGCGATATCCCAGTTCCCACCAAGTGTTATTTACATGTCTTCGGTTACAGTACACACAGTACATGTTTCGTCTAGAAAATGACACACTAAATATCCCCAGTGTGGGGGTGTGACATCTTTCTGAAAAAGTTGCAATAAGTCTAAGTAAATGTTAGGGGTAACGTTTTTGGGCTTTCTCTTGAATCGACGCCATTCCGGCCAAAATTGATGTCCTCCTACTAAATATTCCCCCGAGTCCCTCTTGAAGGAGCACTCGCGTCATTTATTGCACAAAACAAAAATAAACTACTAAAACTGACCTATCCAACGATTCAAAAGTTACATTATTATAATAAACGGTTATTTTGTAATGAATTTTTATAATCAGGGAAAGACTTTTGGTTCACCCTGTGTATATATATATATGTTTGTGTGTGTGTGCGCGTGTGTGTGTGTGTGTGTGTGTGTGTGTGTGTGTGTGTGTGTGTGTGTGTGTGATTTGGTACAAGAAGTGCCTCATCCAATTTTTTTTAAATGACTTTGTTATGTATCTTTAAAAAGTATTATTTTTAATGAAAGAAGTACCCAAGTCTGTCCGATGTTTTACAAATGTTTTATAATCCATTGTACAGACTTCGGTACTTCTTACATTGAAAATAATATTTTTTTAAAGAGACATAAGCAAGCAAAGTCATTTTGGAAAAAAATGACTTAGGTACTTCTTGCACCAAGCCACACACACACACACACACACACACACACACACACACACACACACATATATATATATATATATATATATATATATATATATATATATATATAATTGTATAGTAGACAACGTTATATGAAATAAACTTACTGTGAACTGTCAGCCGTACAACTGTACTGAGTCCTTCCCCTACGCCGTTGCTCGCCTCACAGAGGTAATAGCCTTCGTCAGAGGTCTCTACGCTCGGAAAATTCAGCGATCCGTTCACCAGAATATGTACATGCGAGCTACTAACAATGGTCTTAAACTGTTCCGGAGGATGGCCTGAAAAAGGTAACTATTGACAATCCGATTTTGGAAATGAGAAGAAATTATAAACTTTTCATTCAAGCAACTTTCTGAGTGAGAAAAGAAAAATATTATTCAAATAATTAATAATATCATGTTCTGGTATATGATTCATTTTTCAAAAGTATTTGTTTCAAATTAAAATACTTTCCTCCTCAGTCCATGACCTATAGTCCTTTTGGTTTCACGGATATTTCTCTAAGCCTATGTTATGGCGGTGTTCTATCAACCGCAGTTTTGGACTTTTTTTCCGATTTTCTAATTTCATTTTTGGGTTAATCCCTACATAATTTATCCATCTATTTCTTGGTCTTCTTCGGGGTCTAATTCCTACTGAAACGCAGACATACCTTAAGATTTTTTTATCTTTAATTCGTTGAGTGAGCCTCACGAAACGTAATTTAGCAATCTTTAATTCTATTACCTTATCAATTTCATATTTTTCTGTTGCCTGTTTTTTTTCTATATTTTGTATCAACTGAATGGCCAAGCAATTTTCACCTTTACCTTTTGTTGCCCCTTCGTAATCTATTTTAATCTCTATAGAGTAATTTTCAAGTTTCATATTCTTACATAAGAGCTGGTTAAAATGCTACTTTATATAACTGGCCTTCGCTTTTCAGAGAGGTTTAAGTAGGTGTTAGTAATGAATAATTGATTACTAAACAACAGGTCCTCTTTTCTGCATTAAATTTGCTAGTTATTAATAGTGAATCTTATTATGAGGCTTATTGTACAATTTAAATTTTCATTCGCTGTCAAATTTGGGGTGATTTAAAATTCAGGTTTTTATATTAACTATACAGTGTTTCTTTTATCAGTTTTATTAATTTCTAATCCCATTTTATCAACCTCTTCACGATTTGAACATAATTTTCTCTAAGACTTATTTTGTACCTGTTGATGTAATCTTCTTCGACCGCTAATCAAATTATTTTGACATCTATTTTATCAAAGATATTACATTTTTTTTGCTTCTTGCATCATCAAAGAAATAACAGTAAACAGTTCTCTTAACAAGTTTTAGAAAATCTGCAATAAATTACAAAACGTGCAAAACTTTCGTGGATGGCTCGCGAACCATTTTGTCACAATTTGAGCATGTCAACAATGGACTAAACATCCAACCAGAATTTTGTTCTTAAAAGATACGTACCTGTAGCTTTTTTCCATCTTATATGTGGGTGTGGCACACCATCTGCTTGACAGCTAATTTTGGCAGGACGACCAGAAACAGCAGCAATATCACTAGGCTCTAAAATCCAACGGGGAGGAACTGAAATTTTAGAGAACGAAATTAAAGGAATTAAAGAATTCTACAAGTAAACGCTGAATTGAAAATAATAAACAATATTCTTCTCTCTCATATTTTCTAAGATCAACATTAGTTTCACATTTTTCGAACGTCATTTTTATTTAGTTATCATATTCCTAAAAAAATCTTTTCTGTGGTGGTTTTTAATCTGTTTTTGAAACTCTCACAAGGCTTTTAACGAATGCTTGTTTTTAACGAATACCTGTTATATATAGAGATTCTCTTTCTACCCTCTCCTTCTTTTGTATTCATACAACTCACTGATTGGCCAATAGCGACCTAGTGTGGGCGGGGTGTAGTATTAAATCTTGCTTAAATTCCTGTTAAAGCAGTGAAAAGCCGATGCAAATTTCCTGAGTAGGTCAGAGATATGTTTATTTCAGTTACAGTCCCCGGGTTAGTAAGATTACAGAGCGTTAGAGAACGAACAGTGACTTCAATTTCTTTCCGAACACGCATAATTATAAATGTAAGGAAAACAAAACGAAAATAAATGTCATACCAAACATTTTAAAATTTTATAAAATGTAAAGATTTCTAGTACAAAAATTTTTTATAATGAGTTTTTGTCTTGAATGGGAAATTTCTAGATAGAAATGCACAAAAAATATAGAAATGAAAATGAGTCTCTTTGTCGAATGCTTTGCTTCAATGATTCAAGGATTATGAGCTCAAGGTAGCCTTGTGATAGCGGGCTGGCTTTCGTTTCTGAGGATTCTAGGATTGAACACAGACAAGCGCCATTAAATACCTCCTTGCCCAGGCTGGATATGGGCACTTTAAATCCGTCGACCGGAAAGTTCGTCTATGAAGTCAGAAAGGGTGGAAGAGGGTACGAACCCACCAGATGTCGCCTCTGAGTGTACTCGGTAAAAATTGAGGTGTCAGATAGCTAAGTCGGACTCCGACCTTGGGGTACTATATAAACCGGAGCCGTATACCCGGAGCCTATATGGACCTGGAATGGAACTTCCAGCTACGGGGTGTAGCATACTGGAAATAGGGTCTTATTTTTTCCCGAGACCCCACAAGCGCTTGGTAAACACAGCTGCGTGTTTTTCAAGGAATGTGTTGTTCGGTTCCACCAGTTCGGAACACGTGGGGGGATTAAAAACCGTTTCCCTCACAGAGGTAGCCACTAAAGCTGTCATCTTAACGTCCTGCAATGTAGAAAAGTTCGGCGGTTAAAAAGAACTGTCAGACGATAATCTGTCGGCCCCTCCACCCCTTCTGAAAAATCCAGACATTGGAGAAAGCGGCGTAGAACATCGACCCGAGCGGTTGTGTTTTTGTGAGGCTCCTGTATTTTTGGGCCGGAATGGGCCCTGGAGCGCGCAATGTAAATCTGCACGTAAATTAAGTGAATATGTCGAAAATGTCTAATGTTTAATTTTTTTGTTAATAAACTGTTGAATTTTTGTTTTAAAAATTTGGCCTTCGTTTGTTAATTAGAACTCTGTCTTTCTTGGTATGGATCAATAGTTGTGAAATTTCTTCAAAATGCTTCAGAGAGAATGGCCTTGCTACTTGTCGTGACGCCACAGGGGTATTAGAAACAACAACAACAAGGATTATGTTATTTATCTATAAATGTACAGGGAAGTAGCAATGTAAAATCTCTCATATCATTTGAATATAGTTTAGATTTTTATAGTTATTTAAACAGTTGAAGTATGTTGATTCATTAACTTTTTTTCAATGTCGCTGAAATTGTTTATAATTTGTTTGTTATTCTGAATAATATAATTTTGAAATTTATAATTCTATTTAAATCGCATGAACTCTCACTCATACAATGTTCTTATGAAACCATCTTTCTTAGTCTGGCAGACGTCTGAAAAGAAGAGTATTGTAAATTTATAAAGCTACTTGGGGAGAAAGTTATTTGTCTAAATCATCACGTATATTCCAAAACTGTACCGGCATATCTTACCTATTATAACTCGCAAAATGACAAAAAAAAAAAAAGTTTTCTTTCAAATATTTTGCAAAGACAATTCTTAATATAAATAAAAAAAATGTAAAAAATCTGTTCAATTACATGCAAACTTTTTACACGTTAATTATGATGAAAATATAGGACAAATATACTTGTTTGCTGATGCCGCACCCAGATGGGTGGGACTTATTGTCATGCAAGATAGCATGTGCGTACTTCCATGTGAGTTGTTGCAAATTGTTTAGCTATATTTATTGTCACGTAACACATTTTATATGTTAAATGAAAGGCGTAAATTGAGGAAACAGTTCCTCCTCTAGATGTGTTGAAATTCGAACTCTGCTCCTAAATAGGAGGCGATTGATTTTATCAGTCTTTTCCTAAGAGTGAATGGTGGTTTATCATAAATCTCTCTCTGTAGACATATATGCATGCTGCAGCATTTTATGTACAATATATTTAGATACGTATGTTCATAATACGTAAAAATAATTCTGTAACAGACAAGTTAACTTATAAAAAGTACAATAAATCGTTCAAAACAATTTTTTATTAAAAATAAAATATGCATTCATACAGTTGAAAAAGAAAACCAAAATGTACCAGATAGAAGAATTGTTTCTGAAAGCTGTGACGACAAACACAGCCTGGAATGTCCAGTGGGATACTGTAACTGCCTTAAAAATTAAACTTCAGAAACGATTCTCCGTTTAAGGAAAACTTTGGCATTGTTGGTAAAGAGATATTATGATTAAAAAGATAAATTCCGGTTTTCTTGTTTTGATTTACTTCATTTGGCTTACCTTCATGTTTTGGATTTCTGGTTTGCATTTTTCTTGTATGGAAGTGTTACAATCTGAGCCTTACTATGCAAATATTCATGTTAAATTAAAATCGTAATAATAATAAAAATATATATATATATATTTATTTATTTCTTTATTTACTTATTTATTTGGCAACAGTTTCTAGTTTTTTTTTCTAAACTATTGTTAATATCTTTATTCAGTGGTTTAAAATTTTAGAGAAAGTCGCTAACTTTAATAAATTACGTGTATTATAAATTCATACAATAATGATAAGCCATGTCAGCGCAATCATCATTTCATGACCACGGGAAGGTCGTTGCTTTATGAATAAATTTAGAAACCGGCTGCAAATGATGGATTAAAGGACCAAAATCATAAAAAAATATTTACACTAGAAACAGTTGTGAAACTCATTTATCTATCGAGACAATAATGATGGTAATTGATTTAAAAAGGCACACTAGTGTAATGAATTCGATAGTAATCTTTCTTAAAAAGGTATATACTTTTGCGCATAGTACGTACACCTCAGTATCCAGAAATGAAACTTATAAATATTCTTACAGGAGGACATATTGAGTGAATAACAAAAAATACATATTTTTATAATACCATTCTATAAGCAGAAATTCTTTATGATGTGATGTTCAGTCTGTAAAATTGTGCCATTAAGGAACTGATTAAAAAAAAAATTTAAATCAAAAATCTGTGAAATCGGCCAAACGAATAAGAATAGCACAAAAGTGCTGATAAATATATTTCTAAATGAACATTTTACAAACCTTTCACTGTGAGTGCTGCACTGTATGATCCCGTTGCAACATCATTTGTTGCCGTACACGTGTAGTTGCCGTTATGCTTGTAGTCCAGGGCTTTAATTGTAAGCGTCGACACATATCCCTCCTGAGCATACAAAATCGTAGCATCCAGTTCGTCTTCTGCCAAGATCTGCCCGTCCTTTAGCCATCTCGTGGAAAGTGGACCGTCCCCCGCGTCGACTATACAAGTTACTGCCGTTAGCATTCCTTCGTGTAGGTTGTCTTTGAAACTGAAACTGGCTACTTTGGGTCCCGCTGAAAGAGGCAGAGAAGTCTTACAAATAAAATATGACCTAATTTACAATATTTTCGTTGGACATTTAATTTTAGAGATAGCAAGGTAAAATAATTTGGGAGAATATCCAAGAAGTACCGGAACGAGGCTTAGTGGTTCACTGGTTTAAAAAAAATAATAAAACTTCCTGAAAGTCTGATTTATTTGGCGACTGTTAGTTGTGATTTAAGCAGAAATAAATATTGGTAAAATCTGAGAGAAAGTGCAAATAGATCATCAAGATGCAGCCTTAAATAAGTTATTTCGACTAGGATCCTACGATCCTCGTGTTGGAACAATGCGGTATTAATTAGAGAAAATCTTCCCTAAGTGTACCATTTTTATTGGTGGAAGCTTTGGATAGGATCTGGAAATGTATCCCAAGGCTGAACAGTTGTACTTTAAACAAAAAGATAAATATAGTTGTTAAGAGTGAAATTAAGTGATAAGGATTTCATGAAGCTCCCAAATCAGGTCCATAGTAGTGTTCTCTGTCTATCGTGCATAGAAATGCCACGTTTCTGTTACAAACGATCAGTATATTCAGAGACCATCTGATCATAGATACCCATTTAAAAATGAAAAGGGTCCCTGGTTTGACATTCCGAACTGCCTGTATTAATTTGAACAGAAAAAAAGCAAATGGGAAGATAAATCACAGAGTACGTATATTTTTCTTTGTAAGAAAGACAAAATTTAATGGTTTGTACATCTTCTGTAAATCACATACATATAAATAGTCTATAAATTTAAGACAATATATATATATATATATATATATGTGTGTGTGTGTGTGTCTGTGTTTGTTTGTTTGTTTCTTTCTTTCTTCATAAACACATATGTTGCGAATTCAAAGATATATAAGGAAAATTTTAGTCCTTATTATATATCTAACATGTGTGGATGTGTATATGTATTATGGTTCATAATAAATGCACAACAAATCACATTAAATACTTTTTCATATTTAAAACGCAAATTAGTCACTGAATACTTTTATACAAGATTATGGTATACAGTGGAATGAACCTTTAATAGCTACTATAGATCTGTATAACTTGCTATCTAATTTTTGAAGTAGTTTTAAAATAATATTAATAAACATGTTTAAAATGATATTTTGGGATAGTATTTTTCTTTAATAGATGGAATTTGTTTCCCATTTTTTAAGGTTTATTTAAACTCTCTATACTAGGAACTTTTAATATGAAATAAAATTTAAATTGAGTGCTATGTATCACGGTTTTCAATAATACCAATAAAATTTTTTTTTCATAATTTTTATCGAGAAAACGAAGCTGCCAGTTCATTTTGATAAAAATTTTTGTTTATAGATCTTGAGGAAACAAAGTGAGATAGGATTAAAATATTTCAAATGTTATAAAAACTTTTTTAATAAAAGCAATAATTAATATTCAAGAATAAATATATTTTAATCCGTTTAAATAAATAATTTTTTTTCTGACGTTCATGTTTTCTTTAAAGTAATAACAGTTTTAATGTAATTAGTCACATAGTTTTCAGACAGTACTAAAATGTCAATTGTTGAATTTTACGCGGAAAAGAAATGACTGGTTAACTTTGATTTATGGTAATAACACCATTTCCAAACTGGAAGAAAAAGTATTAGTAAATAAATATTTAAAAAAACAAAATAAAAGATAGATATTTAGTTAAAACTTCAGAAGTAAAAAATAAAAAGGAATTTTGGTCCATCGAGTAATAACATATGATAAACTTTTCAATCAGCACCGCAATAAGAAGATACTCAGTACCTTTTTGAGGCCCCCGACAAGCGAAATTGTAAAAGGTTGTAATTGCCAAGTTTATACAGAAAGGCAGAAAACGTGAGGAGGGAAAAACAAATAGCAAAAGTAAGATAAATTTACAGGTGAAATATATTTTGTCAATAATTATCTAATAGGACAGTTTTCAGTAAATCAATCAATGTTCTGCAATTTTAGAGCCACAATGTTATGATATTTACTGAGAAACACGACATCATAGCATGATACAGATGTTTTAAGACAGTATAATAAGATTTGATGAGGTAATAAGAGAAATATGGAATAATTTTCAACGCTTGTGAATAACAATATACATATTGAAGGGAAAACTTTTAGTTTGAGCCAACTATTGTTGTGAAGGATTCTCAATTGGGACATTCAATTCCTTCCAACAGAATGTGATATAGCCATTTTTTTCTTCAATGTTTTTTTCAAGGTCGTAACGTGGCCATATTGGAG
This sequence comes from Dolomedes plantarius, assembly GCA_907164885.2. Lineage (NCBI taxonomy): Eukaryota > Metazoa > Arthropoda > Arachnida > Araneae > Dolomedidae > Dolomedes > Dolomedes plantarius. The sequence goes on along the minus strand of OU015500.1, from coordinate 52,425,178 downwards.
GGGCCTGTCACCCACACCTACACCGAGGGGGTAATTCCCCAACTTCTTCTGGGAAACGACGCATCCCGAAAATATTCCAGGAAGAGACAAGGCGCCTAAAGTTTTTCGGAAATGAAATACCACGTGGGTCAACCGTGGGAAGATGTCACATAAACCTGCCACGAATAAAACGTAAGAAAAGGGAATGAATTTAGGGGGAGACTGACCAGGGGGACGTGCAGGAAAAAAAAGGGAAAAGGTCCCGAGTTTTGTTTCGGGAGAACAAGAGTCAGAGAACGAAACGACGACAGGGAGTGATGGAGACTCGATGAGTAGGCTATGGCGGGAATCCCTGACAGCCTCTAGAACTACATGATGCCGAGAGCTGTGGCAACCGCAATGATATCCAGGTTGGTCAAATCTTCCTTAAAGTAATGCTCGACAAAGAACTGATACTTTATCAATTTGTAAATTGATTTTATTTCGATCCGATATGTTTCTCCCACAGGGAGCGGATAGAACATGGTATATTTTTATACATATATAACCAAGAATTCATTGATACTATGATCACTGTAAAATAATGTAAATAAATGTTTTTGTTTTATTTGTAAAAACGTATCTACTGGTTAGTTACTATTGGAGTTCATCTCCCAATTATGCACACATTTCAATGGTATCTTTGGTATCCCTCATAAGAACTATAATTCATTTGCCGCCCCTGGGGGGTGGGGGATCGATCAAAATTGCGGTGGCACCTGGTTAAATAGGACTCCGACCCTTCTGGTGTCGTTATAAACCAGAGCCGCACCCCTGAGCCTGTTAGCCTATATGTACCTGGTGTGGAAGGAATTCCAACCATTGGACATTGGAAACAACAACAACATAATTCCTTTAACGACCGATAAAGTCCTGCTAAAGTAATAGACAAAATAGCAAAGCTTCTTTTTGACTAATTTAGCTATTATCAACAGTTACTAGATTGTTTTCTTATTTGGCAATTCCCTGGTGAATTTGCAATAAAGTGAATCCTTTGTTATTTTGTGAGATTCATGTAATCATTTATAAAAATATAGATAAAAGAACGAATTCTAGTGCTTTATTAACAGATTATTTATCATTACTTATTTGAAGTCAAAACTTTTTGATAATTAAATGTGAAAATCTTTTTGCGATATATAATTATACCATACTAGTTGGCACCCGTCAAAACATGACAGCTAGATAGTAAATAAATGCACTAATACACAAACTATACTCAACACATCATTGTCAAATGCTGAAAGTCATAATAATGCGCAGAAACAAATTTCGTGTTTGAGCGAAATCGTGCTTAGTGAGTTTCTAAACTCAGATTTAAACATGTCACTGAGCATGCGCAGAAATAAATTTTTAATTGTAAATTATCACTAATTAATAAAAATTGCGGTTTCAAAAACCAAATTTGACAAATCTACAGATTATAATCTTTAGTTTAAGACCAAAATGAAGTAAATTGATGTAGTAGTTTTCCCTCAGGAACTACCCAAAAAGTCGGCTTAGCAACTTAAATATATAGATTTAAAGAATCGGATTTATCAAGAAATTTCGTATTCTATGCATTATTTTGTTCCTTCGATAGGTGGTACATCACTGAATGTCGAAATGAACTGAAAGAAACTCAGAACTGTTTAAACAGGCAACTATAGGATTTAACTAATTTATTATTTTCTATTCCCAGTTTGTTTAGTTCCAAATTCCATTAAAATTTTTTTATATTCATTAATATTCCAAGTAGAACACCTTAGACTTTTTATATAATTTTGCTAGACCTATATTTCTCAGAAAATGTATACTTTCTGCTCACATATCGGCATAATATCACGTAATCAACTCATCTTCAGTTCCATAATAAATTAAAAAGTGTGGCTACATGTATCAAGTTTCTTAGTAGTTCATCATTACAAAGAGTTAGTTAGAATAATATTTCATAGTTATTTTTTTTTCTTTAGTTTCTTGTAAGCATAGCCAGGTCTGGTCTTTTAGAAAAAAATCTATTCGAAAATTCGGTGCATTAGATATACTCCTGGTTTATTTTCTTCATAAGTTTAGTTTGGTGTTGTCATTTAGAATAAAAACGACTTCGTTAGGCATTTTTAGTTAAGATTTTTTGGAATAAAAATAACCTGAAAGTTGTATTCCCGAAGTATAATTAAATATGGTTAATTATTTGCATAGTCATTGCTGTAGTCAGGTATAATTAGTAAAAATTAAAATGTTTCGAAATTTTCTTCGCAGGCATATGAAGTCTCAAGTAGCTGGTTCAGTTCCTGTACAACTATTGATTAAATAATAATAAACCAATTGCTATAAGAAGGTATTCAAATGTAGTTTACAAATCTTCAAGTTATTTCTTTCAGTAAGAATTATCTGATTTTATAGGTAATCTGCATCTCTAACTTAGAAGACACATGTGGAAAAAGCGTAAAGAAACACAGTTTCGTTAATTCCACAACAAAAATAGCAGGACGGCTTTTAGTTTCGAACTAAGGATTAATTTATAACAAGGCATGGGAACATGAGGTGATGTGGTCTCTATGGACATTCGTGAATGTCATCACAATTGTGAATTCTGAATTGTAACAATCCTATTTATGGATTTTGAATTGTGACAGTTACATTTATGAATTGTCCGTAGAGAGAATCACACTTAATGTTCCTCGGCCCGATGAACAGAACTAGTAGACAGCCCTTTATTTTTATTAACTATTTTAAAAACGTATATGTTCCTGTGAATCAACAGATTATTTTTCTCTTTTCCCTAATTTGGAAATTATGAAGTCAATATGAATCCAAGTTTTGTAACACAGTTTTACGACACATATCAATTAAGAGACAACATATACAGAGGCTGTTCACACATTTTTTAGACGATATTTATTGTATTCACAAAACTAAATTGCATAAAATTCTTGTATTTTAAATGTTCTATTTGACATCCCTTATTCTGAACTATCTTTCGACACCGTAATTTCCAGGATAATAATGCCTTTTGAAGTGTCAGAAGAGGTATTCTATCCCATTCCTCCTGAACAGCTTTCCAGAGTCCTGTAAGGGTTTTGGGACGACATTTGGATAATGCAGATTTTAAAAGTCCGAAAGCACAAAAATCCATAGATGATACATCGGGAGATTTAGTAGGGATATCAGTGAAGGGTATAGCCTTGACACCAGTTTTTTGTTCCATTTCTTTTAGGAAATTTACAGTGGATTTTGATGTGTGACTGCTAGCTTTGTCCTGATGGAGTCTCACAGATTGATGGCACTGTGGGTAAAGCGATGGTATTTCATTCAGAAAAATTGGTGATAAATTATGTTCCTGATAGTATTTGGAGTTAATCTTGACATTTTGTCCACTCTCTTCATTTTTCACTTGACATTATAAGAAAAACCAGCAACAATCATGAATCCCTTAGAAAAACTTTCTTTCGATTCTTTGAACCATGTACTTAAACTTTTTTCTCCCCTTTTATGATAATAAATGGCTCTTTTTTTGTTGCAATCATTTAAATACACCCATGATTCATCTATTGTGACAATTGTTTTCCATTTTTCTTTGGATAAGTGTTTCTCATATAGAATTCTGCAGCGTGTCCTGCGTTCAGCGATATGATTTGGAAGAAGACGATGCACATTGCGTTTTTTCGCTTTCTTAAGATTTAAATCAACGTTTATCATTTTGTTTACAGTGGACACCGAGAATTTTAATGATTTTGCAACTGTCCTTTGACTAGGGGGATTTTCTTTTAACATTAAACAACGTACCTTTGCAATAGTCGAAGATGTCCGTTTTTTCCTTGGATACTTGTTTGGAATTTTTGTCCCACTTGAGGCTCCAATTTGACGTTTTTTCCTTTCTTGTTGACGATATTACCTATCGACGCTTTAGATATCACAAAACCATGACTCTCGCATCGTTTTTGGATAACGGAGTATGCATATTTTTCTTCGGAAAGTGCATAAATGTAGCCTTCGAACCACTGCTTTGTTAAAAACGCCATTTTTAATAAAAACAAAACTTTCAAGCCGCAGATACAATCGTGTCTACTCCGGATATGGGCACTTTGAATACGTAGACCGGAAGGTCACACATTGAAGTCGGTCAATGGGGAAGATACGATCCCCCAGGTATCGCCACTGGGGGTACTCGGTCAAAATAGAGGTGGCACCATGGGGTGGTGTTGCGTGACCTATACAGTGCTTCCACTGAAAGCAATCAACAATTCTCGAGGATTATGTCCGAATGTCTTGATTTACAAGTGTCTCGCATTGGCAAAAACAACAAACAAACTTTCGATGTATTATCATTTATCATGCAAATAAAAAAGGAATACTTATATCAAGAAACTTGTCCAAACAATTCAAGAAAACCACAAAAAACTCAATTACAGGAGAATGTGTTACGTACTTCTTACTTGTATTCGGAAAGGTCTTGATACTGGTAGTCCATGGCTGGCACTAACCTCACAGCTGTATCGTCCATCATCCACTCTCGGTTGAATAGCTTCAATTGTCAGAGTACCATTCGGAAAGACACGCTGGCGCTGGTTGAGTGGTAAGAGGCGTCCTTCTACATAGGGTAAAACTTACTATATCTAGTTAAAAATTGCTAATAATATTAAAATATTTACGCATTAGATATAGATTTCACATGAAAAATCATCTATGATGTGCGCAAAAGAAGAAATGTATTTCTCTAGCTGGTGGTTATTAAGATAAGCGTGCGTGCTGTTTAAAGAATATCCAACGGAGGGTCTCTCAATCTTTGCCATTGTGGCTATAAATGATGCATTGAAACTGTAACGACTCCCGAACAATTGCGAATATTTTGTGCTTGGAAATTCCGGGAAGACCAACCAAGGCGAGGTTTGTGCACATAATTGATTTAGACGGCCGGAGACAGACAGTCTTGACGACATAATGCCCGAAAGTGCTACCGACGGCTCACAGAACAGTTCGTCAGCTACAAAAAGGGAAGTTGCCGACCGGAGGCACCTTGTCGTCTGGGAACGTAACCGAATAACGAAACGTGGCGTTTTCCAGACCTTTCGATAACGTTCGGCGAAGGTATATAAAGTCACCGAATGCGAGTTAAGGGGGTCCAGGACACAAAATTGTTCGAATTTTCGAAAACAAATTTATTCCATAAAAAAATTGTGTGTTCGTTTGAGCTTAAAATGACGTTTAAACCATGTTTCTAGCTTAATTAGAACAGGAGAAATTGTTATTTTTTTTGCAACATTCTAATAGTTGCCAATCGTTGTTTAAACATGTAAGTGCGTTTTTCTGCATGATGGGCTTTTTCCCCATTTCTCGTTTTTAAATTGTTATAAGTCAAGAACTGTTAAAAATAAATGGTTCAAACTTGTAACATGTCTTTTTCAACTATTTTACTTTAATTTTGATTCTGCAAATTTGAAAAAATATTTACTTTTGGAAATATGATTTTTTAAAAATAAGTTACATAATTTTTTTCGTAATTTTTTATCAAAATATGTTTAATTTTTTAAAAAATTAATATTTTAAAAAATGGTGAATCATAATTAAAATGTAAATATTTCTGTTTAATTAAACAAAAAAAATTGAAATTCGAACAATAATATTTTGAGTTATAACAATTTTAAGTTACCCCACTTTTATTAAAAATTTTAAATTTTAAAATTTTTCAAAAGTTTTTTGAGAAGTTTTATGATGCGATTTTGTTTACAATTTATATGGTTAAGCATCACAAAAAAATTCAAAATTTTACCTCAATAAATAAAAAAAATTTCAAAATGTGTCCTGGACGCCCTTAAGAAAAGTCAGTGATTCAGAGATTTAGTTACTCAGATTGACGCTGGATCCGGAGACAAGGAGATACTCTCGGGCCTAGACAGATTTGAATGAGCGTAGCGACAACTCAAGTTTTGAACTTCCTCCTCGATGCCGTGAACCCACGAATTTAAATTTTTTAAATATGTATTGTAAATAGCTTGTATTTAGTCGAGAAATGCAATTTAAGCATTAAATACTAAAAGGCTAGCAGTCTTTTATTTAAGGCTAAGTCCTTACAAAACTGATGGAGTTAAAGTATTTTGGGTGTTTTGGGGGATTTTGATCCTTTATCATTTATTTAAGCTACACAACAATTATTTAAGATAATACCAATAATTAAAAATAAATGTTCGAAAAACAAGTGTTTCTCGGGAGTTTTAAATGCTCACCTATCGTATTTGGATGCTTATTATTTTAAAATTGGATTAAGAAAATCTTTAAATTTATATTACATTATTTGATTAAAAAACATATATTTAGGGCCTAACTGTTTAACGTTATGTTTCAATCATTTTTTTCCTTTTTATAGTTAAAACTCAGAATTTTTCTGCATCTGTTAATTGTCCCCATTGCTTTAAAATATAGCGCTAAATTGCATTAATGTTACCTTCACAGAAATACTTTGCGGGGGCTGTCTATTTTCATGAAGATACCAATGAAGTTCGTTACGGCTACTTCCAGAAAATACTCTGATTCTAGAAACATCGACACTTAGGCCAAATAATACTTATTTTAGTGCCATAGTTTGTCATCATATCAATAAGATTCCTAAAACTTTCAAAGGTATGCCTTTAATAAATTATACTAAACTATGCATCTAATGCACATTAAAGAATTCTTATTACGAAAGAGGGAGCGAGGGCACGTTAACTAAAAAAGGCATAGTCAAGAAATTTATCATGACAAATAAAATAGACGTATAGTAAAAGCTGGTACAGTAGTTAACTTTCTTACTCATAGATAACGAGAATCATCTGATATGTAATTTTATTGCAGATCGTAAAACTTAAGTATTCTCTATTTCACAAAAATGATAACAATAGCCTCCTCGATGCTAAAAGATAGTTGGATATACAGACTTTTAAAGATTACAGATATGTAAAACGTGTTCATTTCTCGCGCAGAAGATTAGTTACAGTGCTGATAAGCTCTAATTTTTACTCATTAGTAAAAATAATAATTTGTTGCATTGTGTTTTACAGCACACTGGGGATTAGTGGGCTTATGTGCAAAACAGATTTTCATTAGTAAATGCAGAAAATTTTTATTATGCCGTAGTATTTTATCAGAAGCAATCCAATTACTAAAATGCATTTGCAAAATGTTTGTAAGGAGTTTAAAATGCGATAACACTGAACTCGTTATATCCACAGTTATTCATTTGAATGGAAAACTTAGTATCGGTGAGTAAAAAAAAAATTATTTTAATCCTTCATGCATGATTTACTATTTTGTCTTTACATTATAGACCTTCTATTTTATCACAGAAAATAAGCTTTACTTAAGCTGTTCAAATATTTTATTGCATTACAACAGGTCTATAAAGTTTGTTTTTGAAAATAACCGATTTATTAGCGTGTATCAGAAAATCCGATTTTTTAGGATTATTCAGACTAAGCTTTGAGAATACAGTTATGTATACTTTATTACATTTGAAATTAAAACAAAATCAGCTCACATATGTCTAGAGAATTCAGAATGCATCATTTCTCAAAATGTAGGGACATTTAGTTCAGTACTTAATTTTAAGTCAAACTTTGATTAGATATACTAGTTTGAATGTTTTCTGCGTAAAATAAAAAAATATCAAATTTTCAAGAATAATTAACGATTAACTATTCTTGTACACTCCAATTAATATAAATAATTGTCTTAAATTTTTGTACTTATTTAGTTCATTAGTGCAAAGTCTGCATGAATATGCTATGTCCTTTGGAGATATGCATATTAAAAACCCAGGTATTCCACTCTTTACGGAAGTTTGCATTACATCACTTCGCTTTTATTAATATTTACATAAGTACCAGTTTTTGCGATTCGTATGAAATCCTCAGAGGATTTCAACATTGAATAAAATTTCTGTAAGCGAAATATTCGTTTTCAATTGGCACTTGAAGCGAAAATTTCAATATTATCAATCTGCCTGCTCATATGGTTCCACAAGATAATGGTATATGCTTATCACTGAAACATTTCCCTTAACCAAGTCTGCTTTACGTCCAATTTCCACTTTTTACCCTTCAGTTTGCTTGCTGATTTCTAATTCTAATTTGTGAATTTGCGTAAAGCCGATATTTTCTTTTATATAAGTTATGCACTTTTCTTATATTTCCTGCTTTTACTACATGATATATTTACTTTAGATTTATCTTATTAATTAGAATATTTAAGCTGTTAGGAAGTGAGGTGATGCTCAAGAATTATTCTTATTTTATGAAATAGGAACTAATTCTTCACCTATTAAATTTTTGATGTAGCTAATTATGATTTTAAAGTTACACTATTAAAGGACAATAGAACCCAGTAAATTAAGATCATGATCATCGTTTTGCTGCTGTTAGGGTCTCTAGGTATATATCTATTTGTATGAGTGATTATTTTTTACTGGGTGTGTGAATAACGTGATGCAATTACATACCTCTTTTCCAAGAAATCGTGTCGAAAGGAAATCCACCGAAAGGACAGTTCACACTAAACCTCGTGCCCGCCAAAGCAGTCAAGTTACTAATTGGTCTGATAAACAAAGGCCCGAACACATTTAATCTTTTAGAATGCACGGATGCTCCTGCTTCATTAACAGCTTCACAGCGGTATAATCCACTATCCGAGACATCCACTGACGTAAAGTTGAGGTAGCTGATGACGTCACCAGTGCTTCCCATATAAGTACTTACAAGAGCACCAGGGCGGGTTGATACAGTCCATATTCCGTCTAACAGCCACTTCATCTGCGGTGCTGGATTGCCTGATGCAACGCATACAAGTGAAACGTAGCTTCCAGGCCGGACGATTTTTTCAGGAAAGGACATCTTCATTTTAGGAGCGAGATCTAGCATTAAGAAAATACGATAATTCAGGGGGTGTTTTTTATAGTATGGAAAAGAAATATAGTCTATGAAAGGCACTTAAATAAAATAACTGTTTAGACGTTAAAACTTTTTGTTAAAAAAGTGTATATATATATATATATATATATATATATATATATATATATATATATATATATATATATATATATATATATCTATAAATTTCCAGGGGGTTTAATACAATCTGCCAACTATATATATATACGTTTACATATGAGGAGGTGAAAGGCAAAGTGGTGTAAGTCCAAAGCGATTTATTGCAAAAACTACAAAAAATAAAACTATAAATTGAACAAATTATAATTCATAATAATTATTATAATATTGCAAATAATAATTATTTGCAGTTCCACTATAAATTGAACATGGAGATTACATTTTTGCCCTTAAATAAAAAAAAAGTTGAAAATGCGACTTACACCACTTTGCCTTTTACCGCCTCATATATTTAAAAATTATTACTAACAATTATGTGGTTTCTCAAACTGTCCTTAATTTTCAGAAATTAATTTTTCTTAACTTTCTTCTTTTCAAGTTTTACTTGTACTTTCATTTATACCGTCTTTAAAAAATAACCTAAATTAAAATATTAAAAAAATACACAATTTGGCCAAAAATAGTCGCGGAATTATTCCGGATGATAAGAGGAAGTACGTAGGTAGGCTGAAAAGTAATGTACACATACTTGTAGAGAGCGAACGAAATGACCTTCAAAACAGCGCCAATTGACATTTGGAAGTTCCATCCCTCCTCAATACGCATGCGCAGGTTTGAAATCGTTGTGTTCATCCTGTGTATTTTGAAAAGCGGTAGTATGGAGACGCGTTCTAGTGCTATGACAACGGCGAGTTATACAGCGCGCTGTTATCGAATTTTTAACAGCTGAAAAAGTGAGTCCTACTGAGATTCATCGTCGTTTAAATTCTGTTTAAGGTGACGATGCTGTTGATAGGGGTACTGTAAATCGATGGGTAAAAAAATTTCGTGGTTTTGAGCCTGGAAAAGCCATAATTGTTGATGAAACACGCAACGGACGTCCGATCACTGCCACAGACGATGAACATCGCAAACTTGTCGATGATTTGATTCAAAATGACCCGCGAATCACTCAAAAGCGTATCGCAAACCACAATGGAGTATCCAAGGAATGTGTGCTTCATTATAGAACGATTGGGATACCGTAAAATCTGTGCTCGATGGGTACCACGCCGTCTCACAGGCGAGAACAGCGTCGGAGTGGAGAGGCTTTGCGAAACCTGAAGTTTGAACCGATTCCACACCCTTCTTATTCCCCCGATCTTGCGCCTTGCAATTTTTATTTTTTTTCCTCTACTCAAGAGAGACTTAAAGGGTAATCATTGCACCTCGGACGATGAGGTGAAGGCAGCTGTCAACTCGTGGATTTGAGAAAAGTAGGAAGAATTTTTCAGTGACGGAATGAGAAAACTTGTTACACGTTGGGAGAAATGTGTTAGCCTTAACGGTGACTATGTTGAAAAATAAATATATGATTTTGAAGCTTAAAAATTGTACTTTAATGTTCTTTTTGCCCGATCTCGCTATTTCTTTTTGTTCGCGCTCTACAAGCATTACTTTTCAGCCTACCCTCGTATGTTAAATGCAGATTGATATTCATAAATATATTTCTAACAAGAATCACATATATAATATCGGTAGGAAATTTATAACATGAAATAATAGGATAAATTAATTACAATATATAAAAACATATTGAACTTAAAATTCTGAAAAATAAATATTTCTTTTTGCATTTCTTCAAAAACTTGGGAGTCTGCTATATTTATATTATTTAATACATATATCAGATCTACTTACAGTCAATCAAGAATAAAATGTATATATTATTAATGAAGATTTCTCTTAAAAACTGTATTTATAAAATCTTACTAAAAAAGGTTTCGTCCTCAGATTCTATGAAATTTGGAGTAAGTAACTTCATTATAATGGAAGAATATAACTTTTGTTTTCAATGCATGTACCATTAAATACTGTCTTGGTTGAACAACTTCTAATTTGCTCTAATTCTACCGTTATCCATGTATTAGTTTATCACTTTAATAAAATAGTAATAAAACTACTGCGCTGTATTAGGTAGGCAACCTGATCAAAGGATCCTAATAAGAAAGACTCTGTGATTTTATTTCCCATTGCCAATTTTCGGTTTACGCTAAGTCTTTTACTGTAATCAAGTAATTCAGAATTCAAATAAAAACTTGCAGATGCTACCTTACTGATATATGCAAGGTGTCCAGGCAAACGGTATCCAAAAGTTATGACTTATTTTTATAGAACTACCCATTAGAATTTTTAAATATTTATTTAAATATAAAGAACATCTCACTAAGTTTTAATATCAATCATAGATTTCGATCACAGTATCATAGATTTCGATGTGTGCACCTTTTGTAGCACCATTAAAGTCTAAATGTTAATCCAGTTCTCTCAAAGTGTTTCATAGCATGTCAGGAGTTATTAGACTTTTTTTCTTGGGGATTCATTAAATCCGTCGTGCATAAGCAAAAACTGAAACTGTATATGAGTTGCAGAAGCGTATCATTCAGGCAATTTGTGTAATTTCTTAGACGTTTGTCGTGCTACAAAAGGTGCACACCTTGAAATCTATGATACTATGATTGAAAAGTATGACTGATATTAAAACTTAGTGAGATGTTCTTTCTATTTAAATATATTTTTTCTAATTCTGATGTTAGTTCTGCAAAAATAAGCCATAACTTTTGGACACACTTAGCCCCGACGCCCTGTATTATTTCTTATTTTCTGATGTGTCATTATATTACGGGATCTATCCTTATATTTTTGTGAAATATTTGCACGTGTACTTACTGTTATTTCATTGGCAATACTTGTCGTTGTTTAAAATACTGTTTACCAGTACACAGAATGTTAAAACTTCAATACAATTAAGAAGTTTCTTTGTGATACATGCATAGGGCACAAATAGAGAAAATCATAAAAATTTCCAGAGAGTTTATTACAGTCAGCCAATCATATTTTTCACTGAATGTATTCACTGAAAGTTCAGTGTAGAATAAAGTAAACTTCACTTTTGTTGTAATTTAACATTCTTTCAGTATTATTTTTAATTAGAACAATTATTGTGGTAAAGTTCACGTGCTTTTTGTAAATGGCATTAGTATTATTTTCCCAAAAATTGCCATGTAACTGATAAAAGGTGACATGCACTAAAAGTTCAGCGTAGTATAAAGTAAACTTCCCTTTTGTTGTAATTTAATATGGATTCGGTATTATTTTTCTAATTGGGGCACATCTTGTGGAAAAGAGAGAATGATGCGCTCACTTTTGTAAATGTCTAGGGTGTTATTTTCCCTAAAATTACCATGTAACGGACTAAAGGGGACATCAACTAAAAGTTCAGTGTAGAAAAAAGTAGACTTAACTTTTGTTGTAATTTTACAGGATTTCCGTGTTATTTTTAGTTGGTATAATTCTTGTGGCAAAAAGCAGGCACTTTTTGCAAATGGCACTAGTGCAATTTTCCCTAAAATTACCATGTAACTGACTAAAGGTGACATGCAGCGTGACGGTTTGAAAGATCAAGTGATATTAGAAATATGAATTACGAGTCAATTAGTTATGCGGCTTCCCTCTCGAAAGCTTTACTTAAAATTCTTTTCAAAGTTTACTGATACTTTTAATAAGAAATTTCGTAATTAAAATGGTTCTGAATGAGAAAACTAATTTCGGATTCCGTGACTGGATGAAAAATATGAACTGCGATATCAGGGTTTAATATTCTTCAGAGATGATTAGTTTTTACTGCTTAAGTTTTTCATTAAAAATCATCTGCCATCACGTTACTTCAAGGGCCTGTTGTTATTTTAAGACATAAGAGGACAAAGACAGGATATATTTGAGAGTAATATTTTATGCACAAAAGGAGTAGAAAATACTAACTTAAAAGGACAAAAATTATAATCGTGAAATATTTTATATCTCGCTGGACAAAAAATAATGAAAACAATATTTTAATCATAATCGTAGCTTACTTCAAGGTTAGTCCAAAGCAGATTATTTTTATGCGTAGAACTTATATATCTCCTCATTACAAAATAACAAAAATATAATAACTTATATTTCATTTCTATTTAACCAAGACCATTTCTATTATGTAAATGAGCTTTATTCTTACATGTTATGGTAAACTGGCTATTTCTAATTATAACTGTCTTACGGTTCTTAACTTATAAATTTCAACTATAAAATATCACTCTATTAAGAATCACAGTTATGTATACTCTGAAAATCTATGCTTAGAAGCAACGTACTTATATTTTCAAACAGAGTTTTAAATACGTTTTACAAATTAACAAGAATGCTGGAATTATCTCATAAATCACCAGTGTTGGTTTGATTCTAACAAGCTGCATGAGTAAATACAAAGAGATTTAGTTTTGGGACATCAAAGTGTCTCCATCGAATATTCAACATCGACACAAAGAAATTTTTGCATGAAAATATAATTTTTTAGAGGGAAAATTGTGCTTTCTCTCAGCATCTTGATTCCCTACCCACCCACTGACGGCCAGCATATGAACTTTTTCATAATAAATCCTACTGATAAATGAAAGAATCGCTTGAATCTATCAACTTATATGTGCTCCAAGCAATATTTGAGACAAATTTAAACTTTCGGACTGGCGTTTAATCGAAAAGGTATCAAAGGTTAATTCATCGGATAAACTATCATATAAACACTATCACTAAAGCATGTATTTTAGCTAAAATTCACCTCAGCTCGTGAAATGTATTTTGAAGCAGCAAAAAAAAAAAAAAAACTTTGATGTTACTGATGAAGCGTTTGATGAATTGAATGAAGAAGTTTCTTTTTGATAAAGAATGCGAATCTAGAAATTTTCAGATTTCTTCAGCTATTGGAATGTCAGTTTGTTTCTTATGAGTAAGTTAAGTAATGTACTCATTGATGTTTTGGAAATTCCTTATTAAAGTGGCTTTGGTGATATTGTTATTTTTTAAGCCAAAGTTGAAAACCTGGTGACACTGAAAGACACTTTTGCCTCTTCAAGGGGAAGTTCAAACTCACTCTTGCCTAACAATGTATAAAATAAGTTATTCTGAAGATAAATATTTTCCCTTAGAGTTTTTTTGAACAGATATACAAATCATATGAAGCGTTTTACTTTGAAAATAGAATGTGGAAATTAATTTAAAACATTCTTCTTAGTAGACAACAAGATTGCAATATATTCATTATTCATAATATCCACTACCTAAATTGTGAAATCAAGTTCTCTATAAATTAAATTTTATTAATGATCGTTCTTTTAAAACTATGGCAGCCACAACATCTCTTTTTTTTAAACTTTTTTCCTTCAAGGACTTAAATTACGCCAAGGCCGCTTTAATAAGGAGGTGTCTTTATTCTTTTCTCATTGTACCCGTACCGTGTTGACAGACTTGAGCCTTAGGCCTGGACTCCACTTCACCAGAAAACGCGACAGAAACAGAAAACAGAATCGGAAAATCTACGCACTTCCGGTTTTTTCCGTTTCTGCCCAGCAGAATGACGGCGGAAAGCAGAGTTGAAAATGTTGAAATTTTCTGTTTCCGTCCGCGGATTCCGTGTGTATGACAGCCAATAGGAATGCGTCTTGATCCACGAAACACAAAACAGCAATGGCGTCTCGGTTTGACATGGAAGCGTTTATTTATGAAGTTTGGGCTAAGGCCAGGACTCCACTTCACCAGAAACAGAAAACGGAACAGAAAACGGAATTTTTTTCTGTTTTCCGTTTCTGCTGAGATTCCGTTCTTTCTGTACTCCACTTCACCAGATTCCGCTCAGACATATTCCGCTCAGCTGGCGCCATCTGTCGTCGTTTTTGTTTTTTTGTTTATTGTTTTACATTGGCTGTGATTCGGACATAAAATACTTAAGCTCAAGAAAGTATGGAAAACGACACAGATTTTGCTATGGCGAGTTTGCACTTCCTAAGTCTGCAGTCTTCAATTAGAACCTATGAAGCAAAAGAAGAAAACATCGATTCTGGGTTCGAAAGATTTTCCAAGAAAGGGAAAAACATGGTATTCACAACACCTTAATTAGAGATCTTCGAACTACCGATCAGGAGTTCTGAAAAAAGTCTTGTTGAAAAAACAGTAGTGCATAACAAATAGTATGTAATAGAAATTTCGACAAAATATTACTGAGGGTTTTAGTTGTCATGTTTAGTATATATCATCTCTATAACATTTGGATAGTTAAAAATATCAGACCTTTACAAAGTGACATCTTATGATTACAGATCAGATTGCACTAAATCCATTATCTGGTAATAGAAAATCATTATTCCAACAAATTATTCTAGTAGAATTTACTGTTTGACTTATTTAGCTTGCAGTTACGGAGGTGATGGTAGAAATGGGTAAGCCCCAACTTCATAAATAAACGCTTACATGTCAAACCGAGACGCCATTGCTGTTTTGTGTTTCGTGGATCAAGACGCATTGCTATTGGCTGTCATACACGCGGAATCCGCGGACGGAAACAGAAAGTTCAACATTTTCAACTCTGTTTTCCGCCGTCATTCTGCTGGACAGAAACGGAAAAAACCGGAAGTGCGCAGATTTTCCGATTCTGTTTTCTGTTTCTGTCTTGTTTTCTGGTGAAGTGGAGTCCAGGCCTTACCCATTTCTATTTGATAAATCTTCAAAAGATTATAAGAATATACAGATGAAAAGAGCAGTGCGGGAGATTATTGCTCAGAAATTCCAAATTATTAGTTGATTTAGTGCAAACTGATCTGTAATCCTAAGATATCACTTTGTAAAGGTCTGATATTTTTAACTATCCAAATGTTATAGAGATGATATACACTAAACATGACAACTAAAACCCTCAGTAATATTTTGTCGAAATTTCTATTACATACTATTTGTTATGCACTACTGTTTTTTCAACAAGACTGTTTTTTCAGAACTCCTGATCGGTAGTTCGAAGATCTCTAATTAAGGTGTTCTGAATACCATGTTTTTCCCTTTCTTGGAAAATCTTTCGAACCCAGAATCGATGTTTTCTTTTTTTTTTGCTTCAGAGGTTCTAATTAAAGACAGCAGACTTAGGAAGTGCAAACTCGCCATAGCAAAATCTGTGTCGTTTTCCATACTTTCTTGAGCTTAAGCATTTTATGTCCGAATCACAGCCAATGTAAAACAATAAACAAAAAACACAAAAAACGACGACAGATGGCGCCAGCTGAGCGGAATCTGTCTGAGCGGAATCTGGTGAAGTGGAGTACAGAAAGAACGGAATCTCAGCAGAAACGGAAAACAGAAAAAAAATTCCGTTTTCTGTTTCTGGTGCAGTGGACTCCTGGCTTTACACTTTGCATACTGACCGTCTGACGGTAGATGGTTTT
Organism: Dolomedes plantarius; assembly: GCA_907164885.2. NCBI lineage: Eukaryota > Metazoa > Arthropoda > Arachnida > Araneae > Dolomedidae > Dolomedes > Dolomedes plantarius. Next base: position 52,408,818 of record OU015500.1, on the reverse strand, counting down.
CAAACACGCTCTTTACATTAACATGCTAAGAATAAAAGACGGTTTAATGTTCTGGAAGTCTTTTCTCAACGAAAAATGGAAACTGAAAATTAGTGCTAAAACCCAAAAGAAACTAGTAAAATGGGGTAGGCAATATTATGTCACACCATTTCATATAAAAAAAGGCCAATTGTACTTGTTGTTTGTATTAAATTTACTCGTCATTTCACAATCACTTCAATTCTGACACTTCATACAGTGGCAGATCAAAAAATCTAAAAGGCGTTTTGTTGAAAATACAGATGAAGGCACGAAAAGTAGACAATTATTTAAGAAGCTTGACGTCACTTTCAGAACATTTTCGTTAATCAGGGAGAAAATGCTTAAAGTCAGTCCGGGGCCTCCCAATTTATGCGCAAATTGCAAGTATGGTAGATTAAAAGTGTTGGCTTCCTAGCACTCAAACTCCTACATTATAATTACGATCCTAAGACCATATTTATTAGGATGAATTGTATTCGACTGTGCTCATATAAAAATTATACATGGCTATAAACTTTTAGGTAGCTCAGCTGTTATTTAAGTTGACAATGGACCATGAAAAACTTTTTTTTAAAATTTATCAACCAATTGCTATGAAATTTTGTATACTTACACAGTGTTGTTTAGAGATAAAAAAGCTAAACTAAAAAAAAATCAGAATGTAATTAATTAAGATATTAATTAAAATCAGTTTGTTAATTACTCTATTTAAAAATGCTCCATGCACATCAATTTTGGTGGTCTCAGATATCTAATTTTCTTTCTTAAGCTAGCTTTATATAGTTATAATAAAAGTTAGTAGCAATAATTGATTTACAGCCATATTTATAAAAACTAGAAAAGAAATCGATAAAAATAGGTCATTTTATGCAAAATTTTACCAAAAATATTTTTTTGATTGTAAAAATTTTAAGGTGTTTTAAAATAGTATAATGAATTTATTACTAAGTTTTATTCTAACATATATAAATAATCATTTTATGAAAGTTTATGAAAATTCAAGAAAAGTTATGAGGCATGGAACATTTTGAACTTACCGAAACGACATGAGAACTTGTTTTGAGAAAATAGCATTTAAGTTTTAATTTAACGTAACATTCCCATTGTTTACGTTTGAAAACATACTTATGACTCGGTTAATAATGATTGGATCAACATACTGTTTTTTTTAATTTAAAGCTGATGAGTTGCAGAATCATTTTCTGAAAGAAAAAAAATCGTTTTGGGGACATATTTCTGTCAATCTGAAGGTCCATTGTCACGTTAAAGAACAATAGGTAATAAATAGGGACATCACAATGTTTAAGAAGTGTCCTTGTCTTCTTAATCAATTAAAAAAGACAAGGGTTTTTGAATCAGGAATGGTGTTCCACACATTTGGAATAGATAAGTACATTTAATGGCTAATTACAGGAAAATAAATCTTAAATAGGCATGTCTTTTTGTTAACCCTAGCTTAACACCTCTAGACATAGGTCGAAAATTCCCTAGATTATAAAAATATAACAAAAAAAGAAAATCACTGTATTTTCTACAAAAATGAAAACAACGGGGAAAAGAGTAAAATAGAGAAAAACGCTTGAAAACTTGGATAATTTTGTGCAACTGGAGAATTTAAATTAGATTTTAATGAACAAATAAAGTGCACTGTTGTTAATTTAGGTTAGAATAAAGTCTGTGTATAAATGTGTAGCTTTTTCTTAAGTGGTGTGTTCTACGAGAACAAAAATTTTAGCTTCCGTTGCAATCAGATTATATTATTAATCAAGACTAAATTTAATATGTTTGTCATACTTTCAATTTTAGTTAAGTGATTTCTTATATTTTAATACATTATACTCCTACAAACTCAATGCCTGATAGTTTTAGAGTATTTTTTAACTATGTGTATTCTTGCCATAGCTGTTAATGCATAGATTTAAACTTTGATAAGATGTTACTTCGTCTAATTTATCAAAGTTGAAATTGTTTGCAAAATCTTGTTTAAAATAAATGCCATTCTAACGAAAATACTATACAAATACAAGAGAAAAACACAAACACATAGGTTTAAAACTATCAAATAATTCTCTTTTATCTGTTTAAATTTTGCAATACAACCACCTCGGCGATGGGAATTTTTTCGGATTGGAAGTGAAATAGGAATAAATTGCCTGTCTCCTGAAATAAGTTTTTAAAGCTTTATTTTTACCTTCTTATTTTATATTATTTTGTCCTCTATTTATTGCGTATACATTAAAAAAAAACGCTTTCACAATTTTTATTTTATTCTTGTCGGTTTCGCTTTCTTGTTACACATTTTTTTCCCTCCATTTGATCCATGTATACAAGCTCATGGCGAATTTTTCTCTCTTTCCTTCCGCATTTTTATGCACATCGCTGGATATATCTGGGATCCTTCGTTCTTGATTCCTATTTTTATTACGAGTTTTCAACTTTCTCAGATTTTTGCTCCATTTTTCTTGTCATCATTCCCATCCGTTTTGTTGCTCAAATTTTTATATTTTGTACTTTCTGAACCTTACGCAAGACGCACGAATATGAAGATATTTAAATCTCCATCTCAGTTTATATCCTACACTTTATTTATAAATTATTTTGCCATGGTCACATAATAATAACAATAATATATATATATATATATAATATTAAAAAACTAGTAATTTCTTAATTCAACACTCTTAACATTTAAAAGCTATTAATTCCTCAATTTACTATTCAGAATTACATACCCTTTTTTAATCCCTTAAGTTATTTCATTCCCTTTGGGCATTCGCGTTAAATTCCATTATTACAGCCTTAGGCAATATCATTAAAGATGACTTTTTACGTAAAGAGACGCGGCGCGGCGTCAGTACAAATTTAAATCAGTTCTGCACATCACCAACAACTTTAAACCAATAAACTATTAAGACACAACCTTTAATCACGTGATGGATAGAAGTTTATTTAAATCCTGACGTCCAAAAGTAGGACGGATTCCTGTACTTCGACTTGCTGCATTCAGACCGGCGGAGTCACCAAAGGAAATAATAAAATTTTTCTCGTAAATTACACGTATTCTTCGTTTTAGTCATGAGGTGAATTTATTTTCAAGCATAACTGCATCTCCTCACCGTAGCATGGGAGATTAGATATCTTCTGAGTCTGCGATCTGTCTCCCATGTTACACACACACATATATATATATATATATATATATATATATATATATATATATATATATATATATATACATATATACATATATACATATATATATATATATATATATATATATATATATACATATATATATATATATATATATATATACATATATATATATATATATATACATATATATATACATATATATACATATATATATATATATATACATATATATATATATATATATATACATATATATATACATATATATACATATATATATATATATATATATATATATATATATATATATATATATATATATATATATATATATATATATATATATATATAAAATTTCGCCTTTATTCGAAAAAGTAAATATTTATGTATATAAATTAAAAAATTTCGCATTTATTAAAAAAAATCACAATTGTACTTACTCGGTTAGGTAAGTATCAGAATCCGTATTTAAATGCTAACATTGTAGTAGTCTCCACATTCTCTACCTTTAGTCTTCGAGAGTGAGATCTCTCAGGTAAAGACCGTGGATGGTCTTAAATAAGCAATTATGTTAAAAAATTATTACTATTATTACCTAATTTCGCTTAAAAAGCCATTTATCACCGAGTTTTCACCGAAAGTAATAAAATAATAATTTTCGTATTTATTTGCTCATATCGGCAAATTTCGCGTTTATTCCCATCTATGTCGTAAATACGAAAATTACGTACCCCTACTTATCGTTGCTTACCTCTTTTATGTGTGTGCGTGTATATATATATATATATATATATATATATATATATATATATATATATATATATATATATATATATATATATATATATATAATAATTAGTTGAAAGAGAAAACCAGTATGAGCACTAAAACTACTTGCAGCCAGGAACTAAAAACATGAAAAGATAAGTATGATAGAGGTTTTAGACAGCATCTCTTCGTCAGCGGTGTCAATACTGTCTAAAAACCAATGGATTGTTTCCGATGAGTATGATCTATACAATAAACACACTAAGACACCGTACAATCCAGGAAAAACTATAGAAATGAATAAAGAATTACTTAACCATAGAACACCAAGCATGGCGCTAGACAGAGTGGAAGTTAAGAATAAGTAACCGCAAGATGACTGACGTCACAAAACTTGAAACCATGGAGATTATGGAAACACAGAAACTGACCTACTATGGATACTGTGTTTTAGGACTATTAAACCTTTTTTAATTAAGTTTTTTATTACTTTTACTGAGAGAAATTTTTTATCTTATTTTTTTTTTACTTAAGATTTTAATTTAATTTTTTTTATTTTTCATTTTTAGTAGTTATTTTTTCTAATTTTTCTTATTATTATGATTTACATATTAATTGCAACAGAGCAAACTATTCATTAAAACTGAAACAACCAATTATGTGTTTCGATAGACTTTCTGGGTAATAATTACGTGTTAGAACAGCTGTCAAGTCTAAAATGTGCTTATTCCTATCGTCTTTAGAACATAGCCTATTTATACGAACTAACTGATTTACAATAATGTTATTAAAAAAAGATTTATGTAAACAGGTTAGGTAATTTTGAAATTTAACAATATTAAAACTATAGTCAGATCTTTTGTCATATAAGTCAAAAGTAAATTTGCTATGGGAATTTAATTTAATGTTGATATCTAAAAAGTTTACATTAATATTATCTTGACTACTTTTAATTAGTTCCAGATTAGGAGTTTATAAATTTAAGTCTATATGGTTATTACTTTTATTAATTACTATTATATCATCTATATACCTAAATATATTGTAATTGCAATTATCTATATTATTAATTTCAAAATAATGTAAACAAATTAGCTAGCATACTTGAAGCATTTCCACATTGTGGTACACCTTTGGTCTGTAAGTATATACTATTATTATGAACTACGTAATTATGTTTAGTTACAAAATCTAGGAGCCTATCGAAACGAGTTAGTTTAATTTAGTTGCCTAAGTATTGAATATTATTTTGTACTAACTTTATGATTATTCTATTTAAATCAATTATATTGATATTATTAAATAGATCTTTAAAATCATAAGTTACTACTGTTTTACAATTATCTAATGTTTGTAGTTTCCTAAATAGACTAAAGCTATTATCAATTGTACCACAAACACCAGATGTTATATTTTTATAGATAAATGTAAAGTAATTTAATAATATATATATATATATATATATATATATATATATATATATATATATATATATATATATATATATACATATGTGTGTGTGTGTGTGTATGTATGTAAAAATTTTGACACATTTTGGTACATTTCTATTCAGCTATTTACTGCTTGCCCAAGCGAAAGAGACTGGGTTTGGCGCGCACAGTTACTTCGTGATACCTACATATTTCCTGTGCGGATTGTGGGCACAAAATATTTTCCTGAATCCTCCAATGACTCTACCTAAGACATAATTAATTAACTTCAAACGATCTTATCCTTTGAGGCTGCCGTGTGTTAAGCCTTATTCAGGATCTGTAATGGTAACGAATCATTCATAGCGAATAGCTCTCAATATATGGTTACTGTAAATAATACGGTAGGTTTCAGTGCGTTATATAATGAAATCTTGCTACACAAATAGCCAATATATTTCACCCAGAATGTATAATGTTCATCCAGTCTACATCAAAGCAAATATTAATCATTGATACAGACCACGTAGCTCTTTCACAGGAAAAGCTTTTAATTCTTTTAAGAAGATATGCATTAAATAAATTATGTAGAAATTAGATTTTACCCTCGAGCTTTATGGTTATGGTTCGGGGACAGGAATGACATTTCAAAGTATTCAAAAATTCCCTAGACACACTTTAACATGGTTTATATTTATTGCTTCTGCGTATTTTTCTGAAGATAGAAAATAATGCATTTTATTTCATTTTATGCGATAGTCTTTTCTAGTTTTGAAGGTTTTTGCTCCTCCTAGCTGATGTATTAATAAATAACAATCTTATTAGAATAATTTAAAGCTATATAGTCAAGGTTTCCTGAGTTATTTGTAGTTAAAATCGGGTTAGTTTGATAAAAAGTAATTCTTGATATGGAAATCGCTTAAAACGAAATACATAATACAAAATTCAGTTAAGTTCATTATAAGGAGTATCAGTTTGAGTGGGCTCAAAAATAAATTATTGTTGGAAATGCATCATAAAATCAGAATACTGGAGTACATTTAACTGAATTCTTTCCAGTTCAATTATGGTGAACGTTTGTTCAAATATAAATATTTTTATGGAATTTACTTAAAACTAAATGCATAATGAAAAATTCCGTAAATCTATTACACAAGTATAGTTTTGTGTAGTTTCAATAACGCAGAATTGTTGGAATACGTCATAAAATCAGGATACATGAGAAAATTTAATTTTCACTAAATAATATAATTTATTTTCTATAAATGTAAAATTTATGGTGTGTGTGTTTGTTTGTTTGTTTGTTTGTGATTTAAAATATTTAACGAACTAATCAGATAAAATTCTGCCAATTTTTAAGGTTTTGATTTGACATGTTATACATCTTGAATAGAAATCGATTGATTATTTGTTCATATGAGACATAAATGACTTGGAATCTACGAATTACCTTACGAAAAATGCTGCTGAGGCAAAGAAAGTTAAACGTTAATGCACGTCTAATAAAAACGCAACATTTAATTTAATTCTAATAAAGAGGAACTTATTGATCTTCTGAGCATAAAAAGAGTTGAAACTTATCTCTTTTTCTCGTTCTGGCACCAATGGCCTGAAAATTCCTCTCAGAAGTAAAATAAAAAATTTAAAAATATTAAATTGCAAAATCAATAGTTTTGACCTCCTTGTAGTCAGTCTCTCGAAGATGAAGAAATATATGTAATAATGGTCGTTTGAATCATGACTTTTTTTGGACATAAATGATTGTAGATTCAACCAGTTGGAAAATTGCTTCCTTTTAAAATATAAATGTACTAATTTCAAGAATTATTCGGGACTTATTTTTTTAGTATGAAATTATTAATTCAAGTATATTTTTGTTTTATACCTTATTGATTCCTATTACACTAAATCATGTTGTTTCTGTCTACAAGGAATATATTTACTTTCTATTTCCGAATATTGTGAGTTTGAAATCAATGTTATACAAGAAACGAAACACAATACACATGAAAATTACTTAATGATTTTAGGGGTGATTGTTATGCACACACACACACACACACACATATATATATATATATATATATATATATATATATATATATATATCTTTAATAGTAATTATTAGATTGCAGAGTTTAATGTTATGTAAACACATTTATGTTCTATCAAAATACCTTTGGATGATTTGACAGGACAATTAGACTGATCCATAAAACTTAACTTTAAATACATCTTTCCTTTCATTTAAATATATATTTCATTTCTGTTAAATATATAATGCCTTTCAGTTAAATACATAATTAATATATCAGTGACATATATATTTTCTTTTACGTATTAATATAGGTAAGATTTTAGTTAAATATATATTACCTTTCATTTAAATATATATATTTCCTTTAAGTTAAATGTATATTTTCTTACAACTAAATATATAAGTAATAAATCGGGTTAATATACTATATTGTCTTTAATTAAATATAACAGTTATATTTCAGTTATATATATAATTATATTTTATACATAAAAAATGAGGTGGTTCTATATGACAATAAACAAAGTACAATGTCTGTAAACGAAGTTAAAAGTTAGAAGTGTTTTTAAAGGAAGTAGCTGTATTTATATAAGTAAGATTGTTTCAATTTAAATCGTATCTTTGGTATATTTTTCAGACCAAAAATAATCAAAATGCCATTACCCTCATGGTTATTATTTATACAATATACAATACTTTGCATTTTTCGTGAAATGCGTTCCTATGGGAACATAAATACTTCATTCAAAATATGAAACAAATCGATCAGATTTCAGATAATAATAACTTTCTCATAACTTTTTACTGCGATATTTTATATTTTCAAGAATTAATAGTTGAAAGCAATTGATCGGAGACCTTACAATTACGTTATTAATAATAAATATTAATTTTTCTCACATTTTTCTAGTTACGACTCTTTATGTTCATTGATATCGTACAACCATTTACCACACTCAAAGATTAAATAGGAACTCTAATAAGTTTTCCAGTTCGTGATAATTTTCAATTTAGGAGCTATGCAATTACAGAAAAAAGAAGATCTAAATTAACTTTATTATGCAGGGAACTCAGAAAAGTTCTCTCATTTTTTTCCATTGATATTAAATTCTTCGTAGAAAAAAGGTAGTTGCTAATTGTTTTAGCTGCAGATCACTAAATATTATGACCTTGGTTACAGACATAATGATTTTCGTAAAAATCATCATAAGTGAAATATAACCTAAGCCAATTTTACACAGCACCTGCCTCTGTTTCCAAACTGATATTGATGATGTCAAGCTTCTCTTTAGTTATAAAGTTATATGCAGTTTAAGAATTTATATTTAATAGTCTTATAAAATGTAATTTCATTGAATTAAAATCTCTAAAAATATGCGGAACTAACGCGGTGTGTACAGTTTGTCACAAAAATTATAATTTGTCACAAAAGTATATTTCATGTAATTTTACTGTCAGCAAAATTAAATTATCTATAATCAGATCAAAACGCAATCATTTTCAAGTAGTTTTTACGTCTTTTTTTTACGGGTGATATCATGCTTAACTTTTGCTGTAAAAATGTATATAGTTTAAGAATTTGTGTTTAATAGGCTCTGTACATTTAATTTCATTCAAATAAAATCGCTGAATTTATGCGGAAATAACGTGATGTGCGCAGTTTGTTACATATCTTTATATTCTGTCACAAAGTTATATTCTTATAATTTTACTCTCAGTAAACATAAATTATCTATAATTAGATCAAAACACAATTATTTTTTAGATTTTTAGACGTATGATTTTACTGATGATTTTATGCTTCACTTTCGTTATAAAGTTGAATAAAGCTTAAGAATATATGTTTATTATGTAATTACAGGTAATCCAATTCAAATAAAATAGCTAAATTTATGAACAACTAATATGATGTGTACAGTTTGTCACAAAACATTATACTCCGCCCCAAAAGCATACTCTTAGAAAATTTAAATTAATTTTTGTATAACCTATATTTGACCATCGTCCTAAATATAGGACAGCATACATTTCTAGCTCATACTCATAAAATATTATTTCTATTGCATTTGTTTTAGTATTACATTATTGTGAAAGGATCTGTCATTACACTGGCTAATTTTTAATTTCTAATTTTTAAACATTTATTTATTATGAATTTTTAAAATATGCCAATTTTGAGAGTTTTTGTAGTAAAATGTATAAAATTAAGTTTAAAAAAGTTGGAAGAATAAATATTAAAATTCTGCCTCATATTCAATTCTGTAGATGTTTAACATTATGTATGTTAAAATTCAAGAAGAAAAATCAATAAAAACACTTTTTTTTACTTCGTTTATACAAGTGTCTTATAAATAGGACAATGGTCAAATCCACTACTACATTCTTTTGCCATTCAGGCATACCTATTACAGTGGATATCACATTTTGCCTCGTGAAAATATGTACTGGGAAAATGCTCCGGATACTGGAACAGCACTAGTTAGTAGAGCAATGGCACGAAACAGATACTTTGAGATAAAAAAATATATTTGCATTGTAATGACAATAGCTGCATTGATTCGGATCGTTATTACAAAGTACGTACAATATAGTATGACTTATTGAATGAAGCTCTACAGCAGTTTGGTGTATTTTCTGAACATCTAAGTATTGATGAAAGAATGGTGCGCTATTACGGAAGACATGGCTGCAAGATGTTTATGAAAGGAAAACCAATCAAATTTGGATATAAGTTGTGGGTACTGTCTTCTTATGATGGATATCCATTTCATATGATTTCATATCAAGGAGCGCAAAAAGACCCAATCATATCTAGGTTTAAAAAAAAATTGGGATTGGAAAGCAACAACAAATATGATCCTCAAATTTTTGAAAAGAAAACTAAATCAAAAGGGCAAAAGAACAAAGTTCCATTATCTTAAGAAGTTGTGGAAAGTTTGCTGTCAATTGTAAAATAAATCCAGCTCATCACAAAATATATTCGGATAACTTTTGTACCTCCTATGGCCTTTCCTTTATACTCAGAAAAACAATTACTTTGCTACGGGAACTGTAAGAGAAAATAGAATGGCTAAATGCTTACTAGAGGCAACCAAAATAATGGCTAAAATGGATCGAGGTATGGCAGATTGAAAATTTGTGGAGAGAAATAAAATTGCAGCAGTTCGCTGGAAAGATAAAAAGGTTGTATCATTGCTCACGAATTTTGAAGATTCAAGATGCTATTCAAATGTAGAAAAAAGATTAAAAGTATGCCGACAAAAAGTTGACATACCAGCATGCATAATTTCTTACAATAAGTATAAAAATGGTGTAGACTTATTTGGGAATAATATGGAAAACTATTTTTCCTCTAACAAGGAAAAAAGTGGTAATGGACATTATTCTTAAATGCTTATGAAACTGCACTAATTGCAGCCTGGAAGATAACGAAACTGTTCAATCCAACAGAAGCTCTTCAACTTCTAGAATATCAAAGAGCTAATACAATAAATAATTTATGACTCTCTATACCAAGGAATTTGGCGGTTAGTCGATTAGACACTCAACAAAGAAATCCATAATTTTTGAAGCTGCAGAGTGAACACATTATTGTGAGAAACTCTAAAAAAAGTCGTTGTCAACTAGGGAACTGTGCAAAAAACCAATAACTATCTGCAAAAAATGTGATGTTGGAGTTTGTTTTAACTGTTTCTTACCATTTCATTTGAAAAAACAAGTTTGAGTATGTAAATACAATATTAGTGTCATGGCAGTGGATTTGACCGTCGTCCTATATATAGGACAGCATGTAAATCTGAAGATAATAAAAATTTGATAAGTTTTACAATTTTATATTTTTCCTTGTGTCTTTATGAAGCTATACCACAAGTTTTTAAGAAAACAATAATTTTTTTTCAATATATGGTCAAATATGGGATAATTTTTATTTATAGTTACATAAAAAAAGTATTTTAGCAGCTTTTAAGACATGATTTCATTGTTCATAGTACGCTTCATTTTAGTTTTAAAGTTGTATACAGTTTAAGAAGATATATTTAATAGGCTTATTACATGCAATTTCATTCAATCAAATCTAAAAAAATTATGCGTAACTAACACGACGTCTGCTGCTTCTTACAAATTTTTATATATTCTCACAAAATTATATTCCATATAATTTTAATCTCAGGAAGTTTAAATTATCAATAATCAGATTAAATCATATTTAATTTTGCAACATTTAAGCCATATGATTTTAATTTTTCAAAATATGGAGGAATTAATGTGTGGAAAGACAATAAACTAAGGTGCCATACATTCCTATAAAAACATCAATGATATCATTTATAGAAGTTATAAACTACGAAAATCTTTTTTGGAGATTATCTCTTCAAAATATACATCATGTCATTGTTTTGAACATTGACATAACAATGAGGTAGACGGATTAATAATTCTTTTTGAAATAAGTTCTACTTCATTGCGAAATTTTCAACTCAGACAGAAAATTTCAATAATATAATTTATTTCAGGCATATTCAAACAACATCGTTGAGAGAAAATTAGTTCTAGCCAGAAATAAAAATCAAATCTATCATAATGAAGGGGAAAAATTCAAAACCTCATTTTATTATTTCCATGTGAAGACCAACTAATATTTTTTTTTTATTATATATCATAGAAATGTGGGAACATGCGCAAATGTTATTTAAAATTCTTGCGATTCATTTGAAAGACAGAATACTGAATGGACAGTGAGCCTTACCTCCAATGACTAGTCTCGAACTAGCTTGTTCTGATATCTCATCTCTGTTAACAAAGCACTGGTAGATCCCCGAATCTTGTCTTCTGACTTGCCGTATCTGTAGGGATGTGGGTGTTGGAAAAACAGCTCTTGGATTGCTTGTGAGGGTAAGCATGTCTTTCCGCCACGTGACTACGTTGAACGGACCGCCGTAAATGGAACAGTTGAAATTGGCCGTTAATCCGACATCTAGCTGAAGCTCTGGGGGATATACTGCTACGCGAATAGGTTCTGGAATGTAAAAAAGAATAATGTTTTAGTAACATCATACGTCATCAAAGAATTAAATTAGAATATGAATAAATAAATATAATAAATATCAATATATATAAGTATATATATATATATCTTACTATTAACAGCTGAAGGTGAACAAATGTTAGTTTGTTAGTCAGCAGACACGGGGACGGGCTAATCTTGCGAATCGAGCATTGCAGGATATCGTGACTGGTACCGATATACGCGGACGTCTGAGATGCGTGCACTGCTGCTATCCTCAACTTTCAAAACTTTAAACTTTTTTAATTATTAAATTAAAACCTCCGAACTCAAAAGAATAGGAGAGCAGAAACAGCTGACATTCCGGGAGGGCCAGCTCCTTTCCGTTTCGCAAATTTCTACTATTTTCATGCATGCAAAATTAAACTTTTCCGTCCACCAATCGACAAATTTTTTAATTCCACGTGTTTTACATCAATTCATCTTTAAGGATATACTCCTTTTTATATGATTAAAAATTTTTTTCATTGCAAACGAAGTTTTTCCCCAAAGGAGTTTTCCGAATATAACGAAATCGACAATTTTGATGGAGAAATATTTCGGTTTTCTGCACCTATTAATGTCAATTTTATGATTTATCGGCATTTGATAGATGTTCAGCTTCCAAAATATACCAAATACATTTAATAAAAAAAAATGTTTTCATTCTAAAAAAGCGTACTTGCAAAACTCACTTCTGAAATTTCCCTTAATTGAACTGAATGCCGAGTTAGTAATTGTTCGACTTGTAATTTTACTCACTAATAATTCGAGTAAGTTCGTGAAATTTGTTTCTAAATAATGAGCAACCGATGAGGATTCTTCGTCAACCAATTTTGAATTCATTAAAACTATCTTTCTATTTTTTAAGCACTTTTCCCCCCATGACATTTAATATTGCTACATTTTTCGAAGTAACGGTGGCTCAGCGGTATCGCTCCCGGCGTCTAAGGCCCCGGCTACGATACAAGCGGCGCGAAAGAGCGGCGCGAAAGAGCAATGCCGCGCGAAAGAGCGGCACAGCGACGATGGCTACGATAACAGCGGCAGTGCGGTAGAGCGGCGGCGGCAACGAGCAAAAATAAAAGGCTGGGTGGAATTTTCCGTCAATTTCTAACATGCCGTCATCCCGTGAACTAGCTAAGCTCCTCATTTTGAGTGAAAAAAGCTCTTTTTGGAAGGGCAAGTTATTAAAAGGCAAGAGGAATCATAGAGTTCATCCTATTAATAAGAGACGAAATGTTTTAGGAGAATACCATCATCTGTTTCACGAATTAAGAAATGATGAAAAAAGATTTTTTGAATATACAAGAATGTCCATCAGAACATTCAACTTCATACTCCATAAATTAGCCCCTCGCTTGTCGAAGAAAAGGCTAGGCCTTCCACTGAAAGTTTCACTCGTTAAAAATATCTCATTAATTCGAACTAAATTTTCATCACTTCGGTTAATTCGAACTAAAAATTTGGCAAAAAAAAATTCTTTTTCCTCGTTTAATGGAGAAAATACACACTGTATTTATTATTTTGTGTGTCAAAATTTCTTTTCTTTGTAAAGAGTCACATGCCTGCATTCCTAGACTATTGCATGTCCGCTAAAAGTTAGTAGCTATTGTACTTCTTATTAGTGCTAAAAGGAAAAAGCAATTTTCCTATATTTGGATCGATTTTCTGAGAATTTCAGAAAAACTAGTTTTTACTACAGATTCTAGGAAGCTGCGTCAGTTATAACTGCAGTGCAGACAAGTTAATGTGGTCTAGTTTTTCTTCCTCATTTTGTGGTGTGAACGTGTAAAAATTCAGGATGTCTACACTTGGAAAGTACAAAACCCTAATTTTGGAGACAAAGGTAGAAATTTTAAAGAAAGTAGAGAATGGAGAATGTAAAACAAAGTTAGCAGCTAACTATGGAATTAAAAAAAATACCTTGTCAACTAATTTGAAAAACAAAGAGTCAATTTTAGATTCATGGGAAAAATCAAAATTTGCTAGAGGAAGGAAACGCATGGGAAATGCGTCCCAAGAAGTTCTAGAAAAAGCTCTACTGCTATGGTTTCAGGATGTTAGATCTCGAAATTTTCCGATAAATGGGCCCCTAGTGCTGACGAAGGCTGATGAATTGGCAAGTAGAAGGGGTATTGAAGATTTTAAATGCAGTGATGGATGGCTTTCTCGATTTAAGTCAAGGCAAAATATTTCTTATCAAACTGTATGTGGCCAAAGCTCTGATGTAAACGAAGACGTATACACTAATTTCAGTAGGAAACTGCCAGGGCTTTTCTCTACTTACCTGCCGAAAGATATTTTTAATGCGGCCATAATGGACTCGGAAAGCATTAAAATTAAAACTCTGAAAGGATTTATTCAGATAGAACCTTCCTCTGAAAATGAATTGAAATGTTTACTTCAAATCGAGAAGCTGGCTGAACAATGCAGGCATCCACTGTATATATATATATATATATATATATATATATATATATATATATATATATATGTATATATATACATATATATATGTATATATATATATACATATATATGTATATATATACATATATATATGCATATGTATATACATATATGTATATACATATATATATATGTATATGTATATACATATATATATATATATGTATATATATATATGTATATGTATATACATATATATATATATGTATATGTATATACATATATATATATATATATATACATATATATATATATATACATATATATATACATATATATATATATGTATATACATATAATACATACATGTATATACATGTATATATCACACACACACACATATATATATATATATATATATATATATATATATATATATATATATATATATATATATATACTCTAGTTGGTTCAATTTTCTTTTTTCTGCCATCTTTTAGGGCAATCTTTTAGGACAGGAACTTTCAGACAACTGATAAGACGCTGTGCGGTGCCGCGAAAATTAATGTCTCGGGGGAGCGTCCGCGGTGAAAGCGCGGTGGTATCAAATTTCGCGCAGCCGCAGTTGGTTATCGTAGCCAGTTCCCCCCAAATCCCATTGCAATCAATGTAAACATATATGTGAGCGGCTTCGCTCTTTCGCGCCGCTCTGACGCGCCGCTTGTATCGTAGCCGGGGCCTAATCCTAAGGTTCCGGGTTCGAAACCATCCGCCGTCGGGTGCAAGAACATCTTTTATTTTAATTTGCTCTGCATGCGAGCTGTATGCAAATTTATCTATTATTTATTTCAATTCCGATTCCTAGGTTTCTGGAATAATCCTCACACTTCCGGTGGGAATGTCGGGAATGTTCCGGAGGTGTATTGTAGGTGATGTTCTCCGCAATCTGGTCAATAAAATGTGTTCTGATCTACGCTTCGTGTCATTTCCGTATTCCCCGAAATCATCGTGACAATATTTTCATTCGGCCATGTTGCCAAAAGGAAAAATTTTTAGTTGAGAACGAGTCATTTAATAATTGAAATCCAGAAATAAATTGGAAGTACCAGAAATAATTTTAGTTTTAGGAAAGGAGGAGTTAAAGCCTTTAGAATTTTTGTTCTAATTGAATGAGCTTTTTGGTTTAAAATGCAAAATTTGAAAACGGAAATTTTCAATAATTATTATTATTATTATTATTATTTTAAAATCCAATATATTTTTAAAATTGATTAAACAGTTTTTAATCTTTAAGATATAAAACCATTTCATTTTAAATCAAAAAAGGAACACATCGGGTTGCCACTCAGCTAGTATATATATATATATATATATATCCATTCAATCATTCAAACATATATCATTATACAGTGATACTAAATGATTAAGTGAAACAAAATCTCTTTTTTTCTGAAGATATATTACAAAGAATCTCTTCGTGGGTATGCACTGTTTATTTTATGAAAAAAAACCTTTATAAACCCCTCCCCTAAAGAACAAAAATAGTGGATTAAATCTATTAAACATAACTTTTTTCTAAAGTACCAATTATCTGAATTTATCAAAGTTCCGCTCAAAAATAAAAAAATAAAATTCTTCTGTAGGTACTAAATTGCCGCTTTAAAACAACTCTTCTTTAGAAAGTATTGGAGAGAAGCATGTTTCGGATTTTTCCTTTTTTTTTCTTCACTGTAGTCACCGATGGAATACATTGTTTTATTTTCCCTGATATTATCACTACAAAACTACAGACTGCATTTCCCATGCATGAGTAGTAAATGTTAGACAAACAGAGGGGCTCACAGTGGGACATACACACAAGCTTTAAGGTGTCGTTTTTTGCAGATGAAGATGCCGAGATGATGTTAATTCCTCAGATTAGTAATAAACAAAAAGCCAGAAGAAGAACTGGCGTTCTTCATCTAAATAAGATACCAGAAAACAATAGATAATTGTTTTACTGCTGAATCCATGATCTTCAAAATTCCAATCATTTTAATTCTGATAAAAGATTACAATGATAACATGCGAGACAAGATAATCATATGAATGGCAAGCAGTCTAGATCAAAGCCATTTACGAAGAAATAACTTTCATAAAAATCAGCATGCGTTTCAAGAAAAATAATAAAACATTTGATTTTAAGTTATAAGTTCTTTTCCGGGGACAGACGGGTATATTTTATAAGGAAATAAATCAAAAATATCGGTCTAACAAATGGTCAAACAACACG
The DNA here is from genome assembly GCA_907164885.2 of Dolomedes plantarius. Classification (NCBI taxonomy): domain Eukaryota; kingdom Metazoa; phylum Arthropoda; class Arachnida; order Araneae; family Dolomedidae; genus Dolomedes; species Dolomedes plantarius. The sequence continues at coordinate 52,391,677 of OU015500.1, read as the reverse complement.
CAGACTTATAGACGCGGCCTCGTCTGATGTCTTTTCGATATCTGCTTCCGTCAAAGAAAATGCCAGTTATTTTATGCAGCATGCTCCAATCACTCGTATTTCATTGTATCAGCCGTTTTTAATCTATTTCGTTGGATGAGATGACAACATCATACAGGAAATGAAACCCCATGTTTAGTCTAATATTAGAGCATTATATATTATATTTTAAAATACCTGTAAATTTGCCACTGTCGTGCCCAATTTAATGTAATTTATTTCACTCCTCTGTTTACATCACTGGAGCGCATTTTTATAAAAGTGATTGTTCTGCAAACGCTTCCCGCAACTGCAAATTGCAGACATGCGTGCAAACTCAGAATTTAGTGCAATGTGGATATTAAATATTTTAGGCACGCCTTCATCACACAGAATGATGAATTATATTTTGTTTAAAGCCAGAAGAGAAAAAGAACTGCGTAGAAATGACAAATAAAGAATCACTCAAAACAAAAAAGTTAAATATTAGATCTATTTGTTTTCTTCCTAACCTTAATGTCTTCAGTGAACCTTTCTCATGTCATCATTTTCGATTCATAACTTTGATAATGGAAGTACAGAAAAGATAACTTTGAGATGAGTATCTAAAAATGTAATAAAGAGCCCTTTTCCCCAAGGATATTTCTCAGCAGAAGGCGACCAACGAAACATTTTTCTAAATATCTCTAGTTCTAAAAATAAATAATATAAATATAGCTATTTTACTTCGAGCGATGTGATTTTTCATCAAACAAACATAGGTTTTTATACCATTTCTGGTGATTTTTCTCAACATTTATTGCTTCAAGTTTATTTCAAGTTTTTTTCGGAGAGAGGGTTACTTTTTATACTTCTTTTCAAAAGAGGAATTACCTGCAAAACAGGGAAAATAAAAGTTCGCCAGCCCTTTTGTGAAATAATCTGCAGGTTCAGGGTTTTATTTTTTTTTTTCTAAAATGGAACTAGCATTTTTCTCCGTTTGCAATGCTAAAGATGCCATGAAAATTCAGATTTTAAATTTTATTTTTCTCTGTGGATTTATGAATACCAATATGATTTTCGTTTAATTCACTTTGAAAGGCGAAATGCAATTAAAAACTCATATTACCACGATCTTGGCATACGAGACGGTACTTTAGTGGCTTGAATATCGACTTACATTAACAAAAATGTTAGGTTCGAGTACTAAGAATAGACATTTGCGTATATTGCCTTATGTAACGACCTACAGAATACCGAGCCCCATTAACAAAAATGTAAGGTTCGAGTACTCAGAATGAACATTCGGGTGTATTGCTTTAGGTATGGGTCTGTTTACACAGAATCCGTCAGCGTCAGCGTAAAAAAATTTAACCAATCATACACCAGTCGTTGACCCATTTAACCAATCAGCGCCCATTTTTAACGGTGACGCTGACGGATTCTATGTGAACAGGCCCTAACGCTAACCTTATCGAAATGCTCAAATATATATAAACCTAAAAGACGCTTGCCTGGAGGTAAACTTTGAAAACGGAGAACAATTAATAAAAAAAAGTGGCACAAAAAAGTGGTATGTTTGAATGGGCAGAAGTAGATCCTATTAAAAAAATACAAGGTGGTCAGAAGCTTGTAAGGGATGGTATTGAACTCTTAAATTCGCTATCATGGTACATGGTTAAAAAAGGAACTTTTCGAAGACCAAATTCGTGAATTCTATTCCCCTTCTTTGGAATAGATCTTGACAACAGTCAAATGATCGCAGACCTCAAGAGGTTTTTAGTGATCCTTTTATGACCCTCGCGTTCCCTTTCTCACATGTTTAGCTCCGATTCCTAGAGACTAACGGATACTGTTTGAGATACATATATTGTTTTATATCTTTTTCGGGGAGTTGGAGATCAGGGTAGAACGGAAGATGTGAGCTTGAGGTTATTGGTAGTTATGTCACATTATGTTTAGTATTTTATTTATTAATGTAAATTATGTTTAAATAAATACATTTTAGCGATATCAGAAAAACTTTTATATTTACATGACAAAGGAAATAGGTTACAATGTTTCTTATCTTGAAGGAAAGAACAATCGTCATTGTAAACAACTTTTAAATATCAACTCCAGGGTGTGTCAGCACATAGGATACCGCTATCGAGATTGGTGAATACGAAATTTACCAAGGCCCTTGGGAATAAGTTGTTGTTACATCGAATCTTAAGCATATTAAAAAAAAAACGATGATACACTGTTAGTAAGATTTATAAAGAAAAAATTGAGAAAAGGGAATCGTCGTTGAAAATGAATAATTCAGCTAGTTTATATACGTACGAGGTCCTTGCCATCATGAAAATTGATACATATGTGGAAGCGTCAAATGTGGCCATTATATTGACGCCTAAACTATTCAAAGATTTCGTCCACAGCATCTGCAAATCCCATGTTTTCTCAAGCAGTGGAGAATGTGAGACCATATTTGATTTGAACATCACATGGATTAGTGATGTAACGACCAACATAACTGCATGAAAATGAAGGTTCTTGTTTGGACTCACAAGCTAGACTATTGAATTTTCAGCGAGAAAAAAAAATGTTATTTGTGGGATAGTGTAGAAAAACTTTTGCTAAGAAATTTGTCATTAAACTGGTGTTTCTTTCAGCATGGATTTACAGTACCATAAAAATCTTTAGATAAGTAATTAATTTGAAATGTTTTATGGAGTTATACTTTATAACTCTTTTGGTAGCTTATAAATTATGTCTAATATATGCTACAAACTACTTAAACAAAGGTTCGTTACGAAGATGTCAACTTTTGTGTATAGATATATAAATATATATTGAATAATTTTTTTAGCAATTAATATTATGATAATCAGATTAAAAAATTGGAACATTATGAATATTCCTGGTATGCATATCTAAACAGCAAATGTCTTTCGTATTCCTATGTTGAGATTAGGAAATAATATAAAATTAGAAAACGATCTCTGTTACATATTTAAAAAAAATACCATCAGGCAATCTCTTTCAAATTTTTATTGATGTTATCATTTATTTCATAAGGTGTTCTATAATTTGTTAAGCAATAATTACATTAACATTAGCAACAAACATAAGAAAAATAAACAGCTGTAGAACAAAAAATTCTGTGAAATGTGCACTTAAAAAAAAGTGAAACGTAGTAATATTTAGGAAAATATTTTTTTATTATTTTAAACATTGGTAATTATTTATTTTGAAAATATATTTGAATTCATTATAAAAATTATTATTAAATCTAAAATTTATTTGTCATAGAAGTAAAAAATATTTTTTAATCAGCCAAATTACCAATTAATTAAACGATTTTTTGAAATGTTTCCAGTGGATAATTTTTTTTTATTATACAGTTTTTTGAAAAGAGTAAATCTTCGTCTACTGTGGTAATTAATTAATATTCACCACAAAATACTTTAAGTCAAAGGCTTTTTCAAATATATCTTGAACTGCTCTGAAAACAGTGAAACCTTGCTTGAAATCTATTTCACGAGTTATATTTATCGTAAGTAATTAGATGCATGTATTCTAGATTAAACTGAAGAAAATGTATATAGCATAGTAATAAATAGTTAAATGATATTTATGTTTCAAAACTTTAATGTTTTTAATAACTATTATTAAAATTTTTAAACTAATTAAAACCCATTTTTAGCAATAAAGCAAAAAATATACATTTTATATATATTTTCGTTATTAATAGAACACAAATTCACACAAAATCAAATTAATTAAATTTAAATAGGAAACTTTAATATTTTTTATAGAAATACTTAGAATTAACTTAAATTCCAGGTTCAAGTACGTCCAAAATATGTGTATTCATTCATTCCATTCGCGAAAAAATTAATTTTGTGTTCACATTTAATTCAAAAATTTCATTTTCTCTAAAAAAATAAAGACGAAAACTTTATCTTAAAATTTCTTATTTAAACTTATCTGTTTGTTTAAAATTCCCGTAAATATATGAAAATAAATTAAAGTTGCTTCTATTAACTGGAGAACAAAGTTCTCAACATTTAAAAACACAAAAAAATACATGTCATGCCTTTTTGCTCATAACTGCTCTGAAAACAATGTAACCTTGCTGGAAATCGATTTCACATGTTATATTTCTCGTAAGTAATTTTCTTGGCTAGTCATTAACTTTCGTCTTTCAATAAATCCTATTGAATCGCATGTTATTGAAAAGTGGTGCTCATTTCCCCAAAGGACACATGCTGAAATATTCTAGTTATTAATCAAGTTGAAAGTTGAAGCAACGTTTTGCAGCTTATGTTGCGGGTGAGACTAATTCTTCACAAATAAGCTTCCATGATATCAAGAAGAGAAGGGATAGCTTTTTTTTAAGTTAAAAATGTCATCAATTTCTTTGATGAAAAGATCAATGAAGTGATATTAGCCTTCAAATTTTAAGATGAAATGTGGTACTTAAACTAATAGAATTTTAATATCCCGTACGGATATTTTTATAGTGGTCGTTTATTTCTAATATGAAACTAATTACAGCCAATAGTGAATACTTTGTATGTAACTTCTTATACGAAGGCTCCACTTTGTATGTTTTTTTTCTTTATTTCTAATGAAAACTTCTTAAGTGTACACGACATATGCTATTTAGGTTTTTAAGCCTAATTTCAGGGTTAAATCTAGGCTTCGCTTAGTAATGACTAACATTAGTATATTTATGCTAAAAACTTTATTTCTAACACAATACATGTTAAAAATATAAATTAGAATTTCTTTGCAACTCATATGGTTCCAATCATTTGTTTTAAGAAATCATTCTATATTCTTATGTTTACAAGCTTCAAATACCTTACTAGGGTGCCTAACCCTTATTAGTACGAGCCACAGTTGAGTAAATGATTAAAAAATAAAGGCACGACCCTAATTATGCATTATAGTACTCGACTAGCTGCTCTTCTCAATCTGCATTCTCCATCTCTCTACGCTGAGTTAACATCAAAACTCAAAGGATAAGATCTCAAAAGCTAAGGGTATGGTACTAGGGAAGTGGGGCTAGGGCAATTGAATTTGGTAAACTCACTCGCTTTCCGTATTTCATACTTCGCCAATAAAGGTTCCTATCTGAACATGTGATTTTTAACTATATTCAAAATAAGTGTTAGTCAAGTCATCTTGACAGAATGATATCTGTAAAAAAATGAGAAATAAATATATAAGGAACATTTGTAGGTTAGCAAAAGCAAATAAAGCCAAGGCTAATTTTGCTAATTTACAGTCTAATACACTATCTGGCGAAAAGTATCCGGACACCTTCCTAAAGAAATGGATCTAGCAGGTGACGTAATTTGATGCGTAACCGAAAGCTATAGAAGTGTCGGCAGTGGTTTTTCAGGTCATATTTATGCGTTTGTGAGACAATGAGTAAGTCAAAGGAGCTTAGTGACTTTGATCGGGGCATTAAAGTGAGATGCCACCTTTGGGGGAAATCAGTTCGTGAAATTTCGGAAATTCTACAGAAGCCAAAATCCACTGTGAGTGATGTAATTGTGAATTGGAAACGTCGAGGCAGTAAAACTGCAGAAAAACTAAGTGGCAGGCCGAAAAAATTTAGTGAACGCAGCTGTAGAACTCTGTAAAGGGTAGTGAAACAAAATTGCAAGTCCTCGTTGATTGAAATCACTCAGGAGTTCCAAAGTTCACCAGTCGTTAGTGCTAGCAGCAGGACTGTTCGTCGAGAGTTAAAAAACATGGAATTTCATGGTCGTTCAGCCGCTCACAAGCCGAACATCGCTCCCCAGAATGCGAAGCGTCGATTGCAGTGGTGCAAAGCTCACCGTCATTGGACTTTGGACATGTGGAAAAATGTTCTTTGGAGTGATGAATCTTGCTATACAATCTGTCAGTCCGATGGACGCGTCTAGGTTTGGCAGATGGCCGGCGAGCGCTTCTTACGTGATTGCATTGTGCTGAGTGTTAAGTTTGATAGTGGCAGCATCATGGTGTGGGGGTGTTTTTCATGGTTTGGTCTGGGTTCCTTAGTTCCTGTGGTTGGAAACTGAACTCTGAGATATATGTGGACATTCTGGACAATGCTGCTCTCCCAACTCTATGGCAATATTTCGGGGAAGTCTCATTACTCTTCCAGCGGGATAACTGCTCCATTCACAAATCGGGACTTGCGCAGGCGGGGTTTGACGAAATGGGTGTTCAAAAACTAGACTGGTCTTCTCAGCCTCGATCTAAATCCCATTGAGCACCTTTGGAACGAATTAGAACGCAAATTTCGTAGCCAGCCAAATCGACCATCCTCACTGCCAGCACTCACTTCAGCTGTGAGGGACGCCTGGAAGTCAATTCCTATGGACACCTATCAAAACCTGGTGGAAAGTCTCCCCAGACGTGTGCAGGCTATCCTCGATGCAAAAGGAGGACCAACATCATATTAATATATGCCTCAGGATCGTCCGTACCACTGGGCGTCCGGATACTTTTGGCCAGATAGTTTAGAAATACTCTTCAATACTGTCATACATGTATACTATTCACAATTAATGTATCAGCTATAGAGAGAACACGTATAACTTAACACGCACAGTTAAATTATAAAGTAGCACAGACTGAGTTATACCTCATAAGTATATGTGAAACATGCGATCTTCTCTTATCTACACATTGGGAGTTTTTTAGCATTAATATATATTTAAAAAATTTAAAAAGATATACATATATTAAAAGCGTCTGACAAATAAATTAACATGCAATTCACATCCACGAACAGTTTTAGATCGAAAGATATATATTAATTTTTTTAATAATTCCCAGGTTTTTTAATGGTTTGTTTCTTGTTATAGGCACAGCTGAAATAAGCAGTCGTAGATTTCACATTAGGTTGTATGAGATAAAATATTTTCCACCTTCTATACAATAAAATTACTAGTATACCAGTAATTGCATTTGCTCACATACTTTGAATGTTCAAAAGGTTTTTTACAACCAGTTCTACACTTAATTATGTGTTTATATAATAATGCATGCATACGTGTGTTTACATTTATAAATAATCGTTAGATATGCTTATCAATTTGCCTGCATGGGCATGCATGGACATTCATTATGTTTATCTCTATCATTGAGGAAATGACTATAAACAAAATGCATTGAATAAATATGTATACTGTTATTGCCACACATGTTTACTAATCGCCATACATATCCTGACGATAGCCAAATGGCTAGGACACTAGCAAATGGTTCCAAACTTTGTGGGTTCGAGTCCCTCTGCTGGTTTATATGATTGTAGCGGCATTCAAGCAACGGAGGTTACGACTGAACGTTCATCAACTTCTTCGGATTTCACTTATCTGGAGGCATATTCCGTAAAGAACTATTTTATCCAGAGTACTTGGAGATCTCGCCGGACCATGAATGATACATTGGTGTCTTCCCTGGTTGAGTTATTGCCTGAAAGGTTGATAGAGATGAGGATACTGCTATCTCTAGGTTTGCATGTGGCCACTTGAGGTGCCTAAAATTTGACCATAAATCCAAACCTTTCCCACTTGTCAAAAGTGTAATAATGTGCAGGTCACTCCTGGTCACATCCTAATTTGTCTAAACTTATCTAGGCAGGATTTTGTGACCGATCCTTGCCATTTGATGGACCTACTGAGGATTTGTCGATTTATAGACCTGATCTAGCGCCGCTAGATCAGGAGAGATTAGTAACAACAGCAAGAACAAATGATTGTAGCCTTTTGCAATTGGCACTAAACGGTAGGACCCGGTTTAATTACACCTTGTGAGGCAGAAATTAATCATAGAGCTCATAGCCAAACAACCATCACCAAATATAACCCATTTCATTAGAGTATTAAAATCAATATAGTAATTATTAGTCTGGTGAAAAATTAATATATGTCAAAAATTAATATAGCCACTAATTATATTAAAAATTCAATTGCTGTTTTATGTCGAAACGAACATTTTAAACTTTTTTGCGAGATTAAGGCTGTTGAATATTTATTATCATAGCAAAGATACAAATAATGTATTACCTTACAGATATGGCATTCTGAGTGAAGTTTTCTAGGATGAATTACTCTTCGCTTTCAAGTAAATAAAACAGCCAGCATTGATCGAAATATGCATTTACTCTCAGTATCAGACTTCACATAATTCACAGACAGCCATTCATTTATATGTTTTTCCTTTTTTTTCTTCAAAAATGAGCTCAGCCAAATTATATCACCCTTTTAGCGTTATTTTTTTTAACTTATAACCCATACGTCTGTCCTTTTATACCTATGTCTTTTTTATTTTTTTCCAGAGCTTAATCTGATAAGTGGGAGCAGGAAAACTGAATTAAGGCCTTAATTATAAACATTTAAGCCTGATTATCCATAGCATTCGGATGTTCGTCTATGTTCTTTTTTAGATGGTGTTTATTGGAAAATCGTAAGACACTGTCTTTTAATTATTAACTTAAAATAATTTTTATTTTAATGTCCTAAACTATATAAGAGTTATATTTTGTCTCTTAACATATCAAATAAAACTTTAAACTCAACTTAGTACTACAGCTTTAAAATGTATCTGTCAAAATGAAATGCAAAAATCGTAAAGTGGGAATGAAATTTATATCCCTCTTCTTAATTTTTCTCTACTCTGTACACCGATTTAATGCATTTTGAAGTTATGACTTATCTTCCAAATATAGTACTTAAGGGATTTGATTTCTGTGAAAATCCTTGTATGTCTTACTTTATGGTTTTGATATATCAGGTCTTTTTTCCTAACATTTTTCCCAAATAAAATTAAGGAGGTTTTTATATTTCACTACATTTTTTTTTTGTTAATGAAAAAATTAAACCAATTTATTCACCGAATTAATGCCTCATCTTTATCATTTTCAAACTCTAAATTTCTATGAAACTATCTCCTCCAAATTTCAATCGATTTAAACCTGATTTAGAGACCTTACGTAACCGCGTTTTATATTCGTAACAACAGATTTGACGAATGAATAGTGAATTACAATGCATACAGCGGACAAGCCCTTTTACTATGTCGAACCATTTTTTTCCCTTAAAAGAATAGAGAAAATTCTAGATTTTTATAAGTTTCTTTCGATGAAGAATAGGAAAAATAGTGATTCACTCTCTTTTTTTATATCATTCTACCTTGTCTATGTGTATAATTTTAAAATTTTATGCTGTATTCAAACTATATCTCTCCCAAATTTCAATGGATTAAGACGAGTTTCTGTAAACTTGTCCTCCTTTTCTATTCTTTACAAAGAAATAATCCACATTCTTTACATCAGAATTAATGAATGATTAGGGCATTAAAATGCCTACGTCATGACGGGCAAATTTTGGAGATGAAAATAATTACTCATTATCGTATGAACAATTCCATATGACTTGAAATTTATCTCGCTTAGAGCTAAATTTCAAGTCATCTGGAAAATTAAATCGATACTGTTAACGTATCCATTTTCATTGTACCTTTATACAAAAGACCCGGGGTCCCGGGTTGCCCAAATTTATAGGCAGATTTGTACTGTACGTCCGGCGCCCAGGCCTATACTATCCATAAACGCTCGGCTTAGTTTGCAGGTATTGCTACTCAGCGCTGGTCAGTCTGACAGTGCTTATGTGCGAAAGCAGAGGTTGTATTACCGAATTTTACAAAAGACCCTCAAACATCACAGAGTATTCACCATCGTACTAAGGAGATCTTATCAAATCTTACCATAGCATGAAAAATATTGATTAGCACTGCAATTTGAAAAGCCATTGAGAAAAAGCGATTGTAAGAGAATAATTAAAGAAAAAAAATATATTCTGAACATCTTTATCATTAAATATCAGAAACATTAGCAAATGAAACTGCTTTTACTGTTTGGAAAAACAAGTATTGACCAACTCTAAGACCTGCTTAAGTTTTTGAAAAACTTTAAGAACATGATGTTTCCTAAGTACAGAATAGTTATACATCTTCAGCTTCCTAAGTACAGAATAGTTATTCCTCTTCATCTTATGGAAACGTATTTTCATTTTGATCTTCATAATAATCCAAACCTCTAAGATATTTAAGAAAAACAACTAACAATATTGTAAATACTAAATTGTTAATCTAAGTCATATTAGGAAATATCAATGTTTATTTTTTTTCCATTAAGCATAATTTCAAAATAATATCTAACTTGTAGGTTCTATCGAGCTATTGAAAAGAGGCGATTGTAAGAGAAGAAGTAATGCAAAAATTCTATTCTGAACATCTTTGCCATGAAATATCAAAAACATTAGCAAATAAAACAGCCTTAACTACTAGGAAAAGCAATTATTGACCGAATCTAAGACCTGCTTAAGTTTATGAGAAACTTTAAGAACATGCTGTTTCCTAAGTACAGAATAGTTATTCATCTTCATCTTGTGGAAACGTATTTTCATATTATGATTTTCATAATAATCCAAACCTCTAAGAGATTTACGTAAAACAACTAGTACCAATATTGTAAATACGAAATTTTTAATCTAAGTCATATTAGGAAATATCAATATTTTTTTCTGTTAAAAGTAATTTTAAAATAGTATCTAACTTCTAGGTTCTATCAAGCTATTTCATGTCAATGCTGTGATTATTATAATGAATACGCATATCCTAAATTCATGGCTTGCGTCGAATCTTCAGTCGAAAGGAGATCACTGATGGAAATGGATTCGTAACAAAAGCAATTTTAAACCCTACTAAATTTGACTTTTTAAAATTTTCATATTTCAATCTTAGATAGTATTTATTAAAATATTAAATCATCTTTGAAATAAGCTAAAATTATATGATATTACATGTAATTAAAATGTTAAAAAATTAATGTAGAAAATTAAATCCTATTTGAAATCTAAACAAAAAGTCAGTTTAGATGACATTAACATATTCAATGAAATATCTTACTATTGCAGTAAGAAAATTTCATATTTTTTCTAATAAAAGTAATCAAATTTAAAAATATATATATATACTCTTGTTAAAACGACCCATTCAATCTCACAGAAGAAGGTCATTATAACGAGTGGTCACTGTATCGAAATTTAAAAAATAACATATCATTAAAGGGGATTCCATATGGAACGTTTTGCACCGGTTGTTGTGTTGCAATAGTCGCTATAACGGCCGGTCTTTATGACGAGCGAAAACTATATATACATATATATACATATACATATATATATATATATATATATACATATATATATATATATATATATATATATATATATATATATATATATATATATATATATATATATATATATATATATATATATTGTCGAACATGTCCCCGAAGAATTTGGAAATACAGGATTTCTAAATGCTCTGTGGATAATGTGACAGGCTACAATTCATCTAGTCACAGTAGCTTCTAAAATCCATGGGCGTAGAAGTTGTATTACAGTCATCTGTTTCACATTTGCTATCATTCATTATAGACTAAATTCCCACAGCCCGCATTTAGTATGAAGCTCTGTGGAAATAATAGTTTAGAGGTACATAATTGTATACATAATACCTCGCAATTTTCGGTCGTGTTCAAGCCCTTTCGATTCATTTTAAATAAATTACTGATTTTGGTTGAAATTATGGTATTTAAACATTAAATATATTGCACCTGAAAATTAATTTTTTAAAGAATATTTGAGATCACTAAATATTGTGGCACACTTTTAAATAATTTGTAGATCTTGAGAATTATAAAATACTATTAGTTATGCTTTTTTCAAGAATTGAGATTTTTAGAGAAAAAGTATTCACCATTCACAATTATAATGGATTTTTTCAGTATATATATATATATATATATTTGTATGTAACGTTCAAAATAATGTCTATTTCATTATTTCTTCACTCATCACTTGGATATATACCTGCGCCTTACTTAATATAAATGATACCTAATGTAGGTGAACAATTAACAACTATTAAACTCCTAGAAGAAGAAAAAAACGACACACCAAGGAGGGGTAATGCAAATTGGACACAAATTGATATGCATACAGGTTTCAACGGAAAACGAAAAATTTTAAAGTTTGGTAGCTAATGAAGGAACACGTGATGCTGCAGTGCATCTTAACTGCGCAACTGACAGGATATTAAAGAGGAGAAATTTCGATTCCACGTCATAAATACTTTGCGAATTTCATTCCGTGTACTGCGGTAGTCAGTAACTATGCCTCGCATACAGGTGCGCGATCAATATGCGCATATGTCAGCATTTGAGAGAGGACGTGTAGTTGGGCTCAAAGAAACCGGTTGGTCTAATCGGCGAATCGCTCGACATTTGGATAAGAGCGATGCCACTATTAGACTATGTTGAAAGGAATAGGTGAACCATGGCCGATCACAGAGTCAAGAAGGAAGCGGTCAGCCTATAGAATCGAAAGAATAGGAGGACCGAGCAATCGTCAGAGCGCACTCACAGCCACCGATTCATCATTATCATCAATAGTATGTGTAACTGGTGCTTCAGTGATCGCAAGGACCATTCATAGGTGGCTCAGAGAAAGGGGGCTAAGCTCACGGCGTCCCTTGCGCCGACTACCATTGACCTCTGTACACCGACAAGCCCGTTTGCAGTGGTGTCGGGGACATTCGATCTGGAATGTCAATGAGTGGTGTAGAATTGTCTTCAGTGATGAGTCCCGCGTTGAATTGAGCCCCGATGACCAGCGAATACGTGTCTGGAGACGCGCCGGACAGCGGTGGGATACCAACCTGACTGTCTTCCATACGGGCTGACAACCAGTAGCGATGGTCTGGGGTGCCATTTCATTTCATAGCAGGACCCCTTTGGTTGTCATCCGATCCGTGGCACCCTTACAGCACAGCTGTATGACGACGATATTCTACTCTCTGTTGTGTTGCCGTTCATATCACGCCACCTGGGTTTGCATTTCAGCAAGGTAATGCCCGCCCGAACACGGCGAGAGTTTCTATTGCTTATCTTCGTGCTTGCCCAACGCTACCTTGGACAGCAAGTTCGTCCCGATCTCTCCCCCATTCAACACGTTTGTAGCATTATGGGCAGGGCTCTCCAACCAGAAAGGGATTCTGATCTAATGCGCCAATTGGACAGAATTTGGCACGATAGCCCGCAGGAGGATATCCGACACCTCTGTCAATGAGTGTTAAGCCAAATAACTGCTTGCATAAAAGCCAGAGGTGGACCAATGTGTTGTTGAGTTTTCCACTTTGTAAAGCTCTTTTTCTTTAAAAAATCATCCATTTTTTCTCAAATTGTAATCATTTGATTTTCTGTGCATTTACATCACATCAACCAATTTTCATCCCATTCGGATAACTCCTTCTCGGTGTGTCGTTTATTTTTTTTTTGTCTAGGAGTGTACGACTAATTTTCTTTAAGTATATTTACTAATAAGATTTACAAATGTTCTTTAAGTATTTCTTATACAACTTATATCAGTCAGTTAAATCGATTTTAAAGGATTTATATATTAGAATGTATAGAACTATTTTGATTTCTATAATATGACATTAAATTTTACATTTCAGACTTAAATGATGTATCATGGCTAGTAATTAATTCGAAAACAAATAATTTTAGAAATCGCTGAAATAGAAAGGAGAATTTTTAAAAAATAGATATTTCATCCAAAATGATGACTTACCTTCCACGATCAACTCCGCTTCCACTTTATCTTGTCCAACATTGTTGCTCACCTCACATATATATGTGCCTGCATCGGCAGCTACCACTTTCGGGAAAACAAGGACACCTCCTTCTTGTCTCACCGTCGATCCTAAATCTGGTAATGTCCTAAGCTCGCCTGCCACCTTGTGCCATCGGTAAGTCGGTACAGGATTTCCTTGAGCCATGCACGATAAGGTTGCCTTCTGCCCAGCTGGCACGGAAACTCGACTAGAGCGGCGAATGATCCTGGGTGGTTGATTATGATGAGGTTCTGTAATATATTATTTTATTAAAGCATATTACAAAGTAATATTTAGGCTGAATTCCGTTCGTAAAATAAGTACTCATGTGTTTTCCGCTGTAACGTCGTAGCACTGGGAAAGGGAAAACATTGAATAAAATATAACAGTAACAATTAATTGTAAAATTAATGAACAATGTGATTAAAATTTTTAAGTTTAACTTTAAAGTTTATAAATTAAATTAATTGTGAATATTTAACATTTAAATTTAAATACCATTAATGCTCTTAAAATAAGAAATAAAAAAAATATGTATTAAAAAGAATTAATTTAACCTCTTAACAATATGGGAAGATAAATTCTGGTAAGCAACTAGATTTATTTTTTGAGTTATACACGATAAAAATAGCTTTTGACTTATTTGTGTAAAAACTAAAATAAAACGGCAAATAATCCTATGTTATTGACTATGGTGAGATTCTGTTACATGATTTTGAAGTGGGCACCATAAATAAAAATATATAAAGTATAAATAAGAATTCTGTAGAAAAATAGGATTATTTCAATTGTTCCAAAGATCAGAGAGTATTTTGAAACGTGTAACATATTGAGAATAACATTTAAAAAAATGAAGTTTATAATATAAAATTAACAAAAATATATAAATACAATGAAGTATGAGAACTACGTATATTTCTAAATGAAAAATGCAACAAGCAACCTTTCAGTAGCTTTAAAAAATATTGTGTAATCAACAGGAAAATGTCTAGAACAGAATCCCAAAGAAATTTGGGATATGTATTATGTACCATTTATTTCTAACACTAATCATATATCTCAAGCTGATTATTTTATGATTATTTCTTAATAGTTATCGCTTATAAAGAATTAATCATACGCACATTTATGAAAGGTAAAGTCCATCAAGAAAACTTTAAGAGCTTTAAAATACATAGTGTAACTACCATCATTTATATATACAAGTATATTATTTTGCTCATATTCTGCTTTCTAATGTTTTAATACTTTGACCTCCGACTTACCTGTAACAATGATTTTGGAGTAATTTGTGCTCACTTTTTTCTCTCTTGTTACTGTGTTTTCCGTATGGCATCTAAAACTATATGAACTATCATGTTCTGTCGTATCACGGATATACAAATCACCACTTTGAAGAATCCCGTATTTACCTATAATGAAGTAAAATATTAGTACTCAAGTTAATTCTGAAGCTAGTTGTGTAGATGGCTTACTAATTTCAAATTAAAGATGCAATCACTGATTTATGTCATAAAAATTTAGATGGTTTTTACAATAAAATTTTCTTTTTCATAGAGCAAAATCAAAACTGAACATAAAATTTTATCATCTTTCTTAATTACTGAATCTTACTTAATTGCTGAATTAAGTACCAATTAGTTTTAACATCTCGCATACATTTTCCGCCCTTAATTTTATGATAAGTCTCTCTTTATACTGTTGTAGCAAGGACAAAAGTAATCTACTTTATATATATATATATATATATATATATATATATATATATATATATATATATATATATATATATATATATATATATACATATATATTATAGGTGGTTATCAAAATAATGGAAACACTTAGGAAAAACATGAAATTCTTTATTAATATGGCATAGGACCATCTATGGCATTTAATACCACATGGAATCACTAAGGAAGTGAATTATGCAAGTTATGAATAGTGGTTAAGGGAATATTATACCATTCTTTACGGATAAATCGTCAATGTTCCTGTAGAGATGCTATTGCTGGATATTAATTCCTGACTCTGTTCCCTGTCTGAAAACAGACCACAGCAGTTCGATGATATT
Source organism: Dolomedes plantarius (assembly GCA_907164885.2). Lineage (NCBI taxonomy): Eukaryota > Metazoa > Arthropoda > Arachnida > Araneae > Dolomedidae > Dolomedes > Dolomedes plantarius. The sequence continues at coordinate 52,375,869 of OU015500.1, read as the reverse complement.
GAGGTTTAGGGACAGTGCGTTCCAGATAAGGTGTTTGACTTGGCCTTTATGTTCCTAAAACCACGACTTGATAAGTCTAGCTATATGGACCGGAGTATTATCATCATTGAGAACGCCATCTCGAGCAGGAAACAATTTTTGCACCATAGGATGGATCTGGTCGGGTATAAGTTCGACATAGTGATTCCCAGTCAATCTCCCTTTCGGGGTTACAATAGATCCCTTTTGAAAACCATGAGATGGCCGCCGAAACCCTAAGAAATTTCCTCTCCATGTTTGACAGCTGGCATGAGACAAGCATGTTAATACGATTGTGTAGGTGTTCTTGAGACATACGCACGTCCTGTTGCAGGGGACAAATGAACAATGATTCGTCTAACCAAACGTCATATTTCAACGTATCACTCGACCAGGATTTATGCTCGTAGCACCACTGTAGAGGACGGTTTGTTTTCACGTCTGTTACAAGTAACTTGGGAATTACTACTATGCCGTAAATGTTTCGTTTTTGAAGTTTTCTCTTACCTGTAATGACTGGTATTGGAGCTTGCAGATTTAGATGGAACTCTACGGTCAGTTTGGCTTCAGTTGTCTTCTTTTTTGATGTCACAGTCCGCTTCTACTCCCGTCAGTCTGTTTCCCTTAGCTTTCCATTTCGTCCCCTATTCTGTTTCACAGATGATGTCTTTCCGTGAACTCTGTATGCCATTATGACTTCCGATATCATAGCGCGGTAAACGCTCAAACCCATGGGGGCTGTTGTAACATATAATCCAATTAAACGCGCTTCAACAATTTGCCCTTCTGCACGATCTACAAGGTTTGAAATCTTACGCAATCCCCCAAAGAGCCTGGTGCCCATAGTTTCATTGCTGCTACTTTACAGTAGAATAAATAACGTATACACTTTGTCCTACAAAAAATATTGGTCCCTAAACTTGTTTTTAAGGAATACGAAGCACTTCCATAAACACCACTAATACTGATGTGTTTCCATTATTTTGATAAACACCTGTGTATATATATATATATATATATACACACACTGAAGTGCCACTGAATTAGGGATAGCAAAGCCTATGCAAATTGTGTAGCGCTGTGCATCATGTATGCTCAAGTGAGGGCACTGTGGTAACTGCATATATAGCGCGTACTGTGGTTGTTCTGAATTAGTTGTTGGAATTGCCAGTATGGGTAAACTGCTTGATTTAGACGCCTTCGATCGCGGACAAATCGTAGGTGCGCGACGCATGGGCCATTCAATTTCCGAAATCGTCAGACAGCTAGGATTTTCAAGGTCGACAGTGTCAATAGTATACCAAGAATACATGGATGGTGGAAAAAAAACTAGCGATCGGGCAAACTGCAAAGGAAAATTAGCCTTGACAGTGCGTGGTGAGAGACGGCTCAGGCGTATTGTACGTAGCCAGCGAAGCCAAACATTAGCTCAAATTACCATCCAGTTTAATAACGGTGCCAGTCGTACAGTCAGTAAACGTACTGTGCAACGTTCGCTTCACCGTATGGGTTTAGGGAGCAATCGACATACGAGAGTACCATTGCTCTATACTCGCCATCGGGCTGCACGTCTTGCCTGGGCAAGAGAGCACAGAGACTGGAGTGTAGATGACTGGAAACGAGTAGTATGGAGTGATGAGCCACGATTCCGACTACTTAACGCCGACGGGAGGCTGAGAATATTGTGTCAGGCTCATGAAGCCATGGATCCTGCATGCCTGGCTGGAACTGTACAAGGGCATGGTGGCTAAATCGTGGTCTGGGGTGTTTTTTTCGTGGCACAGTTTCGGATCTTTGGTGCGTGTACCAACCTCCCTCAATGCAATTCTGTACGTAGAGTTGCTGTGCGATCACATCCATCCGTTTATGCTGTTCTGTTATCCGCACGGTAATGGAGTTTTCCAGCAAGACAACTGTACCTCTCACAAGTCCCGGTTGGCTACTGGCTGGTTGGATGAGCATTCCTCTGACTTCTGTGTCATGAATTGGCCACCTAGAAGCCCAGACTTAAATTCTACTGAGCATCTTTGGGATGTTTTGGAACAAGGCATGAAAGGCCATCACACAGCACCAAAGAACCTTACTGAATTATGGACAGCTTTAGCCAATATTTGGCAAGCCATTCCCGTGGAACGTTTCCAGAAACTTGTTGAATCTATGCCTCGTCGTGTGGCAGCCGTTATCAAGGCCAGAGGAGGCCCAACTCGTTACTAGGTAGGTATCCCTAATTCAGTGGCATTTCAGTGTATATATATATATATATATATATATATAATTAGGACTTACGAATTCCGCGTACATTTCTTTAAAAGATAAGGTCACACTGATTTGGGCTCTTGTAAGCTGGTTTCACAAATGCATTCTCGTATTGCAAATCAAATTTATTTAAAATAAGTTGCACTTTTATTTGAAACGGACTGCGATATAAGCACAAACATTTCTGAACTTTTAATGCACAATTTATATACAGTTTTCTGAAATTCCCGTTGAGACATTACCTACCGCAGCACAAATAAAAATATTACATAAAAAATATAGTAGGTGGCAGTATATTAATTATTTAATAATATTACATTTTAGCAATTCTTAAGGGTGTTGTGTACTCGAATGGTACAGGTTGTACTAGGAGGCTTTCCAAGTGAGTTTTGGGTTGATCAGTGCCACCCATTGCCATTGGCCGGGCGAAAATAATTGTTAATATCTTTCTAGTCCTAACACATAACAAAATATGAAAATTTTGGCAAATTTTGGTAATTAAAATTATTTTTTTACACTTTTTAAAGCTACGGAAATATTTATGAGGAAATAAAAATGGTATTTTTAAGCAGCCTGAACTTTTCTGCTCATTTATATATATTCCTTTCTTTAAAGCTTCATCCATCTGAGGGAACTATTTGCGCTTAATTTACCGTATACCACATTTTTACCGAATAATTTAAATGTAAAATCGCAATTCATGTAAAGAATTTTTTAGTCTGCTATGCATAACAGTTTGAAAGAAAACTAAATAGAAGTTGATAATTGGTCAGAGAGTTTTCTCGATGGGTTTACTTTAGTCCGATCGTAACCAATATGGCGCTAGAACGGATGTATGTGGAAAAATGTGTCAAAGCAAAGGCCCATTGTAAAAAAACAAAGACATACTCAGGTGAGTAAAAGGTACATAACTCATTAGAAAATTGTACTCTTTATTGTTCAGTGTTTACAGTAATTTACGTTAAAAAATCCTAAAGAGGAAGAAGGGGAATTTTAAAAACAAAAATATTACTTTTGCACTCCGCATTGTCGCCAAAACTAGACTGATACCTTGGATGTTTCACTCCGAATGTGGCATCCGAAAATACCATATAGATATATTTCTCACTTGAGGTTTGCGCGTATTCACTCCATTCTGTTGCAATCGAACGTGCGATCTCTGTCAATGTTCTAGGGATTGGAGCGATCAGGTCGGAGATGGTAGATGGTTGACAATATTTATCTGCGAAACGATCCAGTGGAGAAATGGACACTATTGAAATGTTAAACCAGCTTTTGGCAAAATAGTAGATTATTAAAAATCTGAATTTTTTAGCTTTTGTCTGTGATTTAAAAAATACAAGAACATTTTAAGATTTCTCAAGGGTTTAGTAATTATAATAGAGAAATGCCTCAAGTATATTTCAGATATTATCCCTTTGAAATTTAATTAATCATTAATAAAAAAGTATTTGAAAACAAAAGATAGAGGTTACTTAAACAAATGTATTACACCTTAGATATCTATATATAAGTATAACAAAAACTTACCACAAACCTCTGAATTGAAAAAGACTTTCACCGTATAGCATTTGAAAAATGATGAAAAGGTTACCCAAGTTAATAAAAATATATGTATTAAACGTGCTTGAAACAATAAAGAAGTTATTAAATGTAGATCTCAGTGCAATAAACTTTGTCATCTAAATAAAAAGGTCATAAAATAAATAAGAGCACGGCCAGCAACAATGTAGAATTATGTAAGCCTACCAAATGTTAGAGTTATGTTATCTGTAACGCAATGGCAATTTGACAGCCACACAGATATAATGTTAATTATCACATAAATATTTATTATGCATACAAATGTCTAGTTTATATTATACCATACGTAAGGTGGAATGACAATTCATACTTTAAACACGTTTAGTGCAAAAAATTTAACAAAAAATTTAAACTATTTGTAAAATAAATTTATGTAATCCTGATCTGAGGTTTTAAAATTTTGTTTGAATTTGATAGAACAGAAAGATTTAAAACTTCATGCTGGAAAAAGCTACATTTTTTAAGCAATGTTTTGTAAAAAAATAAAACATCCTCTCGAAAGGGTTTTATATTTTACGTTTTTTTTTCATAAAGCAAAGGAACATAAAATCAAGAAATAAATTTGGATTACTGCATGTTTTATGAAGACAATGCAATATTCGGTATTCGATTTATTTTCCTTTGTTTTTATTTTTTTCCCTGTTTCTATAAAATGCTATTTATGAGCTAGTGTATAGCAGGGTTTTGTTTTGGTAACCCTCTGAGAGTATAAAAAGGAATTGCTGAGCTATATATTTTATTTACTGATATTTTTATTGAAGATTTTCTTTGAAGGACATTTTATAAAGAAATTATCCTTCATACTGTATATTGTCAGCTAAATTTTTTCTAGGGATGTAACAAGAAATAAAAAAAAATGTAAATAAGCTGATTTTATGATTTTATCATAATATATTTTATTCGGATATATTTGTTCGGTTATAGAATTACAGAGATAGATGGAAAAGTATACTCAAGGCTCAAAACATTCTAATACTTAACTACTTCATGGAAAATAAGAAATATCCTTAAATATACAATGATTAATGTGGTTTTTGAAACGTAGTATGTTACATTGTTACAATTGTGCTTATAGGTTTCCTCAGTTTTTCTCTCTATTAATAAATCCTGACTTTTAGATCAACACTCAACACTGGAAGACACGGTAACGAGATGGCGGATGAGTTGGCAAAGAAAGCCACTAATGTCACTCAAGCTTTGTGCAGTTCAGTTGACAACAGATCAGCTGCACATTTGGTAAATTTGAATATTAAATATTAACGAATATTAAATATTATTCGAATATTAACTACAAAAGCTTGAATTGAAAGAAATTGTCAAAGGAAAATCATGGCACCTTCGGTAGACTGAACGCCAAGAGATTGGTCTGTCGCAGCTTTTAGATTGACGACGGGGCATGACTGTCTCGTCGCTCATCTTCATCGAATCAACATGCTGAATAGCCCCGTATGCCCCCTCTGCAGCAGCAACGAACTGATGATTGCTGACCACCATCCTAACTGTCCAACGCTTCATAGTTCTTTTGTTTTTTACCCGTTATTGGGAGGCTAGAGAACTTTTGTCTTCTTATATTTAATTTTGTATTTAATTTTGTGCTTTGTACTGTGTATTCCGTACTGTGCTTTTGGCCAAGTAAAATGTCTCTGTGCCTGCTTGTTTCGGATATAAAAAAAGATCAACACTGTAAAATGATGAGTTCCGAATACTCGTACATCAAATTGTCAAAGAATTATCTCACTCTTTTAAACTTATAATCCCTTCACATATCATAAAATTTTATAACATGTAACCTACTTTTTCTAGTTAGTATTATTAAAACTTTAATATGTGTTTAATCGAAGGGAAAATACTGACACTGAACGTGCCAAAATGCTACCAGTGCTTTATTACAAACAAAACAGTTACAAACAATCAAAAAGTAATGTTTGCTGTCGGATCTATATCTGTAGAATTACTTACATAATCCAAAATCTTTATATACTATATTCTGATTGATATTTATCTTATATAATCATATCTGACTGATATATAAGACCTGCCTGTAATTTTATATTTATAAAGAATTCCTTACTTTATAATTAAATAACACAATAAAAAATTTGCGAAATTTATGTAGATAATTTTCATTGTTACCAGCTTCTTTCAAGAACTGAGAGACACTGCAAATTTTTTCATTTTTCCTTAATACATCAGCATGAACATTCGAGTGTAAATGCCACGATAAAACCATTAATTAATATCTGCAACAGTTCTCAGCGTCGCCCAGTGGCTAAGCGGTTAAAGGCATCAGCCTGCCACGCAGGGGGTGCGGGTTCGATTCCAGCATAAGACTTGGCTGTATTCTGGGGAACCGGTCAGTCTGGGGAACCGGTCAGGAGCCCCGTCTAGAAAGGGGAGCTGCAACCCATCGTCCATCGCCGGTGTCTTCGTTTGTCAATAAAATTCTTCTGTGATTGTGTCATTTGTCTGTTTCTATGTCTTGTATTCATAGGTACACCGGACTGGGGTGTAATGTCGTCATCCCCCAGGGACATTAGCCACACACACACACAGTTCTCAGAGCAATTTGGTGTTTATACACTATTGTTTGTTTGATAACTGAGAAACACTGCAATGTTTTTTTACTTTTACTTAATACATCAGCATGACCATCCGAGCATAAATGCCACTATGAAACCATTAATTAATATCTGCAACAGTTCTCAGCGCAATTTGATGTTTATACAATAATGTTTGTTTCATAAAAATATGATGCAGCCATCATTATTAAGAATGTTTGGACCACGGGACATAATAATTGTAGTGGAGATATTATGGTATAATGCCACCGACATCGTATAATGGATAGCCTTTCGATCTTTCACGGAGTGGGCTCGAGTTCAAATCCCAACTATGGTATGGACGTTCTGGTGGTTCACCAATAATCTCTTGGTAATCTCTTGGTAAAGACAACAAGAAAAACATGGTGTGGAATGGGTGAATGTTGAAATTCAGTCGAAACAGCCGGCCATGTTAGCAAAACAAAATTTATAGCTTAGAGCCAAAGATAGTTGTCGCATGTCAATAGTATAAAGGGCGGATTAGGAAGTAAACACATCACTGTAAAAATTCCATATAAATACTATTTACTCAATATTCTTCCAGCTCTGTCACCAAATATTACAGTGTCATTATCAGTAAAAGAAAGTGTTATTATTGCAATTTGATATAGAACGTTTGGCCACAGACTACGAATAACTGCATTAATATATGAAAATGATTCAAAGTGCTAAAGTATTGATTTCGAATGACACCACAAAACTATCTTCGACCTACGAAAATAAAAATCTTTAAGCATAAAATATAACTGTGATGAAAAATGAAAGACAGACAGAGTTAGTGACTTGTTTGTTTTCACATCAAAATAATGCAAAGGCATTTATAACGATGATTTGTAAAGGTCTTTTTGTTTCCTGTTAGAGCAGGTTTTTAAAATGCCACTTCAACTGCAGGTATAGCTCGTGCTACAACTGTCATTTCTCAAGATATTTACTTAAACTTCGGCAAAACGCCATCTCTTATAATGCAAGCGTATTTTAAGTCTTCCATCTACCCACCCACCGATAAAAAAGGAATATAATTAAATAAAATGAATTTGTTTTTGTAATTGACTTTTGCACATATGGCAAAGATTCAGCTAAATAACCATTATTATATATATTCTTTGCACTTCCAATCATCCCATAACTCTAATTGCCCATGTGTGAATATATCTACTTCAAGAACGTTTTTCAGGACTCAGAGAAATCTCAAAAAAGCAACAAATAAGAGTACATCTTTGACTTACCACTGATGACGCCCGGCGATATGAGGAAACCATCGATCCTCTCCCAGGCAGTTACGCGGACGTAATCGCTAACGAAACTTGGCACAGGACATCGAAGTAAGGCCATGTTCCCTCGGAGGACGAACTCATCTGAGAGGCGGATCTCGTACTTTTGGTTGACCACTGCAATAAAATGGGATAAATAAATATCTATGCTTTCATGGTCAACGTTTGAAGTATTGCTACTCGGATGCTCGCGAACTCATTGTATAAATACTGCTGTAAATAAACCAAGCTACTACACACACATATATATATATATATATATATATATATATATATATATAATACTTGACGTGGCTATACATATATGTACATAATACATTACTTCCTTTGGCATCCTACAAATATTAAAGATTGCTCAAAAATTATCTCAAAACGTATATTTACGCCAACTATCCTGTCGATCAGATTGAGGTTATTCTGAAGGATTTTTCAGTAATCACATCCAACACTTACCTGTAGTGGATTCACCAGAACTTGAACAATACTAGATTTTAGTTTCGGTAAGCCAATTTAGGATCCAATTATATCAAATCGGGAGAATTTTTTCAATGATCACCATCACATACATGTATTTATCGGCTGTATTCTATTAAACGGGGATAAACGGATACTACATTCCTTCGAATGATTAACAGGAAAAGAGAGTGGAAATATGAATCGGATAAAGTTCAAAATGTAAACAATAGAAATAAACAAAATTAAAATTCAAGCATAGACTGCTAAATCACAATAACATAAAACTTATCCTGCAAAGAAAACATTTTCAATAGAGGATAGCACAGAAGCTTCATATCCCCATAATGAAAAAAACAAATAAATAATCCAACAGTGATAGATAAAAATAATACTAAATAGACAAAAAACAAACAGAAATCAAGCACTCTGGGCATCCACGCACCAACGGCAAGATCCTGTATAAGTGCCGGAACTGAATCATGAAACAACAGAGGTAACCGACAGGTCTCGTCATCAGGGAGCCAAACCATGTCAATTACCTCAAGGGGAACTTTCTGAATAGGATGCAGGTAAGCCCAAAAGACATCCCAAGGTCCCGAGTCCCCCAAAGAAGCAATTAGTCAAGAAGAAAATGAAAAGACAAACACAACTTACAGTATGGGCTCAACGCACCTTACATGCAAGCACACAAAAATCCTAATGCAAAGTAAACGATGCGTACACACCCCAATACCGTAAGTGACGGTTATGGCGAAACAGCAGCCAATTCTATCCTAAAGGTTACGTCATAGTAACATTACTATAGATCCACCCCCCATTACAACTTAACCAAATGAAAACACAAATACTATTCTAAACATCTTTAAAAATTCCTGAGTCTAAATGCCATTTTTTTTAAACTTTTAAATTGCCGAAATTTTTAGGGAAATCGTTTTTTCTTAAGTTTTCCTCGAAAATGCTACATGCCTCCAAAAAATCCCCAGCGTTGTTACATATGTTTTTTATTCTGTAAAGTTGTGAGTAAAAAATAATATAATAAATTTTATAGTTTAAGTTGCTATGGAAATTGGTAAACGTAATAACCTCGAAGTTAAAATCTAACCTTTTATCATAAATCCCTATTTTTATTTCCCTATTTTGAATTTAAATTTTTAAATCCAGATAAGTCGTACAAATATTATTATCGTTAGTCCGGTTTAAAGTAAGCTCCTTTGGGTAGATTTGATTAAGAAACTCCAAATCGTTGCAGTTAAAAATTATGAGGTCAACAATATATCTAAATCCGGTAACATTATTTGAGTTAAGAAATTTAGTTTCGTAAAAATGTAAGAATAGGTTGGTAAATGCACTAGTATAGCTATTTCCCATAGGTATACCCTTTATCTGTTTAAAGAAACATAAGCCATTAAAGAGATAGTTATCAAAAATATTAAATTTACAGAAATCAATCCAGTCACATTTTAAGATTAAAGTACTATCTAAATAAGCATCATAGATTTCTGAACATATAATCATTAAATTATCATGCGGAATACTGGTAAACAGGTTTTCAAAATCAAACGTGTATATGCTATCTATATTCTTACTTTTTAAAAATTGTAGAACATCCTGGTTATTATTTAAAATAAAGCTATTTTCGGTAACCTTAATTTTATTTAGTATAATTTTTAAATAGCTAAAGAACTTTTTACTGAACAAAGTGTTATAACAATTTGTACTACATGTAAAAAACCTAAATTTAGTAGGTACTTTATGAAATTTTATTGTAAGAAACAGGTAAGGGTATTTTATGCTATTAATCTTAAACTCAATTTTTTTGCTAAAAGCTAAAATCCTATTATCTATTTCTTTTTTGGTAAGGTTAATTTTTTATAGGTATTATTTGAGTTGTATTCCCTAGAAATTAACTGCTTAAAATAATCTTTACACATAAAACCGAAGTTATTTGCCACCTTATCAACAACCGTAATAATAAACTTATTTTTTAAACCTTTAATTTTACTGTATAGAACTTTGTTTAGAAAGAAACCCTTCTTGTCCTCCATACCAAACTCTTCATAATTCCTTTTTATATTCTGTAAAATATGTACCTTCCACTCCATAAAACCTTCGATAGGCCAATTGTACTTCCTTGCTAATTTTATAATAAAGTAATCTAAATCTTTAGTGATAGAACTTATAATTTGATTTAAATTTACCTTATTTCTGACCCTAAATTTTGAGCCCTTACGTAGAACTTCCCTCAACCTAACGTCTTTAACAATATTAAGATCTCCTGTTACGATATGCCCCGAAGTTGGATTTACAAAGTTTTTAAACTCCTCAATATGACAATTACAATCAGAATTAGAAATTTTGCCTAAGTTATGACAATAAAATTTATAGTTGCAGATTATGTCCCTTAACGTTTTTGATATTTAAAAAGAATAGCGATTTTCTCACAATCCTTGATTGGTAATAATTTAGAATTATTATGTACAATCGTAGGTAGTTTTAAGTTACTTTGCATTAGGATTTTTGTGTGCTTGCATGTAAGGTGCGTTGAGCCCAGGCCCAGATTTCCGCATGGGCAAGTGGGGCACTTGCCCAGGGCCCCCAAATTTATGGGGCCCCCTAATTTAGTATTAAGTTGTACATATTTTTGAAAATTTGGTTTTAGGTTAATTCAGTAAAGGTGGGCAGTGGCGGATATAGAAAAAATCGTGGGTGGGGCACAGTGCACCCACTATATTCATTTCAAAAGAAAATTTCCTGAATTTATTTATTAACATTAAAAGTAAATTAATTAACACATTATTATTATTATTATTTTTCAAATGTTTGACTTTTTGGTCGAAAATTTTTTGAATTTCCGGTCCGAATTTATGGGGGGGGGGGGTCCTTGGTGAGTGTCCGACATGTTCATGTGGAAATCTACTCCTGGAGGGGGAGGGCACATGGCCTCCCTCTGGATCTATCCTTGGAGGGGGCCCCCAAAGTCTGCTTTGCCCAGGGCCCCATTGGGTCAAAGTCGGGCCCTGGTTGAGCCCATACTGTAAGTTGTGTTTGTCTTTTCATTTTCTTCTTGACTAATTGCTTCTTTGGGGCTCTCGGGGCCTTGGGATGTCTTTTGGGCTTATCTGCATCCTATTCAGAAAGTTCCCCTTGAGGTAACTGACATGGTTAGGCTCCCTGGTGACGAGACCTGTCTGTTACCTCTGTTGTTTTATGGTTCAGTTCCGGCACTTATACAGAATCTTACCGTTGGTGCTCTGGATGCCCAGAGTGCTTGATTTCTGTTTTTTTTGTCTATTTTAGTATTATTTTTATCTATCTCTGTTGGATTATTTATTCGGATAAAGTGCGTATTTAGTCGCTAACTATACCGTCGGAATGTTGTAAATGAGTCACCCGCTACACCAAGAAAACTTGTGTTTATCTGCCGCTATCCGTAAAGAGGGCAAGAGACTTGCATGGTTATGCTGCGTCTTGTAGAATAATGTATTGGATCCTTCACGTAAACTTTCATGGAACTTGAAGAATAATCAAAATGTATTACGTTTGTCCGATCTGGAGTATTTGTTTTCTTTAGGCTGTTGTGTACTAACCCTATTGGATTCGCTCACCTCAATGTTAACCTATGGAGTAATTCGACAAGGATACGTCATCCACAGCGTTTAGTTTATACGACGAATGTGAACCTGGAGACCAACCGCCGGCCAGCAATGCCTGGAAACTCAGCCGAAGGTGAATTTCACCTGTACGGGTAATTTTTATGGGCCTTGGGGGCTGGACGGACAGAACATATCTGTCCACCAATTGGGGCAACATGGTGCCCTTTAGCCCATAGAGTAAATTTTTCTACTATTTACAGCCACATAAATGCTGACAGTCCAATAAAAATGGTTATTTTCAGATAGCCTGAAGTTTTCTGTACCTTGCAACAGGATTCATTGTATAAATTATGGCTACAAAAGGAATTTTTGAGTCCCCCGAATAATTTAAATCATATAATATTATTTGCATTTTTTTAAAAAGAAAAAAATGCCCCAAGGTGTAAAATTTCTTCCTCTATTACGGAGTACAATTTTAAAAAATCTTTAAATCGAAGTCGGCAATCCTTGGATAAATTTTGTGTATAGGATACCACTGGTGTGAGCGATTGAATAGGGTTAGTACGCTGCAGCCTTAAGACACATATTTATAATGGATTCTTCTTAAGACACATAGTTATAATGTAATTCTTCTTAAAATATTCACTAACTAGCATGTCAATAAAATCTATTACCTTTAATTTTCTACTGTTATGTTAACAAATGTGTTCGTAAAGGAGTAGGTATGGTTAGGGAGCCAATGAAGTTGTTTAAAAGGGAAAATGTGTGAAAATGACGTTGTAGAGTTTTCGTAGGGTGATATAAACGGTATCATTTTGATTCCAAGGGAATTTTGTATTATAAGAACCTTTCTCTCAATGTAAAAAGTAAACAATAGAAATAAACAAAATTAAAATTCAAGCATAGACTGCTAAATCACTATAACATAAAACATATCCTGCAAAGAAAATATTGTCAATACAGGATAGCGCAGAAGGTTCATATCCCCATAATGAAAAAATAAATAAATAATCCAACAGATATAGATAAAAAATTATACTAAAATAGACAAAAAACAAACAGAAATCAAGCACTCTGGGCATCCCCGCACCAACGGCAAGATTCTGTATAAGTGCCGGAACTGAATCATAAAACAACAGAGGTAACCGACAGGTCTCGTCATCAGGGAGCCTAACCATGTCAATTACCTCAAGGGGAACTTTCTGAATAGGATGCAGGTAAGCCCAAAAGACATCCCAAGGCCCCGAGTCCCCCAAAGAAGCAATTAGTCAAGAAGAAAATGAAAAGACAAGCACAACTTACAGTATGGGCTCAACGCACCTTACAAGCAAGCACACAAAAATCCTAATGCAAAGTAATCGGTGCCTACACACCCCAATTCCGTAAGTGACGGTTATGGCGAAACAGCAGCCAGTTCTATCCTAAAGGTTACATCATTGTAACATTACTATAGCTCCACCCCCCCATTACAACTTAACCAAATGAAAACACAAATACTATTCTAAACATCTTTAAAAATACCTGAGTCTAAATGCCATTTTTTTAAAACTTTTAAATTACCGAAATTTTTAGGGAAATCGTTTTTTCTTAAGTTTTCCTCGAAAATGCTACATGCCTCCAAAAAATCCCCAGCGTTGTTACATATGTTTTTTATTCTGTAAAGTTGTGAGTAAAATATATTATAATAAATTTTATAGTTTAAGTTGCTATGGAAATTGGTAAACGTAATAACCTCGAAGTTAAAATCTAACCTTTTATCATAAATCCCTATTTATACCTTTCTCTCAAAAGAGAGATAAATTAAGTTTTGCAAAACAAAGATGATTTTTTGATAGCTTTAGAGAAGTAGTGATAATCGCATTTATTCAGATAAGTATTATACCTGGACTGAGTACCGGTTAGTTTTCCTATTAAACGTTTTAAAATTTTATGATAGTTGAAATAAAAATACGAAGTAAAATTTGTGCTCGAGTCATTTTCTTTTAAAATATTTTGGTATATTTTTAATCTTTTAATTATGACTCAATATACTGATCAAATAAAATGTATTATAAATCGAACATTTAAACTGATCTGGTATATAACTTTGTGTATATTATCAATCAATACACTTTAAAGCCTAATTCATAAACAATAATTATTAATGCTAAGTATATTGACTTTTGTATTACTAATTTCATTGTGTTATTAGTATTTCGGTACATAATTAACGTTAGCAAGTATTTTAGTTGAAAGGAATTATTTACAAGAAAATAGTCGATTCAGCGATGCATATTAGTTTTAATGGTAGTTTAAGGAAATTACTCAGGACAATGCCAACGCTAAGAAATATCGTGAATAGCCTTAAAATATCCGCAGAAGAGTCTAAACATTCATATTAATTTCTGAGAGAAAAGGGGAGATTAAAAACTCTTACACCCCTCCATAATATTCTTCTAGTTCAGAAATAAATTCCTTTCAGTACAAAAAAAAAATAGTTGAAAGCAAAACATTTGAAAAAAAAATGGAAGTTACACCCGGAAACGACAACTTAAAAGATGCCTATTTTAATAGAACATTTGGTTTTATATTTAATTCATTCAGTTGAGGTAAAGGTGCAGAATTTTAAGCAAATCAGAATGCTACTTTATATATCTTAATAAAGGTTCATACAGAATAAGGGATTATTTTAATTACATATAAGTTAATGCATAATTTCCTTGAAACACGAAAATTTTCCTCCCCTTTGCAAAGATTCAAGGCTTTATTGCCTAGTAACAAAATGCAATAGAAAATGTCTGACGAATTTTGCCGAGATTACGAAAAATGTCACCAGCATATAAAGAAAATGACTGAGAATAAAGGAACATATCTTTTGCAGCCTAAGGAAAACGAAACTTCCCGCCCCTGTGCGTGAAGCCCTCGGAGGAAACCGAACTCTCTGAGTAAGGCTGCATGAAGCCAGACTCTCAGGCTATTTAACAGGACAATGGATATTTACACCTACACTAGACAGTCAACTGATTGCTGCGTTGCTCTGGAAATCCCTTGAAGGATTGTGAAAGGGTTTGCATTATTTTGGAATTTTCTGATTGTTCATGGCGACAGAAAGTGCATGCAAATTTCTGTTTTTACCAGTCCATTTAATCTTTGCTCACTGTCTTAAAGACATGAAATTAGTTATAATAGTATGAACTGCCAGAAAACTGTATGCATTTTACAGACAACTATGATGGCATTCTCAAACGCATTCTTGGGACTAGACAAAAATAAAGAGATAATTATATATACATATACACACACAGTGGAATATCATTCGTTCGTTTCTCGATTCATCGTTTTCCCGTATGTGTCGTTTATTTCACTCAGTCCCGGCTATCAGATTTCTCTGTTATGTATTATGTTCCCGCATCTATCGTTTTCCCTCATTTATCGTTCAGATGAGTTTTAAATATATATTGTTTTTATCACAATGTTATCGTATGTTCAGACATAAAATTATCAAGGAAAAATCTGAAAAGTTTTTATTTTTGTGTTGAAAAGAGAAAACCTATCGACTACATAAAAAAAATCTGAATAAAGAGTATAATTTTGTTGTTCCGATACTTATAATTTTCTTCAAGACTTGATAGTCTATTGACTAAACACATCAGTGACCTAGAAAGCATGTTTAGGTTGTTTTATGTAATATTTGTTACATAATAGAAAATATAAATTTTTCTTCACTAAGATCTCAAAGATTTTATAATTTACATTCAATAGCTTGGAATTGGAAAGTCATTGTGTATGAAATAAATTTGAGGATAACGCGTTATAAACGTTGATGATAGAAACAGGACATTAAATACATTTCCGTGAAAGGGGACTGAAACAGTTTATTAAGCGCACGTGATGAGTTTTGGGATCGTAAATTATTGAACATCATTAAGAGCTTGAGAAACATTCTCTTCTATTAAACGGTGTTCTTCCCACAATTGAAATTCGATTTGTTTTCCTATTCCTCTAAAACGGAGAGAGTTATCTGGAGTGTTAAGTCTTTTACATAAATGTAGCAACAGATATATTAAGAGAAACGAAAGACATATACTATTATTTAAGATAATAAAATAACCATTATTTTTATTACAAGTACCATTAGAAAAATATGATATATATGTACATAGAAACACATTTTCTTAAGCACTAAACCCCACAATTTACATCACGTGTAATATTGAAAAAATAAAACTTGATTACAATATTGAGATGACTGTTGAAACAACTCTTTTAGAGGTCTGTCTATTAGACCTCAAATTTACTTTATATCAGGAATAATTATAATACTTAATAAGAAAATATATTGCGGTGCCTGTTGAAACACTTCTTTTAGAAGACATACTAATAACTAGAAACTTTAAACCCGAAAATTACAGAAACGACTTTCATGTTTAGATAAACACAACCTCAATATACAGGGTACCCAGCAGTAATGGACCGATATTACGATTTTCTTATGGAGCTCTTCCAGTCGGCATAGCTAATAACAAGTAAGGCAGAGAGAAAAAATAATAGAAAACTAAGGTATAGTCTAATTTTTAACCAGTCGCAGTGAAAGTGAATTCATTCAAGTTAACAAAACATATAACTACAGTATATTACGACTTAGCGAGTAAAATTTAGTATTCTTGCACCCAAAATTGCAAGAAACACACCTTATTAAGTTGGGTCACTCTAAGTTTACAACTTAGCAGTTTTCCTTGTTGTGAACTGTGGGGTCAAGCAAAACCTGTGGGGAAAAACAAAACTGTGGGGAAAACTGTGGGGAAAAGTGGGGTTTCCAACAACTGTGGGGAAAAACAAAAATTCGTATTTATGACATCTAGTTTAAAGCAAGGTTTCATTTTCATAAAAGAATTGCAGCTGTAAAAGAAATCAATTGATAGCAAATGTTTAAGTCGCAGCATACCACAAGAAATATAGAGCTTTTATAAAAATATTAGGTTATCCGGATGATTAAAATTTTTTCCGTGTTTAAAATCTGATATTTTATTCATTAATAAGTAATAACGTTTCTTGAGTTAGAATTAGATTTTCAAGAGATAGTGTTTAAAATGATTCTATATTTGATATTTAAAGTGAAATAATTTCTTCACATATGGTGATACATTTGAGGATACATTTAAAGTGCGCAAAAATATTATTTCCTCGTGTAAAGCATAAAATAATTATGAAATAGGGAAGGCTGTGAACATAAACTATGTAAGAAAAACATTTATGCCTTAATAACTCCAAAAAGAAGTTATTAAAGTTTAATCTAAGAGAAATTTTCTAAGAAATTAAAACGTCAACTTCAGAAAAATCTCATTAACATCCGAAAGCTAAATCTATTTCAAGAATTTCTTTAATTTAAAATGCAACTACATTTCTAAAGAAGTCACCAGTTTTTGTGATCAAGTCTTAGGCACTATAACTCATACCTCACGTTAGAAAAGAAATTAAAATATCTGAAGTTTCTGCAATGGGAATAAATTGGCCGAACTTAGAACTAGCCCAGAAATCCGGGATCTTCAGCATTCGTTAGTTACGAGGGTTTGAATTAGGGATCATGTTGCAAACATTTCGCGTCTCATTGCAACAGTAAATGATGCTGTGACATTTTCGTCACTACATATCATGGAGGTTCATATTGAGAATTTTGACTTGTAAACTAAGATGATTTGTCCAATTTTTTTTGTTGACTCTACCCTTCCAACGCCTCTATTACTAAAATATAAATTTCCAGAGTCCAGAAGACCTTGGACTTAGATTTCGGCCTAGTTATGGGCTCTTGAATTGTACTACACTAAGATGCTTTGTTAATATTTTTGTTGTTGTTGTTGACTATATCCTTCCAATGCCTCTATTAATGAAATATAAATCTCCAGCGTACAGCAAGTCTTGGACTTAGATTTCGCCCTAGTTATGGGCTCCTCTGTCATCAGTTATTTCTTACTGATTTGCCCATATCAAGGGGACTAGTTTCACGGAACCTAGTTTCATGGCTGCCTGTACGCTGCAGATACATATTTTTGCAATTAGAATCTCCCAGCAGGGCGTGCACTATATGTTTTGTCACCTGTGTTGAATCTTAAATTATGTATCACAATTAGTAGTAGGCGATGGTTATATCTGAGGTGAGCTGGTTGACTACCCTTTCAAAATCACCAGAAAAGCTTTTAGAGATTCCGAATTAGGAATTCCTTTACTTCAAACGTACTCTGTTTTACCTTGCTGACATGTGCATACAAGAATGAAATCTTAGTCCAAGGCTACCTGTACTCTAGAGATGTATATTTTCCAAATGAGGAGAACCCAGCTGGGCGGGTTCGATGCATTTAGTCACCTCTGTTACTGTAATAATCTGATAAATGTCTGTAAACTGCATAAAATAAGTAATGCACCACTTTAGGCACGAGGATTCCAAGAGCAGTAACTTTCAGGCACGAAAGCGATCATTGCTAAGGGAATTGAAACTATTCTGGGAACTTTGCATAGTCAGTCAAACCAAATTTTTCTGTCGGTATACATGTACCGAATATAGAGAACTTCATTTGTTGTTAAACTTTGTAAGGTATACACAAGATTCGATTCACAAGAATCGAACTTTTGAGTGAATTAAAGAAGCTGCTTTAGATATGCTAATTTCGGCATACGCGCTTAGTATAAATACCACGCAGCGTCATTAATGAAAAAGGGGAGGTTGTTAAGGTTGAAAAGGTGTTATCCTGCGCTAGTGCTTAGCGGGCCAGAAGTTTACATGGCAGTACTGCTGGTTTGACTTACTGTTCGTGAGTATAAAAATATATTGTTCTTGAAAGCTGTGTTTATACATTCCGTACAAGTAGTACGCATGCTTATTGCTGTAAAGACAATTACATAAGCAACGAATTCAATAAACATGGTTTCATGTATAAACTGTGTGTGGTTCAAATTCAAATAGAGAGCCACTTCAAATTATATACACCCAGGTCTGGGTAGAAGTGAGCATAGATTCTCTATAACTTTATGTTCAAGAAATAATTTCCGGAGTAAAATTTTAGACACTATCAAGCATACTAAGAATACCGATTTTTACGCGGCCCACTCTATGATCGGTTGCAATTTCGAAATGAAATTAAGTTAGTTAAAATGTCTGATAAAGGCTTAGAAAGTGTGTAAATGGAATTAATCAAATGGTGTGATATAGCGACGAGTGGTAAACCAATTAATTCAAATCGAGGTTTAAAAATTGACATAGCATTCAACCACGCATACATCTATGCTATAATTTAGTTCCAAATATATTATATAATATTCAGGGACGAGGTCGTAAAATTTTCCTCAAAAATGTATAAATAAACCTGTACAATACACATAGAGGACAACTTTTTTTGACAGTATAATTAAAATATATTTTTACTTGAAAATAGTGAAAAATGTTTTTAAAACAGTTCTACTTACGCGTGTACATGAGAGGTGGAATAAAACTTTAAATTTTATTGAGAAAAAAAAGTTGATATGCATTTTTACAATAATCTTCTTCGGTATCTATTAAAAAGATTTTTTTTTCAAATGATATATTCCTTAAAAAAAAGAAATAACGTGCACAGATAAATGTATTAAATTAGGCCTGTTGCAAATTACATTCTTTCAAGAGTAAATACCCTTAAATTTTAGTATTTTAAATTCACTGTTTAACCAAAATGTATAACAAAAAAGAATATCAAATGTTTTTGATAAACATAGTAAAATTATTTAAAATTTAAAGCAGAAATTTTTCGTTACATGAACTTTTTAAAAAAAGTTTTTAACTTCAGTAAAATATTTAAATTTTTTTCTGGGGTATTACTATGACTTTTCTATTTCAAAAACTATGAAGTAATTTGTTTTCAAGAAAAGAAACTTTATAAACTAACGGATGTATAAAGCAAATAAAAAATCGGGCATAAACTATTAACATATAATTTACATAACTAAAAACTTTCGAAAATTTTTTGGAATATGTTTTTTATTTTTTTATTTTATCTGTTGGTAAATTAGAAAAAAAATTTTTCTTTTATAATAACTGCAATAATTTCAGAACAATAAGTTATTTTTTTAGGCAACCTTTGAAATAAAAATAAAACAATTAAAATAGTGAGTATTAACAATTGTTGATAGTAATAAATGTTTTTTTTTAATTGCTGTTCATTCCATTCAAAATCAGCTGTTATATTATAAGTGAAAATCAGTAGTATATTTTTTAATAAAATAACTTTTTTTACTAAAAGTGCAGCTATGAATTTATCTTTACATTTATTTCATCAGAAGGAAACACTAATTTTGTTTAATAAAATTGATTTGCAAAAAAAATACTTTCCGTATTGAGGGATTAATTAATTTTCTTAAAATTCAAAAATATACAATATTTTTCGATCATGCCGGCCAACGATGAAATAAAATAATTATTTTTCACCCTGAGGATGACAATAAATATTTTATTCTTCCATACGCTAAATTATTTGAAAAATATTATAAATCAGGTCACGTACTACAGGAAAATTTCATTTCATTTCTCTTTGAATAGCTTACATTAGAAATAAACCCAAACAGATAAGTTACTTAGGAAATTCATTTTGGAATAAGTATTCCAAAATTTCATTTCGTTTTTCTTTATAATTTTATACTTAAAATGTATTCCCCATTCTCATTTGGTCCTTCCTTTACCATCTTATTATTTCAGTTTCCTTCCATGCTTAAAGATATAAACTGAAAGAGCAGAATTTTGACGTCCAAAGTGAAAAAAAGTATGTTCTTGACATATGTCCTGTTTCCTAAAATTCAGAACAGTTTCTGAAACAGTTCTTTCATCTGTAGACAAATTTTTGTGCTCGTAATAATTTCATTGCCAGAAAGGGCAATTTTATTATGAATTGCTGTGACATATGCAGAAAAGTAGTCGAACGAAGACAGCTTTGGTCCCGTGGAAATGTCATTCCGTTTCGTAATTTTCAAGTTGAAAAATGCAGTCTTAAAGTTGTTAACATTTTAATATTTTCTTTTTGACACATTCAAGAGCGAATAAATGAGTTCTTTTTGTTTTAAGAAAACAGTGTTTTTTTATTTTTTTATTCATGCTTTCGTAATTGAAAACAGTGCATTCTTTTCAGTGACAATTTTTTAAAGTACCAAGGAAAATTCATAATTTAATCTAACCTTTCAAATTCATCTGGTTCTGAAAATATATTTCATTTTAGTTTGCATTCGATCATTGTAGATACTGTTATTAATTATTGAGGTCAATAAAAGTCAATCAGTAATGCAGTTATACCGGAATTTTAAAGGAAAGACAAGTAAAACAATTTTTATAATAGAAATTTAAAAATATGAATATTCAATTTTCGCACTCAAAATCGAAATTTTACAATTTCTTTCAGGCATGCAAAAACATTTAGCATATTATGGAAATGATTTTAAATTAAAGATACAGTTCGGTCATTAAAATAGAGTTTGCAAAATATACTAATTAATACATCCGTAAATTTTAATTACGTTTGTTCCTATAGAATTTGAATGTAATTACTCGCCTCCTACTGACGCTTGATTTCCAAACATTTTGTGTTTAACTTTAAAATCATAAAACTTTTAAATCATAAGAATTATTGTTTATTGTATCTCTGTTATTAGATAACATTTTGACACGCCAATGTCATGCATTTTACAAAAACGTTTTGCATGCATTTCTAAAATATGTGGGTGAATAACTTATTTTCTAATTTTCGTTAAAGAAGGTTTTATTGCACTCTGATAGTCTTAATTAACAGAACATTTTTGAAAAAAGTATGCGTTATGATAGAGGATACTTCTATTCTATACGAATTTATCTTTAGTGCAGCGAATTTTGTACTTTTGTGTTATTTCAAGAACGCGAGTGAAAAATTCGTAAACACGTAAGGAACAAGCTCAAATTCGGATAAAAGTACAGTAAACATGACAAATTCACATTCCTCTAATTCTTTGGTCTCAGAAATGTGTGACCTGTGACTAGTGCCTTCCTGGCCGTAACATGTCAGGCCAGGTCAAAATCTGAACAAATTGTTGGGAATCCTATTATTCTTCTGAATCATTCTTATGTACGAAAAAACATACATTCTTAATGCCAACATGGCTCAATTGTTCTGTCATCTTGACAAATAAACTTTACTTTAATGGAATAAAACCTCGTTCACCAGAGTCTACTTAATCGACACTCCTGCTTAGAGCGACTACACCAACTATTTCGGGAAAACAAATTTATAGATCTTTAGGTCTACTGGTTGAACAGGTAGAAAATGAAGCTGATTATAACATTATTATCAAGAACTTGATACTAAAGACCTAAAATGTATTATTTTCAGCATATTGAAGTTAGCTACCAGTATGAAGGAGTACTGAGAACGAATGAGATGAAAACGTCAAAAACTTTTACAAGATGAAACTGAGCAAATTGAAACAACACTTGAACTTTATTGGGGAAAACAAATTAAATGAGATAATGGCAATTTACTTCATCATTATAAACTCTTATAAATTATCAGCTCAATATTATCAAGTACAAAGTTATAAAGAATGTCAGTTTTTTTTTCAATTTTTATTTTTTTAATAAATGCATGCATGCAACTTGTGTTTCAAGTGTGATATAACAATGGTGAAGCCATATTTTTGTCTAATAAATAAATTACTACTATAAACCGTATATTATGAATATTAATTGTAAAACAAACATGATCTATTGCTATACATTTGAATTTGGAATTTTTAATAAAATATTCTTTGGTTTTATTTCTGTAAATTTGAACACTCTTTAATTCCAAAACAAGGTTTCCGTAGTTATTCCACTTTAGACAAGCTTTAACAGTCCTAGTTGTTTTAGTACAGAATATCTTACAGATAACTATCCTCATAAAGGATCAGGAAATTCTTTTAAGCTTTCAAGTAATTTGAAAAAACATTCAGTGAAAAAATCGGAAAGGCATAAAGCATGAATAGATGCTCTGATTAACAAATGAACAATAAAATAATGCATTATAAGTATTTCTTATCTCATTATTTCAGCGAAATAGTATTCTAAATTAGGGGAGTTCGTTTATTTTTCTATGGATAATAACATTTTTAGTTTGAAAGAGACAATAATATAAAAACTTTCTTAAGATTTTCTCAATAAGGGGCAATTTTCCTGTTCTTAAGACTTAATAAATAAAATTCCGTTGAAACAGCTTTTTATGTAATAAAAAATGTTCTTTGGTAGACAATTATAAGCTTCACAAAATATCACGTGATTAACTTACGTCGAAGTAATTTCAAAACAAAGCAATCAAAAACTCGTAACTACGTATCACTAATAAGTCTGAAAACTGAACTAGATAGCCGATTTTTCGGCACCGAGCCCGAATTCTTTATCTCTTAGCAAAAAAAGACAGAAATCGAACTAAACAAGATTGTAAAATCATTAAAAAAGACGAAACGTTCTACTTCGTCTTCTACATCTCTCTATTTTGCTACATCACACGTCTGCTAAGTGTTTCGGTCGAAATGTCCTTCCCACAGCAATAAAGTAGACTAAATGTGTCTACAAAGGAAACATTTCAAATACGTGAGAGATGAATTTGTAGATTAGCATTTATATATCTTACTCATTGCTTTTAGAAATGATTTTTACGATACTAGTAAGTCCGAAATGTACATAGAGAGAAACTAAAAATTATTTTTTACCTCTAGAACTAGAAAGAAGTTCTAGAGTTTTGGTTTCATATCTAAATAATAATTCCAATAACAGTTTTCTAAGAATGCTTTAACGACAATGGCATTTGCGCCTCTAACTTAGTATATATCAAGAATTGCGAGGCGTATAATAAAGGTAAGGAAGATGAAAATAAAATTTGATATTGTCAAATTGAGTTTGAGTTTAAAACCCTTTGAAGACCAAACCGTTCTAACCGGCAGAACATTAAGAAGTCCAGACGGTCGGCTGAAATTCTCCTAGATTGCCTCCCCCACCTAGTGCCTGGGGTGTGGTCATTTCACCAACATTTCAGCGTCACCGCAGAGTAGTTCTCTTATTTGTTCGATCTTTTTTTTTGTCTAGAACCAATCCCGGCGTACTTCACTACTTGATGCTGATAGTGGGGAGTCTTCAAACTCCACCGTGACAAATTTCAGTGCGATAGTCAGGATGTTCTGTGGGGGGAGGGGAGATAAATAGGCTTCTCGTTCTCGGTCGGAACGGTCTTTTGTGGTAAGCTGCAAAATGGGCCTCCGGAAGTCAGAGTTAAATTAATTGAAATTGGAAAACTAAGCGTAATATATATATATAACTCTTATCTTTTACTGCACACTCACATCTATTACATCATTTTCATCATAACTTTTCTATGTAATTTATCTATTTTTAGTGGCTAAAACCATCATGGCTAAACAAAAAAAAAGTATTTTAAAATGATTGGGACTTTCAGATGCTACTTATTAGTCTATTTGATCGTTTAATTCACCCCTATTTTTCTGGAAGTAGAGAAAATACTTTCAAACATGCCGCAAGGGAGAAACTGAACAAATCTATTTGTGGTCGGCTGAGAAAACTCTTTCATTGATAAGAAATGCCGTGCAGCGTAATAATTGTAAGAATTACATTGTGTTATATAATATAGTATTGATTTAACTTCTGAGTATTCTTCTGAATGCGTGCTACATTGGTTTCATAGAAACATTGTGTAGGAAATGTCTCAATATTCAAAGTTTCATAGGCTTTTTAAATGGTACGCATGGTTTTTATTTTGTTCAAAATTTCGTAAACTCTTGGTGAGTAGTTAACGCATTATTATATCACCTATGAGAACACTGCTTTGGTGGCGATAATAGATTACTAAATAAATTAAAGAGGTTCTCAATACTGATTATGAGATGACTGAAATATCTGAGATAGGTACACATTTTCCCTACCAAAAGCTGAGCTAACTTTTGTTTAAAGAGTCAGTGACAATGGTATCACGCACCTCAGTAGTTTAATAAACCCAATAGCTGATCTTCATTTGGTTGCAGATAAACTGTCTCTGCTCTGGAAGTTACAGAATTTGGAGAAGTAAGGCTATGGATTGTCGGCTGGGAAATTTGTGAAGCAATGGAAATAAGCAGATCTATGGATTACGATGGTAGATATTCCAAATTATGGTTGCTTTACTTACCCAATAATTATTCGTGGAAAATGTTTCCGATGTTATTTATTTTAATTTTATACGAGAAAATCTAATGTCGCTATTCATTTGGGGCACTATATGTATATATATATATATATATATATATATATATATATATATATATATATATATATACATATATGTGTGTTTGTGTGTGTGTAAATAATAGAACAAAATAGAAGTTTGATCAAGGGAGATTATACTCTACGTCTGATGGGACAGTAGTTAAGAGTGCTATATTTCAGAAGCTTATTTCTTGCATCTTAGTATATAATAGAATATTTTTAGTCTTTTTATACCAGTGATTTACTCATTTCTCTCTCCAAAAACGATTTTAATGGTTTATATTTGCAAGTTATCTTGTTCGACTACAATTTAATGTTATGTAATTGCCTTTTTTCCAAATGCATAACTAAACTCTCTTTTCTATCATTCGTAATGTTATGTAAGTAGTTAATTGTTTTTAGACGGAAGAAACATTCAAATGTTTCTTTCACTGTCTTAAAATTTTAGGCGTACGACCAAAATAGGAATTTTAAAAACGTAAAACAATAATTAAAAAAACCATGTTCCTGTTTCAAATATTTTCTAGACAAAGCAGTTAATTCTTTTTCTGTCAGTCGCATTTTTTGCATTTACTTTTTCTGAGGAAGACAATTTCTTATAATAGCTGTGACATGCTTTCAAAGAAACAGAATAGGAATAATTTTTCTATTATGCAAACCCTTTCATTTAATAATTTCTGTATAAAAGAAATGTACTAACATTTTACATTATAATATGTCTCACTGGCATTATTTCGCTCCGTTAATTACATGCCTTTGTCATTTACATGCATGTACTAAACATTTCTCTCTTTGTGTAAGTCTTTCATTACTAAAAAATGCATTACTTTACATATCAAGAGACTTGTTCTTTTATAAGAGAGACCTAAACTTATGATGGGAAATTTAGTTTTTTATATAGCTTGACCTGATATATATTACTTTCAAATGTTACAATTATTTCGACTGTGCATATATTAAAGAAATATTAAAATAAAAATAAAAACTATGTAATTTTTTCTTTTCCTTTCGCATGACTATAAGAATAATAAAAATGAAATGTACCATACACACACACATTATATATATATATATATATATATATATATTATATAGAGACTATCATATATATAGAGACTTACATACAAATTATGTACTATATTTTGTAAATGAATATTAACATTTTAGCATAAACTATTACTTCATAAATAAAATTATTCCATATAAAGTGAAACAGATGAAAAACTTTCCATAATGAAAACATTGGGACTCTTTTTTTTTTTTTAACGAAGAATTCATCCGCTGCTCTGATGAGTGAGTTGTGAGAATTTAATAAAATTAATAACGGTTGTTGCTATGATGACACACACACACATATATATATATATATATATATATATATATATATATATATATATATATATATATATATATATATAATTTTCTATATTTATATCAACTTTAAACTTTTATTGATAATCTTTTTTTATTTATTTTCAGTGTAAGATATTTGTGGAAAGTAAAATATACTCTAGGTTCACAAATTATATTTTAAAATTTAATTTCTTAGCGTGTTTGAGAAAATATCCTGATGTTAGAGGGGATTTGAAGAATTGCCTATGTTATATGTTATACTGTTTTTAGATAAATATGATTAATTCTAACAAATTCCATTTCACGTATTAATGCTTTGTTGCACAAATATTTTCCAGAAAAATTTTAATGACGCTATTTGTCTGCAAAGTAAAATTATTATTGGGTTAATATTTAACCCTCAATTTGTCTTGTAAAGTTGTGTTTAGAAATTTACTATTTAATATCTACTATTCAATATTTTTTTTCTCTATGTGATCTCATTTTCTTTATATTATGAGGTGAATATTGCGTAAAAGCTTTAGAGTTTTTTTTTCTTTTTAAATTTTAGATTTATAAATCCATTGATTACATATTAATGGCTGTCATTTATGGATTCCTATTTTCTATGATTCCCTGTATTGGATGTAACAGGAAAATAAAGCAAAATTTATTTTGCATATAACAGAAAAAAATGATATGTATGTTAAATCGGTAGCCAGGAAAGTTCTTCCACGAGGTCAGATTGGGTGTGTTTGAGGGGGGGGGGGGCTGAAACGAGCCCTCCAGATTGCACCCCTAGGGATGTTTGATCAAAATGAAGGTGGCG
This sequence comes from Dolomedes plantarius, assembly GCA_907164885.2. Taxonomy (NCBI): domain Eukaryota; kingdom Metazoa; phylum Arthropoda; class Arachnida; order Araneae; family Dolomedidae; genus Dolomedes; species Dolomedes plantarius. The sequence goes on along the minus strand of OU015500.1, from coordinate 52,348,681 downwards.
CAAAATAAGCAATGTTGACTCAGTGTAGGTTTCTAAGGCAGATAAAGTAGTGAAATTATTTCCTCGATATACAATGCATTTGTCTCATGAAAAGCGCCTCCCCTTTAGCAAGAAATAAAATAACACTGAAAAAAAAACCCACAAAAATTACAAACTTGAGCGCAAAAATAATATATGAAAGACTTAGAAGCGAAAATAAATTTATTGTGTAAAGTCTGCTAGAAAACATCCTATGTTCAAGAAACAAGCTCAATTTTTTTTCGAAAGTCAGGAATAACAATTTATAAAAAATGCATTGTATTAAATTTCTTGATTGATTTCATGCAGTGAATTCCGTAATTTTATGTAAAGATGTCGATGACTGTCGTTTCGTTATTTTGAATTCATTGGAAAAATACTTTTGCTGGATTTTTTCTTTATAATATTGTGTCTTTTCCCCGCAAGGGACTTTAAATTATGCATCATTATGCACAGCGTTTGAGGGAATCACCAAAAAGTGGTTGATTTCCCTTTTTAAATGTTGCTTTTTTCGTAAAAGAACGAAATGCATTGCGAAATGTAAGTGTGATCCAAAGAACGTAAAGCAGATCATTAAAGAACACTGCAAAATGGTGGATATTACAAAAAGAAGATTTTCAGTAATTGGGAGATAGTGACTATGGAGGCCTCTTGTTTAAATATGTCTATCTTGCAATTATCGGTTCTTTTGTCCATTAGGAGATTTTGATTTAAAGTATTGCTCCATGCTTTATGATTTCAGAACATGTAAAGGGATCAGTATAAAACTATTAATTCCTTCAACTCTGTATTTTGTAAAGAAATATATCGTTCTTTCAAATCACTGTTAGAATAAATCTGAATTTGTGAAGGAAACGTTCAAGTTGTATTATTTCAAAGGTTAAAAAATTCCTTTTAGAAGACAGTGCAAGTCATTGTGATTATCTGTCTATCATATTCGTGTAAATTGTCATTGCTATGAAATTTTAATGCTCTTTCTTTTGCGATACATATAGCTGGAAATGGCTTTGGGCAAGGATTATTCCTTTCATCAAATCTTTTGTCAAAGAACAGCATTGAAGAAAATACACTTTATGTTGTTTCTAATGCCCTCTGGCTTGGACTTCCAGACCAGTCCCATATAGGCTTCCGGCTGCAGTGTACGGCTCCGATTTATACAGCACCACAAGTGTCGGTGTCCGTCTAAACAAGTTGCCTCCTCAATTTTGACCGAGCACCCCCAAGGGATACATCTGGGGGGATCGTACCTTGGGGGTATCTTCTCCCACTCTCTCTGACATAATTGAAGGATTTTGCGGTCTACGAATATAACGTGCCCATATCCGGCCTAGCCACAGTATTTAATAGGGCGCGTCGGGACTCGCTCCGAACACCCTGAGAACCGAAAGGCAGCGCGCTACCACAAGGCTACCTCGAGCCCACTACACTTTATGTGTGAAGGTCTCTTACAACTCACTAAAGTTGCTTTAAGAGAGACTTTTAGAAACTCCCTTTCACAAGAACTGTTGTCGAGGAGTTCAAATAGGATTGATGAAACGACATTGCTGTAGTCCCAGAATGACCGACGCAGAAAGCGATCGCTTTAATTCGATTAGTGACGGGCCCAGATTGCCTACTAAAACATCTCTGCCTTATAAATATCGTTTCAGAACCCTTTTGAACGTTCTGTAATTAACGGTAGGAGATGGACTTGACCCATATATTGAGATGAACCGCTGTATCTCCGGCTCCAGTGTGGGAATGATATTGCTAGGAAACTTTTGGGCTCATGGACGATTTAGTTTTCTTTTGTTTGTTTGTTCTCGTGTGAAGGAAACGTTCGCTTTAATTCGATATATATATATATATATATATATATATATATATATATATATATATATGAACATTGATGCGCATTTGAAAGGTAAGTTTGTAACAAATAGGGCCTAACCTCCATTTTGCATATTTGGTTTGTGCATTTATTAAGTTAATGGATTAATTCAAATGTCACCTTAATAACTGTGAGTACTGAAAATATCCTTAGTTACTTATAAGCTTCTTCAGCAAGATTGATCTAAGTTGTCAGGGAGTTTGGTTGGTTTGGAGTGCTACGGACAACTTTTGCTACAGGACTAATTAGATCGGTACCTACTGCTTAAAGCTGATTCCAAACGTCTACAAACGTCCATGCCAAGAGTGGGGCTCGAACCCACAGACTTTGGTACAGAATGCCAGCACCCTAGCCATTCGGCTATCCTCCGACTCTAAGTTGTCAGGGAAATTCAGTTTTAAGTACTTCATATTTGAGAAAAAGTATTAAAAAATAGTGAAAGAAAACTCTCAGAGCTTATTTTGTTAATTAAAGATAGATATTTTCGTGAAAAAAAATCAATAGTGTATTATTTTTATGATGTAATTTTTAAACTACATACGTTTTTATATTTCAAATCAAGAAATTCTGAAATTTTCAAATTCCTAATGCTTCAGATCACTGATTTGGAAATAGATGGCTATATTAAAAGATTTTTCCCTGTTAAGCAAATTGGTTTTAAAAATATTAAATGAATCCAAATTTTAAAAACAGATCGTTAATCTGTAACAAAACCTTTCCAGGAGTGTGTATAAAATGACGAGGAAAAATTATTAGTCGTTAAGAAGTAACATTTTGTAATTTTTCAAGTTTAAGTATGTGGGAAACACTTTTCATTAAATATGGAATTCTCATACACAGTGAAAATTTAGATTTGAATTACTACTCTTATCACTGCTTTTATCCTTAGCCTATTTCATGGTTACTGCCTTGCAACTTGAAATCTACATCTTATTTTACAATTAAAACACTTAAAAATCCAAGGAAATCTACTGAAGTTTAGTCATCTAATTTAAACTGATGTTTTATTCTTAGATTTGTAATACTCCATTACTTTATACAGCATATTTAACTTAAAAACCTCTGAAAAAACATATTTCTTTACTTAGTCATTTCATTTCTTCGGGAACAAATCGAAAATGAATTACGTGGTATTCTATTTCTTTTCTTATCGCAGTAATTAATATTACCCGCATTGATGCCGCTTTAGGGAGTTAATAAATTTTGTCACCACTCTATACGTTGAAAAGGTACTAGGTTTCTAATATTTCCCACTGGATGATACAACAATAAATTTTGTAAAAGTTTGGACTTGTTTATAAAACATTATAAATTCACGTTTCCTTCCTTTTACTGACTATCCGTTTGCTTTCACCAGTTTTTCGAGCTGCAAATTAATTGCTTCCGTATCCTTTTTAAATTGAATACATATTGTTCTCCCGTTGATTACTTTAAACACAGAAGTTTTGGACTTTTTTCCTCTGTAGAGAAGTTGTATAAAAACGTCTTGACAATAACTTCGTGTGAAGTTGGCTCCAAGGGAGCAATGTTGTCTCACCTGTACTGGTGCTCCCAGATAAAAGTAAACAACAATTATCCCTATACAAAGCGAATGTCTGAGAACAAGGGCCTTCGCATCTACAAAAGAAGGAAAGACTAACTTCTAATAACATCTCATATTGAGATGGACTCCCTTTACTGAAATAAAGGATATTTCTAGGTGTATGTTTTTGAACTGTAATTAATTAAGTCTATATATAAAACAGTTCCGTAAATGACTGACTGCCATAGAACGGACAGACCAAACCACTGGACCTAGAGGGCTGAAATTTTGCATGGCGATACTTCTTATAGTGTAGGGGTGCACTACGAAAAATTTAAACTTTATTAAACTTTCAAGCTGTTTTTGTATTTTTTTTTAAGTTTGCATTAAAATAATAATTTGAGGGTTATAAAATTTATATTGCGAGAAAGACCATAAAATTCCCTTTAAAATGAAATCCTTTTGAAATCTTTCCTCCATTTTTTGATTTTTGGTGAATTTTTCAAGATTTATTTTTAGAATTTAATTTATTAAATGATGATCACTTGGTTTCCTTTCTTTTTGTGATACTTTAAACTAATTTTGTGTCACGTGCATAACAACAAATTAAATTCACCCAAAAAAATTTTTTTTCTTTCTAATACGGCAGACGATTGGACATTATCGAAAAAAAATATTAAAATAACAGTAAAATAAATGTTCCTCAAACTGTACTAAATTCTTTTGTATGATCTATTAGATTTAATTTGAATATTTTATTCTACATTATTTTTTCTAAAAATATATCCGTTACGATTTATATATATATATATATATATATATATATATATATATATATATATATATATATATATATATATATATATATATATATATATATATACCGGGTGCGTCATAAATTCGTGCAAACTTCAAAAATTCATAATAAAAGAAATAATGCTCGGAAAATTTTTCTGTTTGCGCCAATATGATCAGAGGGATTTTGGATTTTTTTTTTTCATGTAAAAAAAAGTTTCCAAAAGTAACCGAAAGAGGGCGCTCACACGTCCTACTGAGACGTTTTATGCAAATCAGGCTATCAAAAAAACACCTGGTTGGAAATGGATACATCATTCGAAGCCGGCAGCATGCTTTCTTTGCCAGATCGAGTGTTGGTTGCTAAACTTTTCTACAAGAATGGTGAATCCCCAACTGTTGCATTGCGATAGTTTCGCACGGAGAAAGGACTGAAGGCGCGAAAAAGGCCTATTTCATTGAATGGGATACTGAATTTAGTACGACGTTTTGAGGAAGCGGGGAGTTTGGAGGATCGTCCATGAATTGGCAGACCATCCTTGAGCGCGGACCGCGTCCATGTTGTACAAAGTTCCATGGAAAATTTGGCAGCCGAGACATCAACGGAAAGTAGCAGTGCTCGTGAAGCTGGGATAAGAACGGGGATTCCGGAACCATCGATTCGATGTATTCTGCACGGAATGTTGTATCCGTACAAAATCCATGCACTTCACCGGTTATTACCGCCAGATACAGATGCAAGACAAATCTTTGCTACATGGGCTCTGGCACAAATGGAAAGTAACCCACAATAGTTGCTGAATGTCATGTGGACGGATGAAGCCCACTTTTCACTGCATGGTGATGTTAATACGCAAAAGAGTCGTATCTGGGCGACTTCAAACCCTCGTGAGTATCTTAACCGGCCACTACATTCTCCTCGTGTGACTGTTTAGTGCGGTTTCACCGCGTCTTTTTTTCTGGGCCCTTTCTTTTTTGAAGAGCCTTGTCCTGCATTCGGGTGGAAAACCTGTACAGTCACTGCAGCACGGTATCTTACGCTTTTGCGTGACCACGTTAAGCCTGCATTGCAGGAAAGACATGCGTTACCTGTTGTCACATTCATGCAAGATGGTGCGCCGCCCCACATTTTACGTGATGTCAAGTCGTTCCTGTTGGAATCTTTCACTGAAGACCGAGTGATAAGTCGAGGTTGTAAGGGTCAGTGGCCCTCACGATCACCATACTTGAACCCGGCGGATTTTTGGTTGTGGGGATACTTAAAGTCTCGTGTGTACCAGAGTTCCCCAACCACTTTGGTGGAACTGAAAAATGCCATTCGACAGACAGTCGCTGCCGTCGATGGCGACATGCTACATTCCGCTGTAATGCGCGTAGTGACGCGCCTCACTTGTCTATTACCTTGTGTTGGTGGTAATGTTGAACATCTATTACTTTAAAATAAATGCACAGTCTCATGTTATTGTGATATGTTTGATTTTCTGTTTGTGTTTGCCTGATTTGCATAAAACGTCTCAGTATGACGTGTGAGCGCCCTCTTTCGATTACTTTTGGAAACTTTTTTTTTTCTACATGGAAAAAAATCCAAAATCCCTCTGATCATATTGGCGCAAACAGAAAAATTTTCCGAGCATCATTTCTTTTATTATGAATTTTTGAAGTTTGCACGAATTTATAACGCACCTGGTATATATATATATATATATATATATATATATATATATATATATATATATATATATCGGGCATTAATTGCATACATTGACCATTGTATTTAATCTGAATGTACTCCGTAGCAGAAGCACGAGTATTCAGCTAGTCTGTTATATCGTGAAATATCTGTTTTAATATTTCTGCTGTAGTGAAGGTTATTGTTACTGCTGTTGATACGCGATGTTTAATGCCATAGTTATGAAATTGGGAATAATGTACTAACAGCAATGTTTCTTATCCAAATTCATCATCCATAAAGCATTAATTTTCCCTTCTCTGACATACGAATAAGTTATAAAGAGGTATATTTTATTGCTTAAGATTGCAAATTCAGACCGATAAAGACGATTTGCCTATATTTTTGAATGAATTTATTTCTTTTCCACCTTTATAGATAAACTAGTTGAATACCCACACTTCGTTAATATAAAATCGCAACGTAAATTTTATATACAAAATAATGTATAAGAAAGTATTGAAATTAAATACAACGGTCAATGTATGCAATTAATTTGTATGTTTAATATCCATAAAACATACTACTTTGAATAAAATTCTTTAAAAACTTCCATCTCAATTAGTCTAGTGGTTAAATTTTATCTTTTACTGTATTTTAATATTTTTTGTCAATTTATTTCGTTGTTATGCACGGTACGCAAAATTAATATAAAATTATTACAAAAAGAAAAGATGGCATGTGATCAGCATTTAATAAATTAAATTCTAAAGATTAATCTTTACAAATTCATCAAAAATCAGAAATGAAGGTAAAGATTCGAAAAAGATTTCCTTTTTAAAGGGATTTTTTTAATATTTCTCGTCATATAAATTTTATATCCCTCAGATTATTATTTTAAATGCAAACTTAAAAAAAGTTACAAAAACAACTTAAAATTTTAATTTAAAAAAAATCTAAGAATTTTTGAAAAAACTTTCTTAGTGCACCCCTACACTATAAGAAGAATCACCATGCAAAATCTCAGACTTTTAATGCCCAGTGGTTTGGTCTGTGAGTTATCTGTCAGTCAATTACAGAACTGTTTTATATATATAGATTGTATTTAAGGTTTTATGACCAGTACTCATATGTCTGAAACTGCAACACTAGCACTGCATAGGATTGTTCCTTTAAAAAAAATGAAACAAACAAAATAGTCTTGGCTTCTTCCTGCTTCTTTTTATAAATTATTTCTTTTTTTCTTCTTTATCTTCAGCAATGACAATAAAAATTAAAACTAACGTAACTAACACATGAAAAATACTAAAGCCAGACTAACTAATGTCGTTAGGTAAATAAATCCTTAATTCACGCATTCATAGCTAATTCATAACGCTATTTACTTTAAATCAATATACAAATGTAGAGGGAACAAAAATGATAGTTAGCACGAAAGATAATTTATTTTTTGAAAATGAATGTATCTGGAAATAATATTATTACTCATATCTTCTTGTAGAAGGGTACTTAAATTTTATTACTCTTTATGTGAGATCCGCATGGGAAAATATGTTTATCGTGTTTGTAACCTTATATTTTGGGCATATACAGATTCAATATTCCAATACAAAAATAAATATATATTATTTCAGCTTTCGAGGGATAGCTGAGGATTAAATAGGTTACTAATAAAATTTTTAGTCATCATAAGTGTAGTTTTATTTAATGGTGACAATTTCTGAAATTCTAAACAAAGACACATGATTGACAAAATGTTAACTATTGTTACTGAA